>JAPEVW010000085.1:232500-372556 GCA_027921565.1 Artemia sinica | reverse complement strand
GACAGTTGAATATCACACACTATAGACCCTTAGTGGTGGATGCCAGGATCATCCCACTGCGTCCTCCATGGCTGCCTCCAGTCATGGTCAACGCCAGTCTTGAAGCTGTTACTGTGAAGCTGCCGAAACAGTCGAAGCGCTCAGTGATTCCACACGGAACAACGCGATTGTGTGAGCAAGTTGTATTCTCTCACGCTTTCTGCTGAATCTTTGCGGAGTTTATAGGGTGTACCTTGCGCTCTGCTAGAATGGTCCTGTTCGAGAATGGGCTGATTAAAACTGCTAGCTTCATCAACTTATATGCCACAAATTACGTCCCCTTTTTCTACGAGGTCAGAGTTCGCAAATCAAGACTGTCTAGCAGCTTGCCTCATATGGCATTTAGCTTGCGTGGCAAATGCGGAGCCTAGTAGCTCCTCTTTAGACCTTCTTCAGACACTCTGCGCCATCTGCATGTAAGTGGGGTTTGCAACTGCCATCCAAACTCACGAGTAGAGCGGGACAAGCGGCTCGTCGTAGAAAGCTCCTTAATGCACCTAAGGTACGCGGTGGCGGACTAGCACTGATCGACACTTTGACTAGGTCCATAGGATCTTGTTTGCCTTTGCGGCTGATGAGTTCGGCAGTGAGTGCACTATGGACACACACTTCAGCTTTGGATTATCTATCGCAGTACCCCCCCAGAATCACGCCTTCTTCCTCTGCGCTTTGAGTCTATAGGTGTATCAGCACGCAGTAGAGTCCAAACATATGGTCACGCTCATGGCAAGGGGTTGTTTCAATCCACAGATGATAAAACTTTAACATTTGCTGGAGACTGCTAGTAACTCTAGTGTAACCACAGTTGAGGCCCATTGGCAGAGTTCATGTTAAGGTCTATGCTTGCTAGCGGCATTTTGCAGTCTTCCGTCATGAAGCAGACGAGTCCAAAGCGTGTGGAAATCGTACTGCATATAGTTCTACCAGCAGATGTCTGGACAACCTCAGGAGCATCGGTAATGTATCTGAGGATTGAATAAAGGTCGGGCGCCAACTTGGTTCCCTGTGCGCAACACCACTTCTGACATTATACTGGATGACCGATGTACACTGAGGTTTCCACTTGTTGGTCCGTAGACTGCAGCCATCCTGGTTCGTATCAGACAGAAAGCGAGGGCATCCCTGGGCTACGCTCTACATCCATTGTGATATGCCCTGACCAGGCTTCACTCATACGATTGGTACCGGTGGGACATTTTATGAAGGCTTTTGCCTGGTCCAGTAGGAACACGTCTACAGGGGGATCCCGATTCGATAACTCTCAGTGATCGATTCATAAGCTTGGATCAGGTTTGTTTTTCAATGGACATTCCTTTTCTAAAGCATGTTGGCCGCTGTAAAGGAGCCATTCCTTGTCATGTGAGCTATAACGGCATCATTGACAATTCCTTCAATCAGCTTAGCAACGACTGAGGTAAGCTTATGGGCCGGCTAGTTCTCTGGCTGGCTTCTGGAACTTTCTTAAATATTGAGAGCTATTGTTGCGTGTACGCCAATCAGGTGGGTAAGTTCTTTGTCTTCCAAAGACAGATTTATACAAGGAGCAGAGTGCGGTCGGTGACTATATCAGAGATTTCTTTGAGCAGCCTGGTTGGATGGCATGCGCGTCTGGTCCTTTGGCTTTGTTAGGGTCCAGCTTTGATAGTCTTTTCTTAACCTCTTCAGTCCGTGATGATGAGTTTCGGCATAAGATGTTCGATATGTCTGGGGTCAGGACATGAGGGTTCAGCTGATGAGTCTGAGGAGAAGTTCGAAGCGAAGTAGTGTTAAGCAAGTTTGCTATAGCTTCTGGGTCTTCCAACTTTTCCTTCAGCGTTGAATAAGAATGGTATTGATCGCTGTTCTTATCTTTACTTCGGGACACATACCTACCAGAATCGTTTAGGGTTTTCCTTTATACTAAAGGCTATCTCTCCTCATATTCTGCCATAAATGCCTAGTTAGATGTCTCAACTTATTCCTGCTCTGCGCATAATGCTCCCAGTGTCGTGTGCATACACACTTCTTGTACTTCGAAGTGCCATTTTTCTTCCCTGTTCATGGCTCTTTTAATGGTCGATCTATGTGAGGCACGTGTTACTAGTGCCTTAACAAAAGACGTGAAGTACAAAGCTGCTCAACATGGAGAGGACGGCGGCTCTCTTGAAATTTAGCCAGGCTTGCTCTATATCATCACTGTTAGTCACTTGATCCATGCAAACCGCGCCTGTAGTATTTAGTCCCTGATCCTGCTGTAGTCGGTATACGTTCGTTTGTTGCCAGTTGTTTGGTGGTTGACTTATTAGCAAGTCATGGGAAATACAGAGTGGATCGCTAGCGCCAATGGTGGGCCAGTAATCAGTATTCACTAGCAAGTCCTGGGTTGTTAGTGATTGTCAAGTACTAGTAGAGTATCTGTTCTGGTTGTTTTTGTACGGGTTGGCTGATCAATAATGGTACAGATTATTGTTGCCTAAATATTCCACAAAGGGTTAGTTGCAGTTGAACTTTGATGTAACCTGCTCCATCCACCCACAAAATATCAGGCATATTTACGATCTCCAATTAAAATAAAATCTTGGTTACAATGCTTAGATGCATGATCAGCTAATTGAGTAAGAGCCCCATAAGCAGGCAGCGGCATACTGGGCTGCTTGGGCTTCTATAAACGCATCCTATTAGAAGTGGCTTTCCCCCCAATACAATATTAACAAAAACACTCTCAACCCATGGGGAATAATCATGATTCAAAGTCAAATCTCTAACCTGTAATACATCCTTCACATAAACAGCAACGCTCTTCTGGGGTGAGTTGAGAGATTCGAGAACAGGCGATATCCGGGGATCATGATATGATCATCTTCAGTGGTGGTAGTATGAGTTCTTGGGGGTCAGCTCGCAGATACACAACACATCGTATTCTTCAGCAGTAGTTGTAAGTTTTAGTTCAGGAAGCTTTATTTTCACTGTATCAATGTTCGTGGTAAAAAAGCTTCAATAATTTCTTTGACTAGTCTGTGGAGGGTTACTATAATGTATCACTTTGGCAAACTCTTGAAACTAATGTCTGATGAGCTAGCTGCATTGAGCATGAATGGAAAGCACAACACTATTATTGCCACTCTAAATGAATCACTATCATCGACACTACTACAACTGTGGAAACTATTACATATGGCTATCCTCAGCAGCAGTGGGCACTTTATGTAGCTCCGTCGCTGCCCGTTTTTTGAAGTTTGGATTTGTTTTCGTTTCTCCCTTTGCCGCCTTGTGCGGTCAAAGTGAAACTGCACAGCACCTTCAGCTCCCTCGACTTAGTCACAATCTCCTTTTTTATCTTGTAGTTATCAGTGAGGAAGAGGACAGGTCTAGGTCGGTCACCTGTTTCGGTGGATTGTTCCCGAGCCGCTGCGGCTTCAAGATTTTGACAGAGGGCAGATTGTATGACTGGGCAAGATGATCCTGAATAACATCAGAATATCAGCTGCCTCTTCACATGATTCAGGAACTCCGTAAACTACGATGTTGAGCTGCCTTTTCTGTCTCTCTCGTCCTCACGGATGATCCGTCTAACATCACTTTCAAAGTTCTTGTAGTATCGCTCTGACACCGGTTCAGCCTGCTAGTAACTATATCTTCTAATTTGGATTCAACTTCTGCTAGGTGCACTTGCCTGCGATCTCACTTTCCAAGTTAGAGATTTGCTGTTAATGTTCCCCAGTTTCTTGTTTAAGATCTTGCTGAAACTGATCCAGAGAAGAGGTCACAGCTTTTGAAACGGTAGCTTCGATAAGCTTTTGTGTAGCATTTGAGCAAGCTGCTATTCAGTAACCTTACAACACAGGACAGAACCACTCACAGGTGAGGCTGTCAGTCATTTTGCAAAATAGTTGGTATTCTGATTTTGAGATTCCAACGCAATCTAATGCACAGCCACTTATCACAACCATCAGAAGACAAGCTTGGGACTGTCATCAAGTTCGCGTCTACAGACTACCCCACTCATCTTCATTTTTCTTTGGGCTTACCGGGTTCTCTTCTTGTTGACACTTTCGGCGGCATTTCTTCTATTTCTTCGCTGAGAACTCGGCTGAGAACAAAACCACAGTACAACGCCAAGCGATCAAAACTTGGCGCCCGGGTTAAAATTTAAAAGGCACGTGGCGGCGGCGTCACGTAGGCACTTTTATCGCGAGCTTAAGTTCGATAATTGCACAGGATTCGATGAAAGAATAGTCAACTGATCAGCAAGTATAATAAAATAGTCTATGTCTATTTTATTTTTCCAAAAAACTGTTCTAAGATTTCACTTGATCCACTCTCAAGGACGCAGGTCAACACAAAGGATGTAATTTCTACAAGTTACACACCTTCGTATTCTGTAGCCTGGCGAATAATCATGCCAATATGCTTTCTAAAACACTTCTCAGCCAAATATATTTTCTAATTTGAAGTTCTTTTGCCCTGAAAGTACTTGAGGTAGACAAAATGGGGGAAGTGCAATACTCAAATACCTATTCGCCAGCAGTTTAAGGATTAAATCCCGCTGGTACAACTCGGCCTCTTGTTTGTTTGATATTGCTCCCTTCTGCACAATTATCACCAAAAGTTACGCAGAACAAATCATCACCAAAAGTAACGCAGGAAACGGTAAGGCCAACGTAATCTGTGGCGTTTTAATATTCATCGTTTGGCACTGTGCTCCGTTCCTGACTGCAAATTCAGAAGAAGAAGAAGCTTGGCTTTATTACAACAGCCACAGCTGTTCGATCAGCTGTTTAGATGAATTGAGACAAATGGTAGGTCCCTTGTGGAATTAGAATAAAAAAAATTCTAACTTCAAAATCCCAGGTAACAAAGTGACACACCAAGGGAATCCACTTAAAATAACACCTAGGTACAAATATAAGCAGTTAAGGCAAAATATGGGTAGAAATAAATAATCTTTCTCACAGAATTGCCAACAGTCCTTTATTCAATTTCACACAACCTGTTGCTGCTGTGTAAAGAAAAAACAAATATTTTCAAGGTTCCAAAAAGGGCTTAAAATTGGGAAGAACAAGCATTACAACAACAAATTCAGTCTATAGAAGTTTCAGTGAATATGTAGGCCTACAATTCTGGGTATGTATTTGACTATTAGGGGGGTGGGGGTGGTACATAAAGTTTATTAGGATACCTTAAGGAATGCTGTTAGTAAGTACACTATTTTAGAATGGTTTAAGGTAAATATCAAAATTTTATAGTCTTTCCTTCCAAAGAGTAGGAATGCAGCACAAGTACTATATTTGAAGCAGTGTCAAGGATTTTTTCATAAATAAAAAAAAAAACAAGTTTTCAAATCTTTTAAATCTGGACTAAGCTAAGGTATAAGGCTTAAAACACTTTTCTTGTGCCTTGTTTGAGCAGTAAATCCATTTCTTAATGTTTTAACTTTTATAACACAAAGATTTGCTAAAGGTCATCAAATGTTAGTGCTCTTTAGAAAGGAGAGGGACAGAAATAGTTAGCTCAAAATATCTGCCCTGGGGATCATTAAGGCTCTGGACTCATTCCTGAGAATTTCCTTCACCTTCCTCAACTAGTTTCTAAGATAGCCAATGTCTACATATAAAATTTTGCTGTGAAATGATGCTAGAATACATATCTTCTGAACTAAACACTGGCCTAGTACTGTTTGATTTTCTAGTCAGGGCTGTTTCCAAATATACTGGTCACTAGGCTAAAATAAAAATCACATCCTTTAATATACTATAGTAGAATATACAGTTAACTTACACATTATGGACATTCAATACCATAAATATCATTTTCCCAGTCTTAGCATTGGCTGACAGTCTCAAAGACAAAGCACCCATTATCAAATTTTCCATATACTACAGGGAGATTCCAAAGCAATTCTAGTAAAAATTGGTAGGGGATCTTAAATGTGTCAATAGTTTGACAAGCTCAAAACTTATTGGCTGTGCTGATACACTGGGGAATATTAAGTCAATCCAGAGAGACCTCAAGGCAAAATAAAAACTCACCCATAAGACATTCAATGCTGACATGCAAAGCAGAATTCAATGCCTAAAATTGCAAGACAGACAGTTGTGATGAGCCCAGCAAAGTTGTTTCCTATGACCATGCAGAGAGAGATATATATCCTAGTTAATGACAAGTTGAAATTTTATTTTCATGTACAATCAAATATTATGAATACAAAACACATATGGAATAGTCAAAAGAACCTTCACTGGTAGATCTTTATTAGTTGTGACCAAGCTTTGCAAGATTCTAGTTTTAAAAAGCCTTGAGTTTGAAATATGCATTGATGCCTAATCAATAAGGCTAACCATGCAGCTTTAGAATCAGCTCCAAAGAGGGTTAATATCCTTGCTGCAAGTGAGATGATGTGACAATGGCATACAAGCTTCTGATGTTGAATAGACTATTCCTGACATTTTGTATCAGAATAAATCAAACTGAACCTGTTGTCATCCTCAGAAAGTTTTTGGAAACAAGGTAGTAATTCTAATAAGGAAGGGAAAATGACTAGTATAGTTGGCAAAGGGGCCTTGCTAAACTTACTTTTTCATTCTGGGCTATGTCTAGCTGAAGTAATGGCTAGAAAGCTCCTTTAGAATATATGCCACCATTCAATTGAAGATCATAGCAGCATAAAAGCAAGCAACTACATTTGAATGGTTGAATGTTCCTGAGTAAGGTACTGTGTCAAGTACAGCAATAATGTAAACTTAAATGTCCTGGTCAGGATTCAGTTGTAGCTGGCCATTGAAATGCTCTTTAAGCAAGCTTTTGAAGAGAAAAAGACCACCTTTATCAGGAGGTTTACATTTTTCACAATGATGATGCTAGTAATGGAACAAAATTCTCTGTACAGAAGTCAACCACTTTGACATAAAAATTACTTTCTCAATTGTCTAGCAGCAGCAGAATGGATCTTTTTTTTTAGTAATTCTTATAAAGTGTGCTTTTGCCTCTAAGAACCAGTCTCTATTTAGCCAATCACTAGTATATGCTGTCAACAACCTTGGACAACCAGCTGGGCCATTGTTTGTCAGTTATGGCATATATTTTACTCATAGAAAAATAAAAACTGGAAGAACTGTTGTTCTAGAAGCACATACAAAACAAAGTGCATTTACATTTTATCTGCTTTGGACTGGCTGGCACATATCTTTTTGTTATTTCAGTGGTAAGACTGTAGAAGATGCTATTATGATAGATATTCTGGTTCTATCTCTATTCCAAATGCATAAGGCGTCACCTTGTCTCCTAGCCATCCATGTATATTGGATAAGGTAAAAAGGTAAATAATATGGCATTGGACTTTACAGTCCCTTCTGGTAGTGCTGATCTCTGTTTCTTGGCCCTTCAGCCAGGAGGTGCAATTGGGGGCTAGGGCCAACCATCCTGTGCTTTTGCACGCCTTTCCTCTTTACCTTCCCCAGATTTCTCCAGGTACCCATTTAGAGCTGGGTTGACTCTGGCTGAGCTTACAGAGTCACACCACTGACCCCTCTCCCAAACCAAATAATTGGATACACTAGGATTCAAACCCTCACCCTCTTGGACAAAGAATCCTAAATCCAGCACACCAATCCACTTGGCTAGGATGGCCATGTTGGATAGCTTGTGCCTTAAATTGCAGCTAGGAGCAATCTTAGGATTTCTCAAAAAATGCCCTACAAAAGAAAGCATACTCTCTTGCTCTATTCATTAGCTCAGGGTTTTCAATTGAAATATTAAGATTCACTTCAAGGAATTTTGCAAGTCAATCTTTAGAAGCTGTTGTAAAATTTGTGCAGTTTTTTCAATAAAAATATTGCTCAGACAAGCTTATGAGTAATTGAATTTCTCACTTTCTTACTCATCAAACCAGGTTTAACATGCCTCAAAATATTTTATAGTTTTCTTTTTTTCTTAGTCAAAAATTTGAATAGTATATTGGACTTTCTTTACAGAGTAGATAAACAATGACCCATTTTCTTGGGGTTCACACTTTGAGAAGGTTCTTCTGTTGATGGGTTTGATTTCTTCACATTGAACTTTTTTGAAACTTGTCTTGTTGTTTCTTCCTTCCAGATGGATTCTTTTCTGTCTTTCTTTTGTGTAATCAAAATTAATGTATAAACAATTGAAAGTTAGTATAAGCAAAGTTGAAGAACTTGTAGCATCAGTAGTGAATTAGTTTGACAAGAGCTGGTGGTTCAGAACTTTTAATACTTGGTCTGTTCAGAGCACTATTTGACTATCCAAGTTATATTTTTATCAACTCAATGATAAAGCCAGAAAACTTATTTATTCCTTGAACATTACAGATGGTTTTATTATAGAGATTGCACTATAATTTAATGTATACATTATGAGGGTTGTGTGGTTAAAGAATAATAGTAGTGCAAATAATTGCAAAATAAATATCAAAGTAAAAAAGATTTGCAAAGATTTGAATAATAGTCAGTGCAAAAATTGCAAAATAAATATCAAAGTAAAAAAGATTTGCAAGGCTAACCCTGTTTTTGCAGATAGTTTTCAAATGCATGAGGTAGAACCAAACTATAAACTTGAACAGAGTAATAAGTGACAGGTTTTCATATTTACTTCTTTTGAGAATTTGGATGTACCTAATGTGAAGACAAACCAATCCATAATCCATAATAACCCTGCTCTCCCCAATAACAAAAAGCACTGAGAATGGTCAACAGATGTATTGGCAGAATACCCTGTTGTTTTATGTTTTTAGTTTATCCACTCTTTGTAATTTTCTGTCTAGAATTTTAATTGCCTTATCTATATGGCGAAACTGGTTTTGTCTATATCCTTGCCAATAAATAAATTTCTAGACACCCTGTCTTTCCATTTTTAAGTAAAAGGAAATATGTTATGGAAACATGTAATTCATAGTAACACTTAATCAAGAGAGTAAATAAAATAAACTAAGAGGCCCAAAATGTTTAGGCTTCATATCTGAACTGTCATTAATTGGGGAAAAAAATGATGGACTAAATAGCTAAATTGTACAAGAAGATAGCACAACACAATGAAAAACTGTATATAAACAAGAAAAGAGAATAGGACAAAGAATGTTATTTCTGGAATACTATTATAAATGTTTTGCAAAACTTCTAAACAACTTCTATAATAATACCAGGTGACAAAGGTTCACTTGGTGAGCAGAAAGTCAGTTTTTTTTAAGAACTTAATTTCATTTTATTCAGCAAACCTTTCTGAGACAAATTATTCTATACTATCAATAATCAGAGGAAATAGTAGTGTGCTTTTTAAAATCTCAGACACTCATATTCAGCAAAATGTTTTATAACTGTTCTAAGAATCTTTGACATCATTCTTATAGAAAATGTTGGAAAAAAATTCCAAGGAAGAATTTGACTACATTAAGAATTGAAATTATGATAATCAGATTAGAAGTCCAATTTGCTATCCACTGTGCTAAGAAGGCTTGTATTTGTTAATAGCAGAATGATAAGAAATACATATCAAATATCTTTCAAAAATTAAGGTTCTAAACAAATTTTCCAGGAAGTTGTGATCTATCTAGACTGTTGTTGCTTATTGTTGCCTTCAGAAAGATGCTTTCAAAATAGTCTAATGTGTGAATGCTCTTGCAGACAAATTCATGCAAAATTACCCCAGGTCTAAGCTTTTAAGAATTGTAATGATATGATTGCTATTCACCATTGTAAAGCCAAGTACCAATGCCAATCTTCAGGTTGATAATTGTTTCTGGTATTTGGGTCTCTGATTTCAGTCAGCAGACAATTTATGAAAAATATATTGATTAAGCAGGAAGAGAGAAACAAATTTTTCCAAAATTGTGATCTATCTAGATCGTTTTTTTTATCAGATTAGAAGATTAGAGAAGTCCAATTTAACTAAAGCAGTAATATCTTGTGAAATGAGATTCTAATGCAATCAAATTATTATTTTTGTATATGTGCATGGTCTAGGTAAATATAAATCAAGTTAATATAAGCAGGTTAAACGCCTTTTAATATAACTCAGTTTAAAAAAAATAGAAAAAATTTTTTTGTTTGCTACTACTATAGGTCATTTTTGCATTTCTATTATTACTTTCATGCTTTTTAAAATTCCAATGTAATTTCTAAATATTATTGTTTTATCATAAATTGTATTCTGGTGCTGAAGATAAAAAAAAATGTACACCAGCTTAACTGAATATTTCTGGCCCGTTATGCTTTGGGGAAGAATCTATTGATGTTTTGTGTTGTTGAAACAATTGTATTGTTTTGTATTGTTGAAGTGCATTTTGCACACATAAGTATTTTTTTTCAGTAACAAGGCATTTTTACACACCACTTGGATTTTTTTGGTATTGTGTTTTTTCTAGTATTTAGAAAGTAATGCATGTTTAATGGAGTTTTGAAAGCTGATTTTATATTGTATTGTTTTAATTCACTCTTTAGTTGCTATTTATGATAAACAAGCCACAAATAGTAGAGATCTTTCTTCTGCAATATATGGTTAATTTATTTTTTTCTGTCTTCTTTCAATATTTCTTTCAATTAATCAAACATCTTTCTGAAACATATCTTTCAATCAAACATTTTTTTTCAGAGTACTCATACATATTTATAATATCTTTATAGAAAATCAATTCAATTTTTAGAAATTCAGATTGTTTGCTAGCTTGTTTAACACTTTCGCCTGTAGCTTATATATTCCTATTTGTAGCTTACTCATTTAATCTGTATATTCATGTAAGTTATAACCTACAAAGATATAAGACGGCATAAAGACAGAGAACAGAACAACTAGATACTTCAAAATTATGTCAGGAGTGCAACAGAGATGCATTTTATCACCCTTTTTATTTGCAATTTTAATAGACTGTTTTGAGAGAAGTAGCTGGCTTTGGAATAACAGTCGGAAATAAAATCCTCTCAGACCTTGACTTTGCAGATGATGTGGCACTTCTGGAAATGAAAAAGCAGCAACTCCAGGAGCTCAGTAATAAAGTGAGCGTTAAAGTGGAGAAAGTTGGCCTAAACATCAACATAGACATGACTAAATTAATGGCAACATCAGGCTCACCAGTCGAGCTCCTGCACAAAAATTTTAGAGTCAAACAAGTCCACAAATTTAAGAACCTCGGAAGCTGGGTTGATTACACAGGAGAGGTGCAAAATGAGGTCAAGAAAAGAATTGGCATGGCAAACACTGCTTTCAACAAACTTAAGCCAGTATGGAAATCAAAGAAGTACTTGTTTGCAGTAAAGTTGCAACTTCTTAATAACAACGTTTTGTCTGTGCTATTGTATGCCAGTGAGTGCTGGAAACTAGATGTTGGGACAGAGAAAAGACTCACAGCTTTTGAAAATATGTGCTTGAGATGCGTGCTGAATATTGGTTGGCATCAAAGAGTCAGCAACATTGAGGTCTGCAGAAGAACTGGTCAGCTGCTTATTACTGAAGTGATTAAGAAGAAGAGAAGGGGGCTATCTTGCCACGTCCTTTGGACATAGGACTCAAGAATCCCAAACCAGGGTCAACAATGGCAGTCATGTGGGCGTCAACAGAGGGGAAGACCAAGAAACATGCTCAGACGCACGTACAATCGTGATCTACGCAGTGCTCACACATCACTACAACCCCAGTGGGAGGATGTACTTGCTGCAGCACTAATACGTGACGTTTACCGAGGCCTCGATGCCCTATGCGCCCCAGATGGCTCAGAAGGACCTAAGTAAGTATAACCTATAGAGAATTTTAAGCACTCCACATTTGCAAATTCTAAAAACATATGCAGATCTCTAATCCACAAGGAAGGGGGGATTTCAGGCTGATACCTCTCTCCCCCCAATGGCTTGAAGTTTAATGCAATTTACCTTTTTTTAGTTTTAATTTATTTTCTTAAAAAAACCCTGCTCTCATATCTCTGGTTGAACAAACTATTTAAACTTGTATTTTTTTTCAGGCTGGCCATCAACCTCCTATTCCATCTGTGCCACCTTTGCCAAATATGGGCGTACCTGCACCAATTGGGCATACACCTTCCTTGCCCATGGCTAACATTGGGATACCTCCTCCCCCTATCAATATTCAGGCTCCTCCACCTATACACCCTCAGTACCCAACTTTAGGCTACCAAAGACCTCTTAGCTTCCAAGCTACTCAGCCTCCATTGCCAACTACAATTTCACAGCCTCCCATATCCATGCTTCCACAAGTAGGCCTACCTCCAAGGATTCCAAATGACCCCATAAAACCACCTGCTGTTCAACTAAGTACTCCACCTCCAGTTGTGGCAAATCAAGGCATAAGAATGGTATCCGGGTCACTAGCAGTTGGGTCTGGTCTAGTGATGCCAACATCTGCTGCTGCTGTCCAATCAGGTGAACTTGCACCATCTCCTGGGTTTCTGACATCCACTGTTGCTACTACACCTCCTACTGGTACACCCACAGCTGTTGCTCCAACTCTTCCTGGAACAGCTCCTGCTCTTGTGGCTCCACAGATCCCAGTTGTTATTCCAACTCTAACTGGTAAGAACAGATGCGTTAAGGCATGATCTGGATTTTGTTACAGTTAAAAAAAGGATAAATTTAGCTGATTTGACTTTCATTTTTTTTTTTTTTTTTTTGTATTTTTATAAGTTTTCTCTCCATTCTAGATTATAATCTTATTCTTCACATGTTCAAGTAACATCATTTTTCTGTATAAAATTTTTGGCTCCTCTTCAAGCTCTTAATTTGATATGTATTGGTAATTAAAATTCTAGAAACCAGAAATATTTTTAATTTGTTATTTGTTGTGTGATTTGAAGTATGAAGACTAATTATTAATAGACATCATTTTTTTGGTTATCTTTCCAGCTTCTATATCATCTGAAGAGTACCTCTGGTTGAATTAACCTGCAACTTGTCAATTCGCCCACTTCAGCTAATTACCTGTACTAAGTTTTAGGCTAAGGCTGTTTTTGGTTGTTGCTTGTTAAGTTTTTATTTCTGAGAGATATAGTGTTATAATTTAAAAAGAATTAGTGTTGGTAGGTTGAACTTGCACTCTAACGGCATTTTTTCTTGCTTAAAGAACAAAGTATTCTTGTTTGTATTTGTCTTACCAAAGCTTTTTTTCACTAGTCTTAAAGGTCAAGGAATATTATTGCACTTGGGGCTTTTATTCAAATATCATTAAAATCTTATTGTAGTGACCTATTTACATATTTCTCACACATTCTCTTTTTTTATTCTTGTTTATGAAATTTTTTTTTCAACATTTCTTTAGAGGTGGGTCCTTAGACAATTTCTAAGGAAGAATTTTTTGTACTCCATCTGCGTGGGCTATGTATTGCAATGGGTAAAGATAAATTATAATTTTTCTTATTCCAAACCCATTTCTTTGATTTTGAAGAAGCAAGTGCGATTTTTTTTTTTTTTATAAAACTCAAGATTACCTATATTAAATTTATTTATTATGACAAATTTCCAGTTTTTTGTGGATGGTTTTTTTAAACAAGTTTTACTGATAAAACAGGTTAAAACCTCAAAGGAACTGCTATGGTTTACTGAAGACAACAAAAGTGCCAGATAATTTTGGATGAGCCCCCCCCCCCCTGCACACACATTTCTTTATCATTGTTAACAATAGTAACCATTTTCGATCAAAATTTAACACTTTACAGCAAATATTGAGAACAAAGTTCATGTCTCTTATAAAGAAAGACGACTTCTAAAGTTTAAAACATAAAACCTCTCTGCTGCTTAATGAAATAATATTTACTGTTATTTATACTGTTCAGTGAAAATGACTGGGAAAAGAGGGAGGATTTGATTGGTATTGTGGTATTGACCTGGAGTGTGGTCAATAATTCTATTTCCATGGAAATGATAATATTGAAAACCATAAGCCTTTTTTCTGAATGTTTCTAATTTGCCCAGTATTTAGCTAATCTAAGTTTTCTAAGTGATTCTTTGCTTCTTTTATCCTTTGTTTGTAGAATAATATCTATCAGTAAAAAATTATTACTAATTATACATTGTTTCTTTTTTGCAATAATTTATACACACAGACTTAATAAACTCTAACTTTTGAGCACAATAACAGAATTTGATAAAAATTTATGCATTAAAATATCTGCATAAAGTATTCAACATAAATTATGCAATGAAATTCAGGATTTCCAAGTGCCAAGTTTTAGTCATTTTTTTTTTTTTTATAAAAAGTATCGAATTTATATTTTTCGGAGAAAAATAATCTTGGATGCGTGTTTTTTGTGTTTTTTTTTCAGGGGTGACTGTATAGAACCAGCGATCATAGAATATTGGAAGAGGGTTCTTTTGAATGGAAATCTAAAGTTCAAAAGAGGCTTGCCATAGCAAAGTGGTGGTTTTCCAATTTTTCGTTGCAAAACAAAGGTTTTGGTCTGGAAAAAGCACAAATTTCGAGATGACCAATTGGTTTATAACTATCTAAATGCTATTGATTATGTGATAACTATAGCAGTTTCATAGTACTGCATAGTTGCGCATGGACTATTGCAAAGAGAGGGATGGGAGGCAATGGACCTTTCAATGGGAAGGGGCTGAAGCTTCAGAAATTTAATTTTTAGGCCCAAATTCTTGATGTCTCCATGGAAAGCTTTTTAGATCAATATGGATGGGGAAATTTGCCCTGTAAATTCCTTTAGTTGGAGGAATACATTTAGACTGGATATGCAGAAAGGGTTCTGAGGCGTGACAGCTCCCTCTTATTGTTGAAACAGTAGTTTAAAAAGTAAAAAAGCAGCTTTAAAAATAAAGACACAGCAATAAAAGCTGAACTTTTGTATACAAAGTGGAAGGTCGAGAGCAGCAGTAGCCACCTGATCCCTGAAATGTAAAATATTTCTTGATATGATTTTGAAAACAAATGTAATTAAAAAAAACAACCTCTTTGATGTAATTTTATTTTATTTGCTTAAAAAAATCAGGTTTTCATTCCGAAGAGCTATTGTAAATGTACAACGCGCTTGCAATCATCAACAGGTTGTATTAATTGTGGTCAGAATTGCTTCATGTAAGCACTAGTCAAAATATGGCTTAAAAAGAAGAGGATTGAGTAGGTGACTACTCCTTATATGTATAGACTAATTGTTGTTCATGTTAGGTTTGAATATTGCTCATTGCTGTTGTTAGAACTTCTTTTTAGTTTGCTTTGTTATTATTCAGCCCAAGCAGTTAAAACCAAGCTACTAGATATTATAAGAGAAAATACACCTAACCCCAGCAGTTAAAAAATTTATTTGATTCAGTAAGGCCTGATTTTACAACCATAAGTGTCTAGTACCCTTGATTTAGTTTAGTACCTTAAATTTGATCAGATTTCCACAATTCTATGACGTAATAAAATATAGGGTGTTCATGCAATATTTCTACAAAAGCCACTATGGTCTTATTCATTAAACTATAATAGTTTAATGGTGGATATTTGTCAAAACGAATAGTGGGTCTTTGTGGATATTTGTTAAAACGAATTTTGCTGAGAGGGGAACTTCATTCATCTATTAGACTGTAGATGTTGATGAGTCTACCAAACACGTCTGATAGTTGTAGCTCTTAACTGGAATAACGTTTATGTTTGGCTATTGACTAGTTGATGTGTCTACTTATTGCTAAACACTGTTTACTTTACTCAGTAAACTTCTATCTTAAAAACTATTTTATCTTTTTAATTCAACCAATTTTTTAGTGGTTAAGTTTAATAATTGATGACATGTAAGTAATTCAAGAGTAGTAAATATTTTTTTTGCGGTTTAAGCTACTGGAAATATTCAAATGTTTACATTAAAAGTTTAATGTAATGTTTTTCAAGTTACACACTACATGTAGTGTAAGTTGTAGGAGAGGGATGGTAAACTTTTTCGGGTGAAAATATAATTCATTATTCCTAGATTTTGAAAACAAAAACAGATGCAGTTCAATTCTTTAGTCATTTTTTTTTTGTCAATAGCAGGACCATATTAAGGGGTAAGGGTGACGTTACGGGGTCTAGATTTTAATATTATGCGCCTTTACGAAGATAGATTTAACATTAAAAATAATTTTCATTCAAATTCGGAATTTTAAAGCTTTCTTTTTAAACCTGTGCAATAGCCAGAGAAAGCAAGTATAATTAATATCATCTCTTTTTATTTTTTCCCCTGTTCTTTTTGTTTTCAGGAAACAGTTGAGAATCATTCCTAGAAGTCAAAATAAGAACCTGCTGTTAAATTTTCTTTTTGAGATCACGTTCCTTAAGTTGTGTCTGGGAAACACTGAAAATTCCAAGAAAATTTGAACCGTCGCTTACGTTTGATGACTCGGATGGTTGTGTTTCTTAGTAACTAGAGCCACAATTTGTGTTGCAATTTTAGAATAATGAATTGCTGCGAATGGTTGATGTGCTTGTTTTTCGTTGGATCTCGTCTCATTTTGTTGGGATTTTTATTTAGCCATAACCCACTGTAGTAATCCTTCTTCAGTGAATTTGTCAGGTGACATTCACAGGAATCTAGGCTGTTTAGCAGTAAATGTTTAATACTGCAAGAATAAAGATAATTTGATGTGTTTTTCAGCTACTATAAGGCCAGCATGTTTTCACACCTTAAAACATTGCATCGTTTTGCTTTTAAATTCGTTTTCTAATCACTTTAGAAGAAAACCCTAAAAAGGAAAAGAAAACCCTTCATTTCATTTCTCGGAAGGTGAGATTGCACAGAAACACAGAGTGGTTATGTGCTTTTTAGGCTTATTTTTATGATATATATTCTTTGAGGCTCTTGGGGCCATTAACTACCTGAGGATGTGTCGCTTGTCTCGGCAAGAACACCGAAAAAAGATTAAACTCCTTTTCAAAGAGTTTGGCATTTTTCTCCAGGAAGCAGCCTCTACTAAAGGTCTTTTATTTGTAAACTAGTCTTCACTTCAAGTGTTCGATTGTAAATGTTCCTGTCCCGTTTTCTTGGCGAAGGTAGTCAAAATGAGCAAAGCTGCATCAAGTTTTTCTTGATGCCTCGGATCTGGCAGGAGTCAAATTGAAAATGTCAGTAAGACAGCAACATACTTGGCACGTCAAAACATCCTTGAAGTCACCGAGGGTGTTTAATAATCATCCTTAGCATGCGTGGTAAATTGCAGTCCCCTTTTTGTCTCCTTATTCCCGCCTCCGGCACGTTCCCTTAATAAGCTGTGTATATCGGGGACCCGTTAGATAATGAGCGGAAATCTAGTATTGTTATACTGATTTGACTTAACTATGCTGTAAAACCAGTAATGTAAATTTGTTGGGGAAAAAATTGAGCCGTCATCTAATTATTTGTCAATTCTACAGGATAAAAATTAATATACATTTGCTCTCTGGCTATAACAAGCAAGTTAAGAAGTCAAAACTGCATTCAAATTCTGTGCACTTTGCAAACACAGTTTCAAAACTGGGCTTGAAAGTATAATGGGTACATTTGACGTTGAGAGCACTAGAAAAAACTATTATTCTTTGATTGTTCTCAAACTCTAGTGGTGCAAGCTATTATACTTATGCTAAGGATTTTGAAATTAGTTCAGTGGTCAAATCTATCCAGGTTAGTCTATTTGAGAATTCCAGACGAAGGCTGTTGCCTTGGAACGGTTTAAAAAGTTTAATTTATTGTATAACTGTACCTGGACTCTTTTCCAACCAGATGTTGTAAATTAAATATATAAATTCGTTATTATTTATAAATATTAACTTTCTATCGGAAGAATCATGTGTAATCTATCTTGGGATGGCTCAATGATGTCAAAACCTGACTGGGGTTATACTCTGATTTTATAATTATTTATTTATATTCTTTGAATCTTTTGTTTTAAGTCTTCGCCTTTTTGTCTTTATAACATACAACACAGATGTGTGGATTTTAGTGATATAAAGTACCATGGCTTCTGTATCACTTTTCTTGTTTTTAAGATCCATTGCTTCTAAAAATAGACCGTATTCAAAACTTCATTATCTTACATCTTCAGTTTTCTAGTTTTTTTTCCTATCTCGTCTCCAAAAGTTATGCTTATTTTGTTGGGCACATAAAAAAAGCACTGAATTCTCTTAATTTCAGGACAAGACTCGTGAACTGACAAGATTGTTTTTTTTCAACATCCTGAAGAATTGCTTTTATTTTCTTATTTCCTTTTTCATTTCTCCTAATTTCAGATACGATCACTGCGTCTCGGCGGAGACTCGTTAAGATTGGATAGAATAGCATTTATTGTCTCGGTTAGTTCCTAGGACAAGACAGTATCCATTTAAGGCCAGAATATTTTTCTTTGTTTTTTGCTTTTTTTTTATATATAGTTGCAACCATGGCCACATAAAGCGGGAGAGGGAAGGGCAGATGTAATACAACCCTCTAAGAAATACACCCCCCCCCAACCCCAACCCCCTTATCTCCCTCCAATTATCTATTTCAATATTAGAAGTAAAATAAAGTGCATACAATTGGGACACTTGCGCGACTGAAAACAAAATTCATGTAATATCAGAAAATGGCATAAATGTGCGCATCTATGGTTGTAACTTTGTTAATCACGTTTAAATTTTTATCAATGCTAAACTCAGAATATATTGAAGCTGTCTCTTAATGTTTTCTTTTTTTATTTACTCAGATTCGTATCTTGTACATTTTTTATCTTGTTTTTTGTTGCTTTCTTTTCAGATGAACCTTATATTCCTGACATACCTGAATACGAAGTCCCAGCCAAGCTTGAGCAAATTGGTCAAGTCTATCCAGGTTAGTCTATTGTCTAATCTTCATGTTAAAGTAGTGTTACATGTTTCAAGCGAATATTTTATAAACTCCCAGCCATGCATGTACGTAGGAGCTTCAATCATGTTGAAATTCGGGGAGAAAGGGTAGCAAATTCGTCCAAACAATGGATTCTATGTAACACTTCGTAACACTAAAGTAGTAACGTTTTGCTTAAAACAAAAACAAAACCAACAAGAAAACTGTGATAGGAAATATATTTATAAAAAGAATTTTATTTGGAATTGGACTTGTTTTATGTTGCTGTTGGTAATAAGACAGGAGAACAGGGAGGAGGGGGGGGGCTTGTCATGTCTTAGGATTTTATTCTAATTTGTTGGTTTTTAATATTTCAGTTTTAATATTTCTTGAATTGTTTGTAATCGGGCTACCTGCTTCCTCCGTATTTTCTACGCCCCTGGAAACTAAAAAGAATCACTAAACACTTTGTTGAAAATTGACAACTGGCAGGATTGCCTACGACCAATCTTCCCCTTTTACAAGGGGGAGGAGTATTTTGCCTTTCTTAAATCTTCTATATCTGGTGTATTCGAGCAGAAGTAATCTCAAGTAATTTCTTGCTCTGAAGTTAGATGGATGCTCTTGCTTATAAAACGGTCATTTCCCCCTTGATTTAGGCAGATTGGGTAACTAACAACAGTAAGTGTTCTACTAAAGTGAAATAAATAAATACACTTTAGAGATAGAAATTACTGTAGAGGTAATGCTAAGTTTGATTACAAAGTTTTAGTCATCTCCCAATAGAACAGGTAGGGTGTAGCTAAAACTAGGACAATTTCACCGCAGATCTTTTCTGATAGACTGGATATTGGCCAAAGCATAATAAATATTGTCTTGGATGAACTTGGTACTAATAAAATTGATGTGTTTGCTTACTTACTCCACGTTTGGGCAGACTGATATATTCAGCCAAAGCATTCAGACTAGAAAGTGAATAATTCTTGCATTCAATCGTGTATTTAAAGAGAATCGTGTATTTAATCATCGTGCTTTTATTAAAGAAACGTGTGATCAATGTGAATCGGCCTGCAAGAAAGGAGACCCCCGCTACATGTATAGAAGAGTGCGGGAATTGGCCAAAAAGAAGGACATCAAAGTGTTCTCCCTTCTCGACGAACATGGAAACCAAATGCAATCCACAGAAGGAATCCGCTCTCGATGGAAAAACCATTTTAAAAATAAACTGAATTTGGACATCCACCCAGACCCAACAATTCTCGACACTTTCCTTATAACCTCTACAGATCCAAGTCCTCCCCCTCTTCACTCTCAAATAGAAGCAGCTATCAGAGACTTGAGAACAAACAAAGCTGCCGGCCCCGATGGAATCCAGCCCGAACTACTGAAAGTAAACTGCAAACCACTCCTTGACCTTTACCACAAAATTGCCACAGCTGATTGGGAAAAATGTCACTTCCCCTCACCCTGGTGCGAAGCCACGATAATCCCCCTGCATAAGAAAGGCTCTAAAGCTGTCTGCGACAACTACCGCCCAATAAGTCTTACCAGCCACGCAGCAAAAATCCTCACAAGAGTCATGCTCGGGCGTATACGAGCCATTTCTTCAATGGTCATTCCGGAATACCAAGCCGGCTTCCGACCTAATAGATCAACAATTGATCAGATATTCACTGTTCGGCAGATCATGGAAAAGTATAGCGAACTTGGCCGCAGCATCTACCACCTTTTCATAGACTTTAAACAAGCTTTTGATCAGATGTGGAGAGAAGGTCTATGGCACATCCTTCTTCACTTTGGCATCCCATCCAACCTGATCTCGCTGATCAATGACATAAGAAGTTCAGTAGCCGCGTCATTACTGGAGAAGGACTTACCGAGAGCTTCAAAACCTCTACCGGAGTACTTCAAGGTTGCCTAATATCACCGGAGCTGTTCAATCTCTTCCTAACTGCAGCCCTTTCACTCACAGATAACCTGCCCGGCGCCCTTGTCGGAGGCGTGGTGATAGACAAACTGGCATATGCTGATGACATAGTCCTAATAGCCGAGTCCCTTCAAGATCTACAATCTCAGGCTAACAGCATTCACTCGTCCACCAACCTCTTCGGGATGGCAATCAACATCTCAAAAACGAAAGCCATGCGCTGTTCACGCAAGTTCGATTCACAGGTAAATCTCAGCCTTCAGCTTGGTGAAGGTACCATTGCGTGGGTGGAAGGCTTCGCCTACCTTGGGAGCTTACTTACTTATGATTACAGCCAACTCAAAGACATCAAGAGACGCCTGACACTTTCAAACTCCAGTTTTAAAGCTCTGATGCTCATCTGGAGTAATAAGAACTTAACAACAACTCTCAAAACGAGACTCCTCTACTCCCTCATTATTCCGATCCCCATCTATGCCTGTGAATCCTGGACGCTTAAAACAGACGATCAACGCCGCCTAGCTGCCTTTGAAACCAAATCCCTACGACGCATCGCTGGTATCACCTTCCACGACAGAATCTCCAACTCCAAGCTTCTCCATAATCTGAAAGTCAAATTTACAATACTGGACAAAATAAAACTATAAAAACTCAAATGGCTTGGACATACCCAACGCATGGCTAGCACTCGTCTCCCGAAGATAGCCTTCGATGGACAAGTACACGGTTCTCGACCCAGAGGTCGCCCTCCGAAGAGATGGAAGGAAAATTTCTCACCTTACAACCTGCCACAACTCTGCCGCCTGGCCGACAACAGAAGCACCTACAGGAGGCACATCAATGTACTGGTTAAAGAAGAGGCCCCCAAACGACCTTCAAGGACGGATGGGACATAAGTCAAATCAAGTAAGTCAAGTCAATAGCACTAGAAGCATGTAATTTTATGTAATGAAAAAAGAGTTCTTTGAAAATGAAAAGTGGACATTTAACTCTTTGAAAGAGGCACATGATCCCTAATTTGAAAACATAATGGAATAGGGAAAAAATCGTTAAAACAAAATTTCTCGATCTATCCTTGGATAATTGGAGAATAATGGCATTTGTTGTTCCTTTACCTAGAGGTTTTTACCCCAAAGTTCATGTCCAAGCTTTAAAAACTAAAATCTAGGTATTGGAGAGAATTGTGTTATCTTACTCGTGTTCTGCGAGCTGATCACTCTTGGGAACAATCAATCCAGGGCCTAGTTTACCTTGTATTGTTTAAGCTGGAAGTAGTCTTTAATTTAGGATATGTTGGGTTTAAATTTGATGCTTGTATTTGTGAATTTCGTAGGTCCTGGGGCTCGTCCTGAATTAGCAGCGTCGATGGTTCTGGCAAATGTGAAACTTGGGAAGGATGAAAAGGACACAATAGCTAGAGCTAAGAAATATGCAATGGAGCAGACAATAAAGATGGTACTCATGAAGCAAACTATAGCTCATCAACAACTGGTATGTGTTTATAGGCTCTTTCCTGAGTTATTCAGATATCATTTTTTTAAAAATTCTTTTGCATATTATTGTCAAAATAGTGAGTTGACTCTTAATTGTATATGCTCATAAGGAAATTCGCTTAAAATAAGAACCAAATGTATTTTGGCTATATTGAAATATGTTTTTGAAGTCTAATAGATATACTTCATACCAATAGACATTTACATAATCTAAACTCAAAAGCAGAAAATAGAAAGAAAGTTACACTTAAAAAAAAGAAAAAAAAAATTAGGTAGGGTTCATCACTAGTTATGTTAGTATGACAAGAACGTAGTTATCAGAGAGGATTTTTTAAAGTTGCTAGAACATTGATTTATAAAGAAACTTCGATAATTGGAAGTTTTAGTTCTTTTTTGCTATTAAAAACAGCTATAGCTATTATTTTAAAATCTGCAAAAACTTTGAACATAACTGGTCTCAAGCATTGCGGATAAAGGATTGTGCTTCTGCCATCAAGACTAGCATTTTTTATTCTTTGTGCCTTTGTTCAATGTCTGATTTATGGTGTCAATTTATGTGGCATACATGGCACCCACATCTCGCTTGTCTTTTCATTTGGATCTACTTAAATACAGTATAAACGTAAATCAGAAACAGTTGCTCAATTCTGTTTAGATTCAAGTTATCAGTCGCTGTTTGATAGTAATATTTGTTATAACTTAAGTATTTGTGAACGTTTACCGTTCGATAATAACTAAATATATAAAAGTATAACCTTAAGTTTTTCTAACGTAAGGTAGTGAGGCCCGGGTGGGGAGAGTATGCTATGTTGAACTGCTTGTTTTGATACAAAAAAAAAAAAACAATATTTTACTGAAAAAGAGGTACACATCGAGTTTTTATTCCTCTAATTTATGTGTTAAAAAGCCATAAACCATACAGCTATTTGTGTATTAATAGCTGTAAACCCAAAGGGGAATGAGAGTTCGAAAAGGGGGTGTCCAAAACATTATGGAAAAACTTTTAGGAGCCCATTTACTGGAAGATCGTTCGAAGGAAAAAGGAGTGTTTCATGGGCAGGACTCATTCCCTCGACCAAGCATAAGTACTATTGGATGGGTTGGCTTGTGTCGTGTTTTATTTCATGAAGCATTAAAGGGTTACTAAGCATCGCTGAGTTAACTGAGACATTAATTTGAGAAATGAAAACAAAAACTGCTTGTTATTGCTTTTACTTTCAGCCCTTTGTGATTTTTTTTCTGATTTATTTTCACTTATTTTCTTCTTACTTTTACTTTAGTATTTGAATAAATAATGCTTTAACAAAAATTTTAAATAAAAAAGGGGAAAAAATACATACAAAAAGAGGAGCCTTTTTTAAATGAAAGCGCTCCCATTTGATATGCGCTTTAGTAATGAATGGTATGGCCTCTTTGTATTTATTTTCCCTCGACAGCTTCGAATTTAAGGGATGGTCGTAGAAACTGGGGAGATGGATCGTTCGATTGTAAATTGAAAGCTTCCATTTTTAAGAGTCGAAAGTGATTCGATTCAAGTAAGATGCATTTCTTCACAAAACCGCATTTTTGGAAGTTTTTCTTTTGTTGCACTATTGCACAATATAGAGAAAGTTGAAGAAGAAGAATTATCTTTACTAAAAGCAAAGCCTCCGATGCCTCCCTTCTTTGCTGAGCTAATCTGGTGCAAGAAAGGAAAATCAATATTTGTTTACGTTTCGTATTAATAAACAACATAACTGAACTATCAACTGCACTCTTCATGAACAAACACCTAACAATTGATACGACATTATACTACAGCCTATTTAAACTAATAGAAAAGAGGGACAAACATATATAACGCTGAAATACAGCAGAAAAAAGCATAGGAGTTGAGAACGAAGCAATACATGAAGGATGGAAGAAAGGTACCAACTCAGGCAAGAACACAGGAAAAGATACAGGGGCGAAGGAATATAGCAACAAAGATAGGGACAAACACTCGAGCAAACACAGGAATAAACATAGTTACGAACACGTCGTGACATCAAGCAAAATTCCTAGTGAATCACTCTTTCTGGGTTCAGAATTACTAAAGAAGCACCATCGACACCGGGTAACTCTGAAGTAGCATCAGTTTCAGAATTTACCTAAGTACCGGAAATGAAAATAGTTCCAGTTGAAGAAGCTGATAGTAAACTAAAATCATCAGAGAAAATTGAGGCTGTAGCATAATTGATAATGTTATTGTTCTTTAGGTTTGAGCTTGGAAAAAGTCAAGTCTTTTCCTTTGCGTGACATAAAAACAGGAATATTAAGAAAAATGAATATTAATAAAAAATGAGAACCCTATTAAAACTAAGAAAAGATCAAATTTCAGGTTTTACACTTAATTTCATGTTAAGGAGCGATAGTTCCCAAAAAAATATTACCTCTATGCTAGGTTTCAGTTAAGAATTGTCTAAAAGGGCACTAGATATTTTTTACAGAAGATGATGCTTTTCATATGGTTCTAACCACGTAAATTTATGCTACAAGAAAAACCAAACCGACAAAATAGGATTAAAAAGCTAGAAGATTGTCAGCTAGATAACAAAATAGATAAATAGACATGGGAAAAATGTACAGATATAGAAATAAATACATATATTTAGGATGAAAGTAAAGAGTGATTTTAGGACTTAAAACGAATAGAAATTATCCAAAACACTTTAGTACAAGTTAGCACAACTGATGCATTTGTTAGATTCTGATTTCTTTGTTTTTCATTGCAGCAAGCACGTTCACTTCAAAGACATCAGGCTCTGGTTTTAATGTGCAGGTCAGTAAAATTTTTATTCCTTTATTTTATCTTTGCTCGATCTTAGGAAAGTCTCTACTGCACAATAAAATTGATGAAATCAAATACATGTTTTGAATGCAAAAAAAGGACAATATCGCAAATGTTTCCACTATATTCATTTTATTAATGGTTCTGTTCTATTCTTTTATTACAAAAGAAAGATGAGCTTAAGCTGAAACATATCAGAAAAAAGATTTTTAAAGGGATTGTAGACGTTGAAGGTTTTACAAGTTCAATGGGGTTTATTATCAAATCAAAAAATAAATTACACCTAAAAACAATACTCAGTCAATTCCTGGACGCTGAGATCCTCAATCGCTACCTTTTAAACATAATAGGCAGCTTGATCACTGCTCCTACTCTCAGAAACAACCTTACCTCTCAATTTTTCCAACATAACTACCAATTATCCTCCTGCTCTTTGCTCCAGGGGACACCGCCCCACCATCATCAAAATAAAATAAAATTTTAACTTTATTTTATCTATTTATATTTAATACATTATATAATTTTTTTTTATCAATATTTAATTAATCTTTTCCAATGCTAATAAATGATTGTTTACTCTTCTTTTAAATGACACGAGGGAACTCCTATCTTTCAGTTCTTCTGGGAACAGGTTTGATACCCTTGCATAAGTTATATTGAGAGTAAAATCCGATCGTACAGTCGGATGAAGGATATTTACAGGTTTGATGATGATCGGGTATTTAAAGAGACCTTTAAGCAGCTTTAAAACCCAGAAAGAGTGTTTAAAATCTTTGGTAGCTTCTTTATTGAAGGATACTACCGTATATTGCTCCCAGATATTCTGCATCTCAGTAAGAAAAATATTGTTTTCAGGGTTTACATAGGAAGCATTGCGTTCGATTTGAAGGAAGATACAATACGTAACGCTTTTGCGCCATTCGGCCCCATCAAGGCAATTAATATGTCATGGGATCCAGTAACACAGAAGCATAAGGGTTTTGCCTTTGTAGAATACGAGTTGCCTGAAGCCGCACAATTGGCTCTTGAACAGATGAACGGTGCTGTTATGGCTGGAAGAAATATTAAGGTAATCTTCATTATTATCATTTATTCCGTTAAATAATCCTGATCTTTGATTTGTTAATTGCTATGTGTTCGGTCTGATAAACTCTTCAGGTTAACCTTTCTGCTAGTTGACTTTTATCTTCAGTAAGGTTCCATATTACAGAAATGCTTTGAAGCTGGTAATGAGCGTTCAACCTGTGTCATTTGTAGTCTAAAAAGTTACAAACCCCCAAAAGAGATGTTTAAAAGGATGAGACGGGCCAACATCGTAAGAATAGAGCTATATCTAGGGGAACATAACTTGAGATGTTTTTTTTTTTTTTTGTTTTTTTTTTTTTTTTTTTTTTTTTTTTTTTTTTTTTAATATTTTGTTAAAATCATTGAATATCGAGTGTTGCAGTTTGCCTCGTCTCTTTGTAAAATTACACGTCAAAGCCCAAAAAGGAAGGCAGGCAGATGAAAAAAAAAAGAAAGAAAAATATTTCCTTCAAATTTCAAAAACTTTTTCAGAGGTATTTCCTTTTAAAAAAAAATATATTTCAAGTTATTTTTTTGAACTATTTAAAAAATTGTACTTTTATTTTATTTTTCTTGTGTGTTTAACGTGATTCTAAATGTCGGTTTCTAAAGGAACAATTGATGTTATTCATATATGCTTAAATGTTATACATATAAGATTTATTTTGAATTTCAGGTTGGTCGACCCAGCAATATGCCACAAGCTCAAAGTATAATTGATGAGATTAACGAAGAATCTAAATCATTAAATAGGATTTACATTGCATCAGTGCATCCAGATTTGACTGAAGATGACATCAAAGGGCAAGTCTTTATTTATGTTTCGATTAAATACTCGCTGAAAAATAATGAACGCAATGTATGTGTACTTTTAACGTGTTGTACCCGATGACCTTTGATGTCAAACGTGAATTAAAAGCACACTGGGAATGCTAACAAATATACCAAGGCTCAAGTGTTTGCATCTTTCAATTTATTGGCCATTGAATCAACCCCTAAAGAATCATCAAATAGTGCCGTGGTTATTGATTTTTTCTGTGTTGTTTGTAGCGCATGGATTTAATGATGGTGGCACAGAAGAAAAGGACATTAGAGAGTTTTATATAAGATTTTATAAACTGGATGCAAATGCTATGTCCCATAGAAATTATTTGTAACCCCTGGGAATGAACATTCCATCAAAAGTCCTGAGGGTCTAGAATTGGATTTCTGAAGTTTGTAACCTCTTGCTAATATGTTGCCGAAGTAAAAACTCGGTGTCGGAAGTTTCCGCTCCGAGGTAATATCCCAATTAAGGATAAAATCTTATTCTAAAAGGATTTTAGAACAATTAAAGTGGCAAATTATCTGGAGCCATTCAAGAGATAGTCACCCTAACATTTTTCCTCAAATTGTATATGATAAACGTGACTCAAGGCTTCATCTTTGATGGGCCTATATGGTGAAAAAAAGGAGGCCAGTTTTTTTCAGAATGTAAACAAATGTTGGATCCAACGTATTTTGTAATATGTAGTTTCCTATTTAATATTCTGTATACTTAATAGTTGGATAAGTTTGGACTCATCAAGTCCATAAGAAATTTATAATGTTTTGTTCATTAGTTTAGGGGTGATTCAAGTATATATTTATGCACATAACCTACTTTATAAATACAGACAAGATATGTTTTTGTGTATATATTTCCTTTCTCTTCGTTGTTGTCTTTACTAAGCATGGTATCAGTTAGGCATATACTAGAGAAGGACCCTTTGGGGTTGTGACCTTCCCCTTCCTCTCCACTGATGTCTACAGATTTTTAGTGTTTTCCCATTATTTCATATGTTTTCATGTACAATCTCCCGGTTTTCGTGTTTTGCTTGGATTCAAAGGCCTCCCAACCCTACAAAAAGCTGTTGCAGCAACCCCCCGGGATGAATTCCTGCATAAGTACTTTGTATTGAAAAGGTGTTGTCAGTAATTATTTAACCAACATTGGCTTGTTCTTAGGTGTCTGGGAGCAGTCTAGGCATTTTGTATAAATAGGACTTATTTTTGAAGATACTCTTGCTATAATGATAGAAGTCGTATTCGTCCCTATTTTCTATCTTTACATTTTATTTTAGTTTGGAGGTTTTTTTTGGTGACTCAATCTATGTGTAAATTTATGCAAAAAAGATTTGTATATTTGCTTATTTAAAAGTGAATCAAAGGGAAAAATATGAAAGAGATTCTTCCGGCCGTATTAAGACCAGTACTCATTGAATCCTTCTTTGCGGGAAAGTTTGTTTTCCTAATAGTCTTTCTGGAGGTGAGGAGCTTGGAGAAATCGACGGGGGATTTCACCTTTGCGTTAAAATATGAGTGGACTGTTAGGGCCTAAGGAAAATATTAAATGTGGACTACATTGAAACAAAAAGCTAAACACTCTATTTTATTTCAGTGTCTTCGAAGCATTTGGCAAAATCATAAGCTCTAGGCTTGCTCCTGCTCCAGGCTCCGGTAATAAACACAAAGGTTTTGGTTTCATTGAATATGAAACAACTCAGGCAGCGCATGACGCCATTGCTTCAATGAATTTGTTTGACCTCGGAGGACAGTATCTACGAGTTGGAAGAGCTATTGTGCCACCCACTGGGGTAAGTGTAGTCCATAATAATGGTAAATCAATCTGGTTATCTGTTGTTCTTTTATATCAGTCTCCTAATTTGGGAATGGAAATAAAATATTTATTGTTATCTGTGTTAAAGGTGATATACCGTAATTTCACTTTAAAGTATCCATTTAAATGAGTAAGACTTTCATCAATGTACTTTCGTGGGTATAAGAGCTCTTCAAGTCACTTGAAACGCCAAACAGAATTCTTAGAAATTCACTTGAAGCTGAAGTAGATTTTCTAAAAAGATCTAAATATGAGGTATTGTTTTTCATATTTTTATTTGTTTCTGATTTATTTCGTGCAATTCTTTTGAAGTCAGCTACTGTAGAACTAACTACGGCCAGTAAATATTTTCTTTTTGCATCGTGTTAACTAAACCAAATACAGAAAATAAATTATTTTTTATATTAATTATTTACTAAAAGAAGTAGATAATTGTTGCCACAGTTTTTACATCGTATGTATCTTCTCTATCCTTAGCGTATTAAGAGAAAACACAGACAATAGTATATTAAATAGTGTGTTTGGAGATAGTTCATGGGGAAAGAAACTTGCCTAAGAATGGCGTAAAACAGGGTAGGAACGGTTAAAATAGCTTTTGTTTTAAAGTTGAATTGTAAGGATGTATATATCAAGAAAAGGAAACTGTCTTTCTTAGATTTCCAGGTGTCAACTTATAAAAAAAAATGTATTATCAGAATAAATTTCGAAGATGTTAATTCGTCTTAGCCTAAAGTGGCTCATGCACTAGCCATGGTACTGTTACAAATTTAGCTCATTAGAGGTATGGCTTTTATTATGTTCAGTCATGACTTGAGTTGAAATTGTCCCCAATATATTAATAATATAAAAATATCCTAAGAACTACTTTCGGCGTCTGCGTTTCTAAACTTTTTAGGCCAATTTTTCAAGCTTTCCGCAAGATCAATATGGAGGGAAGGGAAAATTTAATCTCCACTTGAAGGAATATGTTTGAGCTAAGCGTTATCTTAATTTTTGAATATTCTATACAAGGTTTAACGACTTTCCCCTCTCCTTGACACAAGTAGATAAAAAAAGAAAAAGAAATGCACAGTTGGAAACAGACGTGGTAGTGGAATAATACTGCATAATACATTATTCTGAAATAGAATTTTGATTGTAGGCTCTTGACTTTACGAATGCCAATGTCAAATTAAATATTTGTATCAATTGGTTGTTCAGTCTCAACCCTCGGCCAATATTCGTTGATATAGAGAACGTGGATAGTGTAGGGACCAGGGCTAAAATACAAGTTGAATCCTGAAGAAATAGCTTTCAATCAGTGTACCTATTATAATTTAAGTTTATATAATGTTCCTAATTGTAATTTTTTACTTTCACAGGGTGCCATAGCTCCACCTTCAGGCCAAGCCTTGCCAACGGCTGTAGCTTTAGCAGCAGCAGCGGCAACAGCCAGTGTTCAAGCTGCAGAAGCTGTCAAATCAGTTGTTGCTCCTCCAGTACAGGCGGGTAAGTAGGACATACAGAGAGTTTAATTTTGTTCGGTAAGGATCACACAAGGAATAACTGAAAAAAAGTAACAACAAAAAGTAAAAATTACGAAACAACCCCAAAGGTAGCCTCGGGAGAATAAGTACATGTATAGTCAGTTATCGTACATACTTGGAAAATGTTTATTGCCCTATATTAATCCAAGGCAAATGAACGATGGGGATATATTCAATTTATTAGGCGGAAACGGGTTAAAATTATTCATTTCCCGTAAACTTGCAAGCACTGTTAACATTCTCCTTTGTTATTGACTTGTTATTGACTGTTTTTGACCCTAAGTCTGAAGAAAAGATTCCCTTAAGTCTCAAGAGACATGAGTCACAATAAGTTACCTTTTTTCTGTTGCCGAAGCGCTTAGAAAACGGAGTGTTAGCAATTTGCTTTTTATCGAATGGATCTGATGGAAGTTCAAATATAAAAATTGAGATAAAAGGTATAAATGTTAGTTTCTTTTTGCAATATTTCCAAGACTGAAAGATTGTTATCTGACCACGTAGGAGTTTATGCAAGATATAATATTGCATTCAATAATTTTTTTTATTTGACACTGCAAGTCCCCAAACAATCCAATGTGACTGTCCTGACGTCAGCAACTTGTTTAGTTTGTAGTCAGAAATACAAAATTTATCTATAAATATATTTATTTTAAGCAAATTTAAGACCAAGTGGACTATCCAAACGTTGTAATTCTGAGGCGAGAAAAAAAGATATGCCTGAATGATAAAACAATATTTGAAAAAGTGGCCATCATAAGCTGTGAAATCCCTTTTCGAGAAAAAAAAGAAAGCAAAAACAAAAACACTTGCACAAAGCAAGAACTGTACATTCGAGGGGCTTTCTTCCTCCTTCGCCTGTGGAATCCCTCTTAGCATCACAAGCTATGAAATCCCTTTTCAAGAAAAAAAAGAAGTAAAAAACACTTGCACAAAGCAAGAAGGAATATTCAAAATTTGATTAGACATTAAAAAATACGCATGAGTTCATAAATATATAAAATTGACTAATGTGAAAAAATTGTTTAAGTTGTAGCTTTCTTGAGATATAGATGAGGATGTATTTTTTCCTTTGCAGTTGCACCTGTCGTCATAACTCCAACCATTCCTACTGTGCCTATCGTGGCTACTACTGGCTATGCAGTGCCACCCCCTGGCATTGCTGTCCCGACTGTGGCAGGTTTATCTCCTGGTGTTATCATGCCTCGAGTAGCAGTTCCGGCTGCAACAGTCGCAACACCAATCTCTGGTGCCTATTGCTCAACCAGGTACTTCTGCTTATTTTCTTAATTTTTTAGCTACTTATGCTATTGGAGGAAATGATTAAAGATTAGAACTGAATTAAAGTGCGATTTTTTTTCGTTTTCCTGTAAGTTTTTCTAGCGTTACTTTAACCTACCCTGCACTTTTATATAGTGGTCATAGCCGAGATATACAAATCTTAGTATTTACGTCAACTCTAACAGTAGAACTCGGATCTTGACGTTACAAAAATATGTGCCCCAACCCCCTTCCACTTTACTAATATTTGCTATGTACAAATATTGGTGCATTTTATTTTATTCAGCTACTAACAAAACTAGAATTCACGTTGCTATTGGCGAAGAAAGTATTAATTGTAATGTAATGGTTTCAATGTTGTGGCTAAAGTCAGAAACATACTAAGGCGTTTTCTGAAAAGTTGTAGAGATTTTCACGCAGAAGAGTGTAACAACCCTACTGTTTGAGCTGTAATCTCTTTTAAAGTATGCGTCTCACCTACCCTTTTCATTTTAAATATTTAATAATAAATCGTTTTTATTTGTTTTGCAGCTGTTGGTGCTGCTATACCTCCTCCCGCGGTGGTGACACCATTATCAGTAGGAAGCACGACAATTGTTCAACCAGTACAACCACCTGCACCTGCTCCTCCTGTAGATGATAGAAAAAGAAAGGTTAGTCTATTTCTGAATATTCTTACCAGGGCCGACGGTGGAGGGGGATTTCCCTTCTTCCCTAATTCTTCAATAAAAGGGAAACAGAGAAAGATACTCAAAATGCTTGAAACACATCTTTTTGAAGTCCCTGATCCCTAAAAAAAGGTCGTGCGCCTATATTTTCCAAGATTTTTTACTTAAAGCATTATGTGATAATGTGCACTTTTGTAGATCTAGTCCACACTGAGTGACAATTTCAGATTTACTAATGCTCAAGTAAAGGCCTTCTTGTATATAAATGTGTTTCACTTGAATTTTGAGACTCACAAGGAGGTGGTAAAAGAATTGCTAGATGTCTCAGATTAGTATTTTCAATATTAAAAAGTGATGAAACGTTTAGTGATTTCTTGGGAGTTGGCCAGACTAGAAGCTTTCAACAGGATATAATGGAGGAGGAGTGTTCGCTGGTGAGTCCACCTCGATTGACCTATCTTTAAGACGAGTTTGTAGCGGAAGTTATTTGAATAATAGTTTAGCGCCAGTAACAAAAACTCTTAGATGAAAGAACTTATTGTATTTCCAGGAAAAACCTTGGAATTCACCCAACCTACAGTAAGCATGGGGACCACTATTGCTATCCTCAGATGCTCCGTTAGAGATTACATCGAACAGTCTATGTCTACAGATTCTTAAGCTGTTTGACAAGATCTGCAGTTGCATTTCAAACATAAGTTAATAAGTAAGGGTTGAAATGAAACTGCTCTCCCACACCTATTTTATTTTCTTTAGTACCAATTGTTTCATTTTCTGTCTCTTAATACTTTCGTAATATCTTTAATTGTGGCCTTGGTTTTAATGAATGAAGGTGTCGCATAGAATTGTTCTTTTTTTTCTATTCATCTTCTGTAATTCTGAATTATGTATTTTAATTATGTAGCCACTCTAACAATAAACGAGCAATTAGTAACCCCTAATGCTATTTATCTTGAGAATTTTTTTTCTTGCTACTTGGTTATGCACTGTCAGATACAACCCATATGCTATTTTTTTGTTTTATGTGATAACTGATGACCTTCAATTTTTAGGCATAGTGCAACTTACCATTACAGTTGGGTAAACCATTACAAGGACGTGTTTGCGCCACCACCCAACGAGCTGGACTCCGTATATAAATCTGAGTTAGATAGGCAATTAATCAGCGCAAAACTCCGCCGCACTGATGTCATTGTTTCCAAATGGCATATTGAGATAATTGTGAGAAAATTGAAAAAGAACAAGTCTCCAGGGCTCGATGGGATCACTCCGAGGCATTTACAGCACGGCACAGAACGTCTACATGAGTACTTAGCCTTACTATTCCAAATGAGCATCGAGCAGGGACTCGCACCTGCCAACTTTCATGGTTGCCGCACATCCAATATTCTGAAAAAGAATCGAGATCCCTTGCTTTGTAAAAGCTACAGACCAATCACAGTTTCATCGGTTATCAGCAAAGTATTTGAGAAGGTACTGTTGCCCATATTATGTCGCACGCTCTAATGGGAGACAAACAACTTGGATTCAGAAATGGGTTGGGCTGTGGACACGCCCATTGGCTACTAAGAAGAATAATGAGGTCTACATCTTTAGTTAAAGAGCCACTCTTTGCCTGCAGTGTCGACATTTCCGCTGCGTTCGATTCTGTCGTCCAATCGCAGGCACTGTGGTGCATCTTGGATTCAGGAGTCGACCCTCGCATTGTCCTTGTTCTCCATGACTGGTACTCCCACACGCATATTCGTCTAGCTTTGGGATGGGAAACAATCGCCGGTCACCGCAAGCAAAAGCTTTCTGAACCCATTCGGCTCTTCAAAGGAGTTCGGCAAGGATCTGCTCTAAGCTCTATCATCTTTAATTCTGCGATTTACTCTGTAACTAGATTCGTTCGTGGGACCTTCTTTCTGGAGGGCTTGGATCTAAGTTTCATTTCTTATGCAGATGACTTGTTGCTCCTAAGCAGCACGCTGAGGGTCTACAAGAGAATCTTCGTCTTTTAGTGACCCTATACAGAAGAATAGGACTACGAGTCAACATAGAGAAAACCGAATTTATCGTTTTTAGCGGCACCAACTCGACCAATTCCAATCTTGTCCTTGACGGTATCAGAATCCAGCAGTCCCAGTCCCTAAATTACCTTGGTATCACGTATGGCCAGACGCCTAGGTCAACTAGAGGCTTGTTGGCTGAATCAGTCTGTAAATCTTTCCGCTCAGAATATGGAAAAGCTGTCAAATGCAAGTGGTCATTTAATCGATTTATTAAGTCAAAACTATTCAACGCCGTCGTCTCTCCTGCCATCTGGTATATATCACCCTTGTGGGAAATGTTGTCCCTCACCAAGCATCGAAAAATACGAACCACATACTACAGATTTGCAAAATTTTTGCTGGGACTTCCACTAAGATTTTCTAACACGGAGATCTCATCCATATATGGAATCCTTGATCCATCAACCAAAGTGATTGATCTAGAACGGAGAGCCTCAAGACGATCCCTCAGTAAACTCTACGACTCACCGCTGACTCAACTGTTTCTGTGAATGAAATACCTGTATTTAATTTTTAGTGTTGAACATGTTTTTCTTCTTTTTTTGTTTCATTTTGTACTCCGCTTTTTTTTCTTTTCTCCATTTCTCCATTGTAAGCGGGCATAAATAAATATATATATATATATTACCCGTTATCTAGCCTTTGGTCTATTATTTGGATACCGGGATGGTATTTACGTTGCTGACTTCGTAGAAAAAAGGAAGGGTTTAAGATTTTGCCAGATATAAGAATGTAGGCTATGACTTTGGGGCCAGTTTCGTCATTATTGACATACTTTCAATTAATTTTGAAAGACATTTACTTTAAGATTTATGACTACCAGACAAAAATGGGGATTTAAGTGGTGCAATTCCAGAAATTTTTGAAAGCTGATTCTCTGAATATGGGCAAAAAGATTCCCCCCCCCCATTATTTGCCTTGTTAGTGCTTGAACTTTCTGGTAACGCATGATATAGCAGTCCAGAATCAATGCCCTCACCAAATTATATTGAGTTCTGCCCTTGAGATCAAGAAGCTATTTTGAAGCCTTCACATGGCTATGAGGCTCCAACTAAAAGAGACAACAATTTCTTATGGCTTAATGTATTTCTTATGCAAATAAAGCTGTTTATCTTTTCAATGCACACGACATGCTTTAAAGGTTGAATTCGAAATTTGGAGGCCTTCTTGTTACTTGAGTCACGAATTCATAACCATAATTCAGTTATATTTAAATGAAACCAACGTGTACCTGTGCCTTTTACTGAAATGATTGCAACACCACTTAAAACATTTTCTAATTTGCCTTTACGAAATAGTTTGACGTATAAGTTAAAGGTTAGCCACTTTGTTTTTCTGCAATTGCTTTTATCCTAATGAGTGATATTTATAAAATATAGATATTTTGTTTGTTTTTGATATCTTACTTTTATTAACAATTATCAGCGTAATTAATAAAAATAACGATTTATTTTGCAGCTTCAAGAAGAACTGGAAGCATTACATCAGGCCGAATTGAAGAAGAAATTAGTTCTGGACTCAGAAGCAGTAACATTGGAGCAACAAGAAAATCTTTCTGTACGTGGAACAACAGCACGACATTTAGTGATGCAGCGTCTCATGCGACAGCAACCGGAATCATTTGTGGTTGTGCTTAGAAATATGGTTGGGCCAGAAGATGTAGATGAATATCTTCAAGAAGAAATCACGGAAGAATGTTCTAAGTAAGTCTGCTGGCTGATCAAGTAGACCTTTCGTAAATAGCCTCTACGCTTTTGACGATTCCCAACGTGGGATGCAGACTCCACCGGTGGGGCATGGCAATATTTTGGTGGGTTATGGGCAGGGCAGGACGTGTACGCTTCGGCTCACTATACTTTTATAGCCGTAATTTTGAAGAAAAAAAAAACATTTTCACTTGAATGACGTTATGTCCAAATGCATTTAAAGGGCAAAAAAGATACATTACAGTATTCCAATGATGTTATACTTTCAGACAATATTTATATTGTCACCAACAATGTTGACATTATTGGTGTAATTTTTCCGTGAAACCTTTGTCAAACCTTCCTCAGCCTTTTGAAACGACCACAATTCAGAGTCATACTCGGCAACAGTCATTACCGTGGTTTCCAATATTCCAATCTTAACCCGTAAACTTAGCTTCCTGTTTCTCCAAACTTTCTACTGCGAAAAAAAACACTCTGCTACTTCCCATTTAATACCGTTTTCGCATTTAAGGAACAAAGTTTTCGTGTTCCTTAGGCTACATTTAATCAAAATAGCCGATATAGACGGAGATTGGACACAGTCCGACTTAACTCCCTCTCTGAGCTAGCTACTAATCTCACTTCCTACCTTAACCGCAACAAATTTATTATTATACTTTGTACTAACCTCTTCAATGCCTTCTTCTGGTATACAATTCAGTAATGGGATTTTCACTAAAACTTTTTAGTAGCTGAATCAAATGCCTGTTTGTAATCCATGAATTTAGCACTAAAGGAGTCTGATCATTCAGACGCTTCTCCATTATTAATCCAAGAGGAAAAAGTTGAACGACACACAATGTCTTCTTCCTGATGCCGCTCTCTATTCTCGTTAAAACATTATCTATAGCATCTCTTTGCCTAATAAGTTTCATCATGCTGAATAATTTGCTTTCTACAGAAATCAAGCTAATACCTCTGTAATTGTCACACTCACTCTTATCAACTTTCTTATAAAGGGATGTAATGAAAGTTCTCCTATAATCACTAGACACTTACTCTTTTTCAAAATTTCATTCATTATCTTCTGTTATTTATCTCTAAATCGCAACAAACACATTTCAGAATCTCAGTTACCCTGTTAGCAGCAACTGACACCTTGTCATTTTTCAATCCTTTTAATAGTGTTTTTACCTCCTCGCAAAATAAATCTTCCTTCACTTTAAAATTCTTGAGTATTTTTTAAGTCTTCTATTGATCGTTTCCTACCACTTTATCACTGCTTAACACATTCTCAAAATGTTCTGTCAATCTCTCTTTAATACTTTCCTTATCATTAATTGAGGCCCCGTTCGTTTCTTTAACTCGGATAAGTTCAGACTGACTACTTCCTCTCAATTTCTTAAAATGGCAATACAATATATTACCATTCTGGCTGTATATTTGATTGGAAGAGAATATTTAGAATACCACCGGGTTTGGCATAAATTTCTGAAACTAGGTTTGAATAAGGTATTGGATGGATGGGGGAGGCGGTGCAACATTCATAACCATCTATAAAATATACATGGCTTCCATTCATTCGGGTTTTCTCAACTTTTAGACTCGATTCTGCCTTAGATTGATTTTCAGCTAAATGTTGTTGCCTTCAGTCATTGAAATAAGATGAATAAGCATTTTTCCCCTAGTTTAGCTTGTGCTTCCATGCTTAAAAAAGAAGATAGTGTTTAGAATGGAAGGGTGCGTGACATTTACATTGCCTACTTACTTATTTGTAGCAGCACTCAAGCATCTCAGCTCTCTCTGTGGTAAGCCAAGAGTCTCGGTCGTTCGTGAGTGGCTCATACAATTCGAGCCAGGACTTATCCCATCTTCGTCCATACTTCTTGAAGCCACCGAGTGGGTCTCTTGGTCAGCCTTGATGCAGACGAGCCACGCTTTCTTCTGTCCTCCATGTTGCTTTTTCCATCCCGGAAGAGGTGTACATCTGAGGGCTTTATTGACGAAGATGTGCTGTGGGCGGTGAAGTGTGTGGCCGAACCATCGGAGTCTTCTTTGTTTAATTATAGTGGCCAAATAAAAACTTTTGGTGGCAAATTTTGTGTAGTTCATCATTGCTGACTTAATCACGGACTTTAATGTTAATGATTCTCCTTAGACATGAATGGTCACATGCATCGAGGGCTTGAATGTCGGATGCTTTCAGAGCCCATGTTTCACAGCCGTATAGTAAGACAGACCGAATAAGGGTCTGATATATCCTTGTTCTTGTCTTCAAACGAACGTTTTTCTGGTTCCATAGAGAGTGATTTTGCTGGGTGAAGAATCCAGTTGCTTAAGCAATTCTCGATTGAATTTCTCATGTGCATCCTCCTATTGAGTCTGCCAGAGAGTCTAGGTACTTGAATTCAGGTATCTCGTCTATGGGCAACTGTCTTGAGATGATATACCAGGCATCATGACTTTTGTCTTCGAGGAGCTTATCTTCAGGCCCACCAGAAAGGATTCTTCAGCTACCTTTGATAGCATGGATTGGGCTTCTGAGCGAGATTCAGCTAATAAGCAAATACTGTTGGCGTAGTCCAGATTGGTGATCACAAAATTGGGACTTACTTTCACGCCTGAGAAGGTCGTCATTGCTCTGGTCATAATCCAGTCGATTACGAAATTAAATAAGACGGGAGACAATATATATCCCTGTCGGACACCAGAATCAATTTGGAACATCGAGGAGAGCTCCCCACTGATCTGAATTTGGGCTCGCGTATACTGGTATTGCTCGTCATTGCTCTGGTCATTGCTCTGGTCATAATCCAGTCGATTACGAAATTAAATAAGACGGGAGACAATATATATCCCTGTCAGACACCAGAATCAATTTGGAACATCGAGGAGAGCTCCCCACTGATCTGAATTTGGGCTCGCGTATGCTGGTAGTATGCTTGGATAAGTCTGACTATCTTGTCTGGTACTCCATCCTCCTTCATGGCCTTCCAGATTCCATCCTCAGAACAGAATCAAAAGCTAATTCTAAAATCTATGAACAGAGACACTGTCGGTTTCTGGTTTCTTGCCCTGTGTTCAAGGGTTTGTCTTAATACGAATAGCTGGTCGATTGTTCCCATGCCTGGGTGGAATCCCGCTTGATTGGGCCTTGTCTTCACGTACCACTGGACACGAAAATGATTATGTAGCACTATGGCAAATATTTTAGCAGCAATGCAGATAAGAAAGATCCCGCGATAATTGCTGCATTTTCTCCTTAGCCCTTTTTTGAAGACCGGAAGGATGATAGAATTTCCCCAATCCTGTGGAACCACCTCTTCTTCCCATATGCGACAGGTTAGTTTATGGAGCATGCTGACAATTGCTGTCCCTCCATACTTGTAAAGTTCAGTCGGAATAGCATCGGGATCAGGAGCCTTATTACTTTTCAGGCAATTGATTGCTTGTCGGACTTCATTTAACGTCGGGGGAGGCACTTTCACGTCTTTGTAGATACTTCTGGGTGAGTTTGGTTTTCCTGCCGGCCATAGGGCTGCGGCTTGTGTTATGGCTACGCTGATTATGACCACTTGCTGAAGAGTTGGTGCTGGTTAAGTAGTTTGTCAAAGTTTTTCTTCCAGCGATGGATTATTTCGGAGTTATTCGAGAGTAACTTGCCGTTTTCATCTTCGACATAGGTACTAGTAGATTTAAGTGATTTACTCCTGATTGACTTTAGGAGCTGATACATCTTCCTGGTTGCGGATTTGAAGGCAGCGACTTTTCATCGAACAGACTCCAGCACCCTACACTGAGGGGTTGTCTACGTTTCCGAAGGAGTACCTCAGCTTAGCAATTTTTCGGAGAAGGCGACGATAAAACATTCCGGCGCATCGCTTGCCGGGAGTGCCGTAGTATGGGTTGGACTCTTTATATTGACTTGCATTTGGATGTTTTGTGGAAATACATTTAACCGTACAGGTCTCAACTCCCTGACGACACCCTCTGCAGTTTTGGCCTAGCCAGAATTTGAGATAGGCAATTCTGGCCGCTTTCCACTGACTACCACGATGAAGAGACTGCAGTTGGATTTCTCCTATGCTTATCTAGGGAGGGAAGACTAGATTAACCTGTTTGGGGACCACATCCTCTCAGTTCCATCAGGACCATCCAGTTTATTTAAACCCAACCTAGTTCACAGGAGCTTTAGTCAGGCAAGTACCACATTTACAAGCACTTGTATAATTTACAGTGCTTCTGCTCGTATCGGTTTAGTCAACGTTTCAGACTGGTTTCGTTAAGTCAGGTCTTAAGTCATTCAAATAAGATTCAAATACATGAGTTCATTTTTTCTGATTTATCTAAAGCTTCCATGTTAAAAAAAAATTTGAGTCAAGAACTACCTGTAAAAAAATATCTTAATTAGAACATGTTAAATATCTTATGCTACTGAAAATTAGGTACAGATTGGCTTGTAATATAGTATCTAGCTAGATAACATGTCTAGAGTCTTGCCTGAAAATTTCTCATTGAAAGAGAGTATTAAGAATGTCACCAGGTTTGGTAGACAATTTTCAAAATACGCTTGAAGAATCTTATTTTCAGCGAGGGGGAGGGGTGTTATAACATTTACAAGCATCCTTATAATATACAGGGCTTTCATTATATGAGTTTTTTCAAGGCTTTAGACTAGGTTTTGCCGACTTTTACTTGTTTTCAATAATATGGCAGTGTTTTAAGTCATTCCTTAATTTTAATCTAGTTTGATTTGACATTGTACAGGTGTTTGCCAATGAGAGCCCTGGTTTGCACTGAGTGTGCCTAAAATTGCATTAATATTAAACGTATAAAACATATTGGGATCTGAAATATCAAAAATCTTTTTTTTTATCAACATGAAAGCTATACAACAGAGACACTAAACGACCAGTAAAAAAAACTAGATTAGAAAATAAAATACATATATGAGGACCAACTTGTGGCAGCGTATTGTATGTGTACACCATTCGTTTTAATACTTGCTTTTGCAGGTATGGTAATGTTCAAAATGTAATAATTTATCAAGAGAGACAATCTGAAGAGGAAGACGCAGAAGTCATTGTTAAAATATTTGTGGAATTTGCTGCTCCAACTCGTAAGTATATTATCTTTTGAATCGCTTTTAATGTGGCAAGAGGCCATGGTTAGGATTCATATATGCATTGTATTTAAAATATTTGGTTAAAAATATAGTAGAATCGCATTGAAACTGAATGGCTGCCTGTGACAAAACAAAATATGATTCCTGGTGATTCTCCAGTGTCTATTGTTTTGGAGAGTGGAGAGACTTAGATTATCCGAAAATTGGTGATAAGTATTGGTGATAAATTGGTAAATAAAAACAAATCCTGAAGCAAAGCCTGTTCAGGTAAATTATCACCATACTTGTTTTTTTTATGATACAAGACACTCTTAGAACTTGTGGCCAGTGTTCATGCTATACAACAAGACATTTGATTTAGTTGTCATTGGCGGATAGGAAGATCAATCTTATCGTGGAAAATAGTTTTTGTCATCCCGACAAGTCACGGAAAATCCAATTAATTTTAGTCTCTTGGACATCCGATTGGTCTTCCACAGAATCATGAAAAATTGCCTGTTTTGGAGAGCCCAATGTCCAATTGCAATTGCAGCCTCAGGATAGATAACAGTGACCTCACAAGCTAAAATTCCTGACTTCAATGCAAATTGAGAATATTTTTTTTCTTTTTACTGGTGGGGAGGTATGTGATGGGAAGTTGGATGGGAACCTCCTAGGTGAGTAAGACCAAATCAAGAGCTTGGAGGAGGGAGTGTGGTCTCAAGCCTCGTCCTCCAGCTTGCGTTCCTGGTTAAGTGTGATGTAACCTTAGAATTATATTGTTTGTTCAAGCAGCTAATTTGAATTGTTGGAATTGGCGTATCGATTTAACCATGCTTTGGCTAAGGTTATTCGAATGACGTTATTCTGCACATAAAATTTTACTCTCTTTAATAAATTTATGAAAAAACTGAAAAATAAATTTCATGTTTGTTGATTGCTGTGAACGAAAAGCTGTTAGTACACATAAGGTTTTTGTCTAGCTACCAAGATACGAATTGTCGTTGCCGTATCTTCGATGCGCAAGAAAACCTACACAAAATAACTTATGTCGATAATTAGTAGACAAAGCGAAAACCCATTTTCTAAAGCTTTTCCGCTCTCCTGTAAAGTTAACGTCTTTTAAAAAAACACCTTTTGAATTGCATGAATCTTTAACACATGTTTCATTTATAGTTCTTTTTTTTTGCAATTTTGTAATGCTTGATTTACAAGTTATTATTTTTAACTGTACTTCTTTTAAATTCTAGAGGCGCAAATGGCGAAGAACGCATTAAATGGACGATTTTTTGGAGGCCGAACTGTCAAAGCAGACATCTACGATCAGGATCTCTATGATCAGAATGAACTATCAGGATAAAGGCTACTTCTCATTTACCTGCTTGAATTATTAAAATGAGCCTCTGGAGAAATGGAATTATTGTACATTATTGTGGATAGCTGAAAAATCTCCCTTCTCGCACATTTTCATGATTGTGCTATGAAAATAGCCTCACAGTAACAGAATACGGTATTTTTATAGATACAGATTTAATTATTAAGCTATGAAAACTAATTGTCTTCATCGTTAAAACGGAAACAGATTTGTAATAAGTAGATATTGAAGTGGTTGTTAACTCTTATTCCCACAATACACAACTTTTGTCTTTACAAAATGAAACTTCTGCTTTGGATTAAGTGGTAGACAAGGTACTTTAAAAATCAAACCTATTGCCTTGTTTCATTTATCACTGTCTCAACTTGTTCATAGTTCTGTCACCGTAATAGGCCTTCGAATTGCTACGGAAGAATTTATGTAATGGAACTTAGATGTGTAAGTGGTTGTAGGATTGTTCAGCTTAAAATTATTCACCTGTCAGAGACAAGACTTTATGCTTAAAGTCCTTTACGTAAACTTTTAAGTAGTAATGTTAAAGACCAATAGTTACCCTGGGGGTGAATGAGCCACATTACAAATTGCTATCCCGCGACAAAATTGACTTGAAAGAAGAAAACGAAGTTTTAATTCTTAAAGTGTAAAGGGATGTGAAAGCTCAAATTTTTAGCTCTGAAATTGTTAATGGCGATTCCTGTAATTTGGCTCTTTCATGCTAATCGCATTTAGTTTATTCCGGTCCGTGAATACAATGCTGTTCCTTCCTTGACAGAACATATTCATTAACATGGTTGTCAGTCAGTTGATTTTCATTCATTCCATGCAGTTAGTTTTTGCAATTGATTTCATTAGTGCAACAGAAAAAAAAAGAATCAAAACAGGAAGTGTTTAATAGAATAGTAATAAAGTAAAAGATTAGTTGGTCTATAGAAAATGTTTGATTAACCCGGTGACTCCAAGAAAAAATAACAGCTGTTAAAAATTGCCTTTTCTTATTTATTTCAGACCGCTTCAGTAATTTACTTAGGAGGGCGGGCATTTTCATTACAAGCGACATTTGTGCACATTTTGGGAAAATAGTAATAATGAGATTTCCGGGATTACGCACCTTATTTCGTAATTCCTTTATTATGGAAATTACATGTCTTTATTAGAGGCTGATCTTAGCAAAAAAGTCGATTTAGTGAGGCTAAGTTAATGTTGGAACTTGCGATAGAATTTAATTCTCTGATAGTTCTTTTATTATTAAAATTAATGTTATTATTTGTAACTTAGGTTTTATAATAAAGTTCTGTATTTTTACTTTGTTACGAATTCTTATTTTTTTTTTTTTTTTTTTGCATCACTTGGTAACTTGATGTTCTGTTTCTGTACATTAGGTATCCAGTTCAGTTATTAAATAAGCCATGTCGGAATTTACCTTGTTACAAAATGTAGTATATCCAAATTTTAATATCTGGATTTATGTTGTGTTCAAAATTATTTCTTATTGGTCAATTGTTTAAATGGAAGTAATACTACACGAACTTAAATTCCCCCCCCCTCCATCTCTGGATCTACTACTGAATTTCAACCCGGCATTTTTTTTCTCTTTTGATAAATTGACTACAATTAGACTGAAATTGATATCAATCGCTCAAACTAAGCAAATTCAATTGATTGATTCAATACTTTGCCTCCAATCATGTTTGTTCCTTACGATATTGTTTTTTATCTTAAATGCTTATTCTCTTAACTCTATTGCAGAAATATTGGGGAATTGGAGCATTTGCTATCATTATCATTTTTGCCGTGTCTTAAGTCCAATTCACATGTATGCTCAACTAGACAATAATGTCCAAGACTAATCATTCCAATAATCAATCGTAATATATTTCCTCTTTTTTAAGTAGTCCGGTTGGTCCTAACATTAGTCATGGCCAATCAGGATGTCTAGCTAATCGCACGTGTGAACTCGGTTTTAGATGCCTATGAATACTATTTATTGTACAAAAACACATTTTTCAGTTTCTTTCTCTCTTTCCAAATTCATACCGTTGTATATCGCCTTTTGATTTATAGCAGCCGACATATAAGAATCCTATCTATATTAATTTAGTGTACTTGTTCAAAAAATTTGTAGTTCGTTTATCGTGTTGTCTCAAAATTATGATCGTTGCTTCCTTTTGTTCTGCAGCGTGAATGACGCAAACAGATAGAACTGATAAATAAAGCATTGCAAGGAACCATTAGCGGAATTTTTGCAATATTTCTGACGTTTTAGCTGACCATCAGTTATTAAGTTCTCTCACCATATTCAGACAAAAAGATAACTGAAATGCTAATAACAGGAATAGACTTTCAAATCGAACATGAACAAAAATTAGGTAGTGAAGAGATAAGTAAATTAAACAAGGAACAGTAGGCCTTCGACAAAGGAATAATTGTGAAGGCAAAGAAGAGGAAGCATTTTCAAACGCTTAAAAAAAAAAAAATATGAAATAAATAAGAAACCAAGAAATGAGGGTTCTGTCACTAGCGACTAACGGAGCCTGTCTACTAACCTGCTTTTTTTTTTTTTTTAGTTAGGTCGGTTGAACCAGGTTTGAAATGAGAGAAATTATTATTTGGATATATTTCTAACTGGGGATAAATCTACAAACCCAGTTTACGATCATTTAATACAAAGAGAATCAGCTAATTATTCCTTCTCATTTTAAACGAAGTGGTCAATGACCATATAAACAAAAATAAGGCTAGCAGACAGGCTGAGTTAATCTCTAGAGACCGAATTGTTGCCCATTCTAGTTTTGAATACTCTTTCATTCATTCTAGTTTTTTCGGTGTTTCCTATGTCTTGTTATATTTCACTTCAGACGATTAGCGTCTTTTTTTTCTGTGTAAAGCACTGAGGACGGCTTGGCGGAAGTTCTTGCCAAAATATCTGCTTTGTTATTCGCTTTTTTCAACTGCCTGAAATCGTCCTCGTTTGTTGGTTTCTTAATTATTTATGTATTTTCTTTTACTTGTTATCAAACGTCATAAAAAACCAGTGTGGTACTAGAATCGATTTAACATTTTCAAAAGAGGAAAAGTAAGGCTAACAAATGATCAAATTATGGGTCGGTGGAGGCTATCATCCCTGTCTTCCATGAAGATCAGACCGATTTTCTAAACTTGTGCAACGACATTATAAAACACGAAGGTTCTTTTAATTTAATGTAATACACAGAAAATTACAGAAAGACAATGGAACTAACACATTCATAAATCCTTCAAGAGCTGCATAAGAAATAAACAACCACAAACATAAACGAAGTTGACACGTTTATCCACCTAATATAGCAAACTATACATCAAAGCCAGTACGATTCCCTTAAAAAAGTAAAAAAAAGCAAAAGAAACTCAAGTTCTGACAACAATAACTGAAAGAATATCAACTGACATACAAGAAAACTAATAGCTGCTCATATCGAGAATATAATAACTAAGCATATTGGCACAATTTTTAAAATAGGGACAAGAAAAAAGATATCTTGAGTGACACTTTTTATTAAATAGAGATGACAAATTTACTGTAAATTTTAATAATATACGGCTTAGGTATACCAAACTACAGCATCGTGTATGTCAACAGCAATATATATATACACTCAATCAGGATGATTTTTTTCTTGAATATTCTTAGAGATACAGTACTTCACACATGAGAAGGGTCAGACTGGACCAACTACGGTTACGAGGCATAAGAAGGGAGGGGGCTTGCGGTCCGGCCCATCATGATTAAAAAAATTCCCGAATTTTCGGGCACTGATTATTTAAATTATCAAATATTCCCCCCCCCCTTCCAAAAAAGATCTTGTGAAAGTGTCTAACAAGGCGTTGTTATTTAAAAAAATATTTGTATAGAAACCTCCGGGGAACCTAGTAGAAAATTCAGATAAGAGGATTCTGTAGTTATGACGAATTATTCCTCTTACATTAGATCTAGTCTTTTCTCGGATTTCTCCGAAAAAGATGATAAAATACTTCTAAGAGTAATTCCCATAGAAATTCATGTTCTTCTGGAATTTGAAAAAAGCTGTGGTATTTGGCTCAGGATCATCATGGAGTTCAACCTCCATGTTTCTCCACTGGATAACTTTCTACACTGGGCGTCGGAGAAACTAATCAACATATTACTATTGCTCCAATTAAGATGATTATTTCTTGTTTAAAATTCACGATCTTCCAATATCAACACTGTTGTGAAATGGTATCACACAAACAAATCTACTTATGAGGAACATTCGCAGGAATTCATTTCAAAGGGAACATCAGTTTCTCTTTTTTTGGGAGGGGGGGTGGGGGGTGGATCGGTTTGAAAAAATGAGCAAAATAGGCGGATTATATGGAAAGTATAAGAAATTATAAGACAAAGTACATAAATATCGAAAATCCGGGGAGGGGGGGGTGAGTTCATGCGGGAAAGTAATCACCCTACGCAAACGCCTGGACTCGGTCTCTTAACACCAGCTGTGCCACAGCATGTCTCCCCAAAAATCAATAAAGTCGTTATATCCTAGTTACCCATCCTACGCTAATATATTCGAGTCTCACTTTGAAGAGTAGATCATTAGATTTTAGTTTTAATCGCAAAAACAGGTCCAATGAAGCATTAAAAGTTTAAGACCTCTTGAGCTAAATAAAATATTGGGATGACTTTTTAAGGTCGCATTTTCAACATTGCCTGATTGTCAGTTCCACAACTACAAATAAAAACCAAATGAAAACAAGATTTACATGATCTGTTTTAAATTTACTGGCAAAATACCAAATCGAAGCAGTTGACTTATTACTAGGAAACAAGTACAAACTGCACGTTTATACATTCTTTTATGGGATTGAAAACATTAAAAAAAGACTAGTATTGGAGGGTGGGAGTGACTTGAGTCCTCAATACGCCATCTAAAGACGATCTTAATATAAAACAGGAGGAAAAAACTGGGTCCACAGGAAGACAAAGATTATTGTATTTTAGGCTCCCGACTTTCTTGCATCCACTTTTACGAAGCTTGGATCGATGGTCGCCACTTTTGCTGTCAAAAATGATGTCATGCAGTAGATCAAACTATGGAGATCAGAGCAAGTTATTTCCTAAAAAAAAAAAAAAAATACAATCTTCAAACCCATCTTGACACCATACATACATGCAGGTACAACCCAAATATAGGGGTAGGGGGAGAGAAGGGGCCGAAGCGTGGTAAGGGAAAATGATTTTGGTACGCACTATTTTCTGGGAAGGAGGTGGATGGGTGGGTGGAGGCCCTTGGACTTGTCTCGAATGAAAAAAAATAATCCACCTCTTCATGTCAATTATTGTTAATGTTTTTCTTCGTCTTCTTGATACTGCACAAACTTGTGTATCATTAAAGTATTTTGTTGAAGCGTCACCATGGTTGGCTATTGGCTTGTTTTGTTATAATAATAATAATAATAATAAAAAAACACTTTGAAGATAAGAAGATTTCACTCTTATATGTAACGACTATGTTTATAGCTTAGTTACATCAGAGATATTTAACCTCCTTCAAATACGTATACAGTTTGATCTTAACCTTAAAAACGGTAGATCAGTATGTATAAAAGAAAAAAAGTAGCTAGTTTTCAATGAAACTACGTTGAAAAGTATTGAGCCAATCAAAATCCGGCATATCCAAAAAAAGACCGTGACTGGAGAAATTTCAAACTTCTTGGTAGAATAAAAAAAAAGTCCACTGTACTTCAAAAAGAAGAAAAGTTACTCAAAACGTTTAATGTTTGCAATAAATGAATTTTACCAAAGGATAAAAAGATTTTTAAGACACTAGATAAGAATTGTGTCAGAACTGTGCTTTTATAACTAGCTTTAAGGGCAGGAAAACGTGATACCGTGCTTTTAGTCCAGTAATTCTACGAAAGTCTGGGACGAAATTGCAATAAAAAAGATTTTTAAACCGTCTTGTAGAGAAAAAAAAAAAATTCTGTACAGCATATTAAAAGTACCCAAAAATCCCATTGGCGGAACAGGGGGAAAATTGGAAAAATTCAGGGACAGATTTATTGTACGCTCGAATTTCACGTCTGCTCTTTTTTTTTGAGAACTCGAAAACATAAAGTTATATTGTTTTATCTCTGGACTTGATTCGACTTCCCCCTTTAGCGGGGAAGGGGGAGGGGGAAAACAGTGTCCTCGAGAGTTGTGCGATATGGCTGGTCAAAATTTTGCCCCCTGGTTTTTCGACTCGATGATTTAAAAAAACATGGTATTAGATTCGTATCTTGATTTTCTGCAGTTTTCACCATAGGGGAGGCAATGCATCGGGCCTTCGGAATACGTGCGCAGATTTACTTCGACTATATAATAGAAACATAAGGCAAAATTAAATGTAAAAAATAATACAAATCTGGTAACTTCGGTAATCAAAGCAAAATATAATTACGGTTTTGATTGAACTAAAAAGGATAAGATCAAGGATTTGTACTAAACATCCTCTTCTTCATCGTTATCAACAAAAACATCTTTATTGGAATACGCAATCCCTTGGCAGTCTTTGCAAGCAAGTGTGCAAGGCAATCCATTTTTTGGCAACTACAGCGTGAACTGTCACAGTTGGAACGCATGCAGCTTCAACGAATCACATTTAGCAGATGAGGCGGAGTAGGTCCGATGTCTGTCAAGATTGGAGTGAGGCGTCCGTCACATAATCGCCAACCCCAGTCTTTTGGGTCGAGTTCTGACGCAGTATTACGCCATTCCATTACCTGATAGAAGACTCTAAAAGAAGGAAATGTCACAGCCGATGGAGTTGGTGAAAGTCTCTCTGGGTTCTTAACAGTTGATTTCTTTGAGCTGTTCAGTTTTTTAAGAAAAACACTGTACCCAGCTTTGCTGAGACCCTCCCCTTTCTTAGCCTTGTAGAAACATAGCAGAATATTTTTACCAGCTTGCTGGACTTCTTCCTTCGTAGAGCGCTGATAAAGGAATACTTGACATTTATTCCTAAATTCTTGAAGGCTTTTCGAGAATGGCAAGACAGCCTGCTTTCCTATCCCAAACAAACGGGATGTGTCGCAACCAAGAAAAGCTTGGCCAACATGAATAGAGTGACAAACCTGTTCCAGCCATCTTTTTCTAAAGTTGATGTGCCAATATTTAGTTGTCAGCGCTCTTGACTTGGTACTGGTTTCGAAGTAGAGATCCCTGGCTTCCGGAGGCAGTTGATGGAGGAGAATGATCAATAAATCTCGTTTCCGACTACTGCGGTTAACCTTCCCTTGGCCGAATTAACACCTGTTAATGCAACCAGAACGTCCGCATCTCTCTCTGCATGAAGGACAATGAGGCCGGATTCGACAAACTTCTTACCAATAGCTCGAATAATGTCCTGCTTATTGTTGGGATTCCGCAATAAGTCCTCCTTCTTCCTTTGCAGCTTCAAATTCAGAGCGAAAGCTAGGTGACATTCTTGGTCGATGGACCTGAAATGTAACCATCAAAGACGACGGAAGCGTTTGAATACTTCGTGTCACGAACGAAACTTAACTATTGCAAATCTGTTCGAAAAAGTTTCCTGTTTCCCATAGAATATGCTGGAGTGGCCATCCATCACCGATCACGTATTTTTCCGGCTCTTTTGATAGGACGTTCACAGGTTCTGCCTGTGCTAATTTTCAAATATCTTTCACTAGCTCCGCTTTATCTGGCTGTCGTAGCAGGCTTGACGATTCGAAAAGGGCAGTAGGATAGCTGATGAGTTCGAATCTGAGAGTTTCTTCCATATCCCCTCCGGCTGTAGTTGCCGCTGCTGCAAGATGTCGGAACAGAAGACTTGCGTCAATTTGTATGTCTTCACCGTCAGCTTCGGAAGTGTTGCCTTGATGGGCAATCGTAATCACTTTGCTTTTGCACTTGAAAATTTAGCGATCGGCATCGTCGTCGTCCATTGACTTCATAATTTCTTTTCCTATCGCCTTTGCTGCATCCGCATTGACATCCCTTGCAACTGTCATACCATTCGATATATTGCGCAATTGAGTGCAGTTGTCGCACGGACAGGACTGCGTATAAAAGCTACTAAAGCTTTTACGTCCTTTCTATCTCTTTCTATTCGAGCTGGTCTTGCAGAAACGTGCTGGTCAGATGACACGTACTCAACGCCAGTGAGTGACTGCATAAGCTCATTAATTTCAGCTCGCACTGGCATTGACATTGTCCAGATCAATCTTTGCGTCTCACTCATTCCATTTCCTCTTGTAACTCCCATGCTTCTTTTCAGTGACCTCATCCGTACTTTCTCAATTACTAAGTCGGGAGAGAGCCCAGCCCAAAATCTATCGTTTCTTCGAATGACAAACACCTCATCCACGACGTCTTTATACAGCTTCTGGTTACTTTCTTTCAGCTCTTCTATTTGCTGAAGAAATATTCTCACCGATTTCGTATACAGCCTGCAGCTGCAAAGTAAGGGAGTATCTCAGAGAATGGTTGAATATACTGCACCCAGTTTCCAGTCCGTTCTGCCCTGATGGCCTTCTTAAGCAATCCGAAAGTGTCTGAATGCTGAAGCCATATTTTTGCAGTCCTGTTGTTCTGCAGCGTTTCTTGAAACTCCATCATTCGCGTTTGGATTCGACGCACTACGTCTGCGTTGGATGCGTCTTCAAGGGTTACTTCCTCATTCAGTAGAGCAATACATATTGCCGAAACTTCTGCAAAGTCTGAATGACTCGCACGTATGTCATCTGTGCAGTTGAAACCATACGATTTGCAAATGAGAATGATCTGCAATGCTGAATCTATAAACTCGAGTGCTCTCATGGCTCTTGAAACAGCCTTACCGCTAAGAATGTGCTTAATGGTGTTACTGGCATATAGCCATTCGAGCACTTAATTTATTCCTGTTTCCGTCATCAAGTGCCCGATCGCTCCAAGAAACTTCATACGGCAATGGATACAACCAATCATTGGAACTGCTGGCTTGAGATGACTATCAGCAGGCTCAGCATTGATGATGTTCACCGCTTTCATGTACAAGGGTTGGTCGAAAGTAAAACTGGTACCATTCCGTGCTGACGTGCTTTATCGGAGATAAAACGTAAGGTCGTGTATACACAAGAAAGATAGGAGGGATTATAGTCGATCATAGGCAGAAAAACAATCGACGAAGCGCCTTTGTATGACCCATGGTGAATTGCTTGCATAAATCCATTCCATCCGACCCGTTTCGAGTCATGTATCCAGCTTGCATGCTAAAGTAGGTCAATGCCACCGGTATTGTAATCGAAGGTGATGGTCGGGATGGGTTTGTATACAAGACTGTTCTCCTGCTGGTTTCTGCTGTAGAAGAAGAAAGGCACTTTTCCAACCTGCTGGAGTACTTCAAGGTTTACATCTGTTCTTGGGATTATAATTGGAAATGTGGGTAGCCTTGGTTTGGCAGCAGCTAGCATGCCCATCCCATGGAAAGTAACTTTTCGTCGATAGCGCAAATGTTGCGGTCGACATTGTCGCCAATGAACTGGATGAAAGTTTTAGAAGTCATCCCTGGAAATTCTGTACCATGAGTTACTGCGGCAGAACGCTCGAATCGAAGCACTTCAGAGTAAGAAGTGGAAAAACCTAGCCTATTGAGCTGGTCGATGAGAAAACGTGAACCAGATTGCTGGTGTTGCTGGACTCTAAGTTATGCTTGTAAATGAGCGAGCAAAGATTGGGGACGGCAAGCCTGCATTATTGCTCGACCGATTGATCCGTAGTGAATCTCCAGCAAACAGGAAAAGAGAAGCACCAGGGAATAGATAAGATATTTATAAGATAAGATATTTATTTCAAAAAGATCACAAGCCCACAAAGGGCCGTATTTGGACTTCGGAGTCGACAATATAAATGATCGCACTAAAACTGGCCAAAATGCAAAACACAACAACGAAATAGAAAAATCATAATGAACAATCATTTAACAGTCAATAATTAAAACTGTAAAAAGTCAATTAAAAAGTTAAAAAGATAAAAACTCGTCAAACTAAACTTACACAAATACGAATCAGAAAAAGAATTAGAACGGACATAAAAAAAGGAAGGGGGGGGGGGGAATAAGCGAATACACACAAAAAAGGAGCAAGACACAAATGCATATAAATTAAAAGGGACACTAAGAAAGTGTCAATAATTCAACTACAGTAAGAAAATAAAAGAGTTAAAAAATAAAAAATGGTCCAGAAGGGGGGGGGGACAAAAATAAATAAATAACCCCCCCCCCCAAAAAAAAAAGGGGGGACAAGCAAATGAGTGCAAGAACCTGGGCAGCACCATCAGCTAATAAACAAAAAAGAAGAGAAAAAAAGAAACTATTGGGACATTTTATTCATTTTTTCTGTAATAAAGGGGACAAAAGTTCTTTCGTATCTGGAAGTAACGCAGCGAATGGGGACAAAACAGGGATGGGCTCAGAAACAACTCGAGGCGGCCGTAATGTGGATGGGGAGTGACGTTTGGGGAAATACTTGCCGTCCAAGGGTCTGTTATGGCATTTTTTGCAAAACGGAGGCACAAATTATTTCTTCGTCTCTCGAGGGTCTCTAGTTTTGAAATATTCAACAAATGCAAATATGGTATCTTGCCCTCTTTAAAAATAATTCTTAGAGCTCTCTTTTGGACATTTTCAAATTTTTGTGTTGCTTCATTTGAGAGGCCAGGGCCACACAGGACAAGTATACTCTAATATGGGACGCACAAAAGAAATGTATACTTGTAGTAAATGTGATTGGGGGCAACTGAATTTATTTAAAAGTTTAAGGAGGGAAAGCGAGGAGTTTGCTTGTCGTAGGATATTATTTATATGGGCATCCCATTTCAAATTGAAAAAATTGTAACACCAAGGAGTTTAAGAGATGTGACAGAGGTTTCAGGAGGAATAGGAGCAAGAAAAAGGGGAGGGGATTTAAGGAAACTTACTGAGACTATTGCAGATTTAGAAGGGTTAACTGTCATGTCAAGGGAAGAGGCCTCACAGGCTATCTTAGAGTATGCCCATTGGGTTGCTAAACATGTTTTTATGACATATCTCTAAAACTGTCAAGTCATCGACAAATTTCCACCTATTGTCATAAAGGGTTGAAAGGCTGTTAATCATAAGAGAAAAAAGGAGAGGGCCTAGAATAGTCCCCTGAGGAATGCCATTAAATATGGGAAGATGATCTGAGAAACAATTTAGATATTTAACTGCTTGAGATCTATTAGAGAGAAAAGAGGCAACGAGCTTAACAAGGAAAGTTTCAATGTGGAATTCATTTATAAGTTTATCTATGAGTAAATTGTGGTTAATGAAATCGAAAGCTTTTTGAAGATCAATAAAAATCAGATTAAGCCAAGTGTTAGGTTTTTCAAGTAATTTACCCATGGTATCAACAAGATGGATCAGGTAATGAGAGGTTAAAACTAGGATATTAAACTTTCGTCAAAACGGTGTTAGAGGGTTTTAAAACCAAGTTGATAGACCTTTGTCTCCTCTCCAAATTCTGTACAGCCGTTTGACTATCATTTCCCTTTAGAGGATATCTTGATGTCCCCCTCGTTTCCGTGGTAACTGGAAAGCGGGGGGAAAGGCTAATGAGAGAGCAATCAAAGTGACATATTCATTCGTCTCGTACTGGGAAACCCCAGAAAACAAGTCTCGCAGACTGCTGTACAGGATCTTTATTTACCCCCTCTTTTCCCCCTGTAAGAGGGGAAACAAGGGAAAGACTTAATGCACAGCAATAAAACAATGCAAATCCGATCTTTTTGGACCCAAGAACATCAGAAACGCCATTCTGAGCATAAAAAAACTACCGGTCGTAGATTTTCGAGTTTTCCCCTGGATTTTCCCCTTCCCTCCCGTTTTTGACCCTGTTCCGCCGAGGGGACTTTTGGTATGTTGTCAGAATTTTTTCTCTACAAGATGGTGTAAAAACCATTTATATTGCAATTTTGTCCCAGATCATCGATTTTTTCCGTAGATTTACTGGACTATTTGGAAAGACTCAAACTAACCATTCTGAAAACCACATGAAACATTGAAAGCGTACATTCATTTGATGGCTTTGGGTGGCGCTTAAGTGCACACTTCCATACTTAGAGGATGAATAATTGAAGAGGCATTTCCTAAGTGGAAGGAGGTGAGGGGGGAGGGCCAATACGAGAAAAGCGTATCTTAGGCCATGATCTGAAGTTTTTCAAAGTAGGACACAACTTCAACATAGTTTCATAATTACGAATTTACCAAAGGCTTAAATTCTTAATAGGCCAGAAGATCTCATGACTTGATCACTGCAGTAGGAAATTTTGACTTTACCAGGTCGGTTCCATGTAAAAGCACACAGAAATACATCTACAGCATGCTATTACGAGGTCTCAGTTTCCACAACACTAGCTAAATCCAACTTTTTCGTTTGCATCTGATGCCTATATTTCGAAAAATTTGCAATAGCTTTCCCCATTCCATTTTTAGTCTTATTACTCTACTTGACATATATCTTGACTCCCAGCTTAGACAACTTTCTGAACAGGACATACTTTTGCATCTCATTTCAAAAGATTTTTTTCTAGCTTTCTCCAATCTATTCTCAATCTTCTTACTATACTTGACACACATAATATTTTTGAATCTATAAAATAAAACTTTGTTCGTGTTGTAAAACTAAGCTCAGTTTTGAGCCCCTCCAAAAGCTAGGACCGTATAACTGGTTTCATGAACAAGTCTACCAGGTAGCCTATATAGCACTAGACTTTGAACATACCTTTCTATCGATTCCTCGGCCATCTGCTTGTCCAAAATGGAACTTCAAAGTTTCTTTACCATCATCAGATGAACCCTTTAATTGACTAAACTTGTATGACCATACAGGTCCTTCAGAGGCAGCAAAAATAAAACCATCATTCCAATTTAAAGTTAATGTACCCTCTAATCCATCGCACACAACAGGAAATGATTTAACCTAAAAAGAGTCATTGAATTCAAAGTAGAAAAAAACAAAAAAAACAACAAAGACACAATAATAATACGTACATACTGACCTTTATGGGGACAATACGCCCCCCCCCGCCGGAAAGCAAGAAGGCATTAAAAATGTATAGAAATAGGAAGATGAAAAAATATTTTTACTTAAATTTCGGTAAAAACAAAGGTCAAGATGGCACTTATCAAAACCTAGAAGTTCATCGGTGGCGCTCGGGCTGACCTTTATGCAAAAAATTGCCTTTTATTAAAACAAATGATGACAAAACTGAACAGCTTAGTAGTTTACGGCTACGCATGCCTTTAATACTTCATAAAAAAAGCATTAGCAGATAATGAACGTTATGGGTGTTAAGACTTAGATCAAAATAGGAATACTACAAACCAGACTAGCAGAAAAAAAGACTATGATTACTAGGTAACGCATAGGCTACAAACAGTTCTCGGACAAGTTTTCAGCAGTTTACAAAAAAAAAGAAAAAAAAAGTTTTGAAGGCATATAATTCTATCCCGAGGAGTTTGAAAATAACTTAAAAAAAAAAAAAAAATTAAAATACAAAGAATACAAGAGACTTTCAACTGTTGAGCATCAGTTAACGTTTTTTTTTTAGCAATTACGAAGACAAATGGAGATTCATGAAGTTGAAGATTAAACATAATTAAAAGTAGCAAAAGAAGTAAAAAAAAAAACAAAAAAAAACAAAAAACGCAAAAGTGGTGCCTTTAGTTGGATATTTTTACGGTTGCGATTATTATTTATGGCTGTAAACATTTCGCCATAGGATACAAGCTGTCAACCATTGAGCAATTTTCTTGTCTTATTGATCGCCATATTAGCCAGTAGTAAGATTACCAAGACATTTAATGGAACATCGGTTCTAAACCAAATCTGTACCAAAATTTCGCTTCCAGGGAAGTCCAGGGTGGACCACACCCTGTTTATATTCCATGCATGCTGTACAAAATATCTATATTAGTTAACTTGTCTAAATAACTTGGAGAAGTGGAGCGCGTCTTGTCTTTTTTTCAAGCTACAGCTAATTCTTAGCTCTCAGAGTAACTGAACTATAATGGTTAAAAAAAGACTATATTTTCTGCGCACACTTTCTACAATATAAATATGGCAATTTATAAATACAATACCTCGTTTCATTTGCACGAACTTTAAAAATACAAAATATGTATGTAACGGCTGTTACCCTGGAAAACTTAAATTAGAGAATGGTGACACTATTCAGTGAATATCAACAAATACGAATACATCATTGAAAGATAGACTATTTCTTTATATTTTCATTACATTCGGGTAATCACTGGTGTATGGCAACAATCACAGATATGCTCTGGTGGACGTTGGAACAAGAAGCCTGTGTTGGACACGAATAATGAGGAAATTTCCTTTTTCCTAGCTTAGCAATTTATTATGAAAAACACTTATTAGCAAGAAGTTTTCATTATAAGAAAAATACGTAATCGTGAAGCTATTAGAGGCTTTCATAGCTCAACGAGTTAAGGTACGCAAGGGAGGTACGAGTTAAGAGAGGAAAGAGAGATTTTTGGCCTTTACGCTCTCCCCCTGGAATTCCAAGAATTTGTACGATTTTTCCACCAATTTTTTGTACTATGCTCAGCTACGCTGTCTGTTAATCTTATGTAAGATTTAATAGTCCGTGCCACATTTTTAAAATTTGTTTTGTAAAAAAAAAAATCTTCTTTTGTAAAAAAAAAAAAAAAAAAAAAAAAAAAATCCACATTAATTTCTAGTAAACAGGAAGAAATTTTTTTTACTTTTTTCAAGAAAGTACTCTTAAATACTTTCTGGAGCGACTCCTGCTAAAAATAAGTGCAACACACTATTGGAATACAGATTAACTCTACCATAAATACTTGATGAAACGAACTTACAGTGTTATGTTGTTTATGATACATTTTTTTGGTATACATTGCCTGAAACATGCGCCAGAATAGGCCACGAAAAAAAACCCCAAAAAAACACATACTTAGAGTTGTAAGTTAAAAACAAAAATATTATAAATAATATACGAAGCTTTAATGTTGTAGTTAAATTTATTCAGATAGCCTAATTATCGAATGAAAGTAATGATTGGCGAGAGTAAGTTCATGGTATCAAAATCATTTAGAAAAACTTTGATATAGTTAAACGCGAGGCTCAATTTAAAGGGCCAATCAGGATATACAAGGTGTGATTGGAAATTTTCAAGACTGGCACCATCACTGCTCAGGAAGAGTAGATACAACTGCCTGTTTGCACGAAACTGATGGCTTGGTGTTTTCTTTTTTTTTTTTTTAGTAACTATTGGATTATTAACTTTGCGAAATTGTGGCAAACTGGAACGATGTGTTTCAGTAAAATTTTGTTTTAAAACTGGGATATCTGCTTCAGAAACTTATAAAATCTTAAAAACAGCTTTTGAAGATAAATTTCCGATCTGGTCAAACCATTCTTATCTAACTTACACATTCAAAGATGGGCAGGAGTCAGTCGAGGATGATCACCGGTGCGGCCGGTCTTCTACATAAAAAAAAACACGAAAACAGTGTGGAAGTTCGCAATTTAGTACGCACGGAAAACAAACCCGAAATTAGTGAGATGGCTGAAGTCCTGAATTTAAGTTTCTATGGTAATAAATAGATGTTCATTTCCGGAACATAAGCAGTGTTGGTAAAGCTTATTCTAAAATTGTTGTTAGACGAGCAGAAGCAGCACCGACTTGAATGTCCCAAAAATTGTCAATCAAGTAGAAATGGAGAAATCTTGAATTTTAATTGTTATAACATTTTTATACTACGCGTTATAACAGGTGACGAATCTGGGGTTTTTGGGTATGACCCAGAAACAAATGTCCAATTCTCTCAGTGGAAGAGACCAGATTCACTATGACAGAAGAAACCACGACAAGTCGGTCAAATGTGATGACAATGTAGGTGTTTCTTTTTTAATTCTTCGGATAGTGTACGTCCTAAATATGCCCCTAAAGAGCAGACAGTTAACCAGGAATACCCCAAAAGTGTCATTTAGCGTTTACACGAAAAAGTTGAGAAGACTCGTCCTCTGGAGAGAAAAGAATTTGATCCTTCAACCCGACAACGCACCCGCACATTTTGGGTTTTTGATCCAGGAATTTTGGCCAAAATCATTAATGCTCTGTTTGTGGAACCCCTTAATCTCCAAATTTGGCTTCTGCTGACTTTCATCTACTTCCAAAATTAAAATCACCACTGAAAGGGAAAATAGTTGACTCAATTGACAAAGCCCAAGCCAATACGCAGGGAGTTCTTCGCACCTTCACGGAAGAGAATTTTCAGGAATACTTCCCGACGTGGAAACACCGTTGGAATCAGCGTGTTCATTCAGCAGGAAATGGCTTTGAAGTTTGTTCATCGAAATAGCCTGTAAAGACAGTCGTTTTCAAATAACAAACCTAGTCTTAAGACTTTCGAACCACACCTCATACACAACAAGCTAAATCAGAATATTTGACCTTTTTCTATTGACCATGAACAGTACATACCACAAAGGAATAGGACAAAGTTCTTGTAGACCCATGTTTGGTCTTAGACAAAAAACGCGAAGCATCGTCATCTTTGCCTCATGAACAAATCGCAAGCATTAAAATCAAAACACAGCATAAAGAAATCGCAAATACTGAAAATTCAAATTGAGGAATGATCAGATGAAAAAGTTTGATTTAAAACATAACGCAAATATTTTATTAAGCGTTGAACATCAGTAAACGTAAAAATCTGAATTTACCGATGCAAGTGAGAAACGATGATAACAGATATTATTTGGGACATACTCCATATGACAGTGTAAATTTCATAATTCTCCAGTTTCCAGCCTTTCACGGCAACAATTGGCTTCTTGGATGACAAATATCTTGAGCAGTTATTGCCATATTGATATCAGAAACACTGGTAAGTATGTTCGAACTGGAATATTATATAGAAAACGCTTCCTATTTAATAGACAATTTCTGTTATACTTTGTTCTCACAATTTATAAACAGGTCAAAGTTCATTTTATGGATTCCCATTTTAAAACTTATTTTTCAACGTAAACGTCCACGTCCTATATGCTTGTAAATTGTAGCTACTGATATTTTAGCTTATAAATGTATATGCGACATAAATATACATTTAAAATATATATCAAAATAAACAAATAACGTTAAAAAGACGGACACAAAGAAAATAAAAAATAACAAAGAAGAACAAAATAAACAAAAATAAAGGTAACTTCGTAAAAATATAAGCTGCAAGTAGAATAAGAATAACTAGAAAAAAAGAAGAAAGAAGTGCAACCACGTTTCAAAATATTTATTTCAAGGAAGCTTAATGACCTAACACTCACTGTTGGTCGATTGCCGAGGAGCGTGCAAGAATTACCAGGCAATCTAGCAAATGGACTATATCAAACTTACCCCAGTTCTGATGGCCGAACTAGTCATTGCCCGATGCCAAGCATTTTCAAACCTTAAGAAATCTTGACGAGTCTCAACGCTGAAATAACGAGATTCTATATTGCTCTCCTCAATTACTTGCAAAGTGAAGCAGTTAGGTCTATCATCTAGGTGTTCTGAATCCCGTAACGGTCGGAACATAACCTCAAGGACGAAAAAAGCTTTGGCTGTAGTATTCCAATCATTCACATTAACCTAAACGATCATAAAGTTGAGTTGGATTAGGACAGACCAACATTGAAGGCACAGTAGTTAGTTACACGAGCCTTTTAGAAGCTACTCGTAATCTGACTCATTTTTTTAGCGTCTAGCGTCAAAGCGTATAATTAACTCTGAACTTGACATAGTAACAAAAAAATTCCCAGAATATAGAATTATTACAGAAAAAGAGTAAAAAGTGTTTGTCATCCAAATTCACAATTTTTTTTAGAGGCTAATTTACTTAAGTCGATTCTAAACTGCAACAAAGAGCGTTTTAAAGACTGAGGCCTAAGCAAACACAACAAAAGTCTTGGCCTTTCTGACCAGAAAATTAGTGCATTTAAACCAAAAACAGCAATAATTTATTTCAATTCTATTTCAACTGTTTGTTTTATGGACTTGACCAAGCCGTTCTTTAAATGACGCATATAGGAATATTCTAGGAAACACTTTGATTTGTATATCTGATAAAGCTTTTTATTTTGGTCTAGTATTTTAGTTTGAACGTAAGATAAGGATATACTTATCATGTTAAGTGATATAAGTTGGTAAATATTTCGTACATGACTATGGCGTCGACAAGGCATTGATAAATACTGACTAGGGGATGGTACAAAACTATTTTAGTAACCATTAAGGTAGATGGATATATTTTGTAACGGATATTTTATCACTTTGAGCAAGACTACTGACTTTGAATTTTTAAGTATAACAGTACTTACATTTCAATAATAAAAAAGCTATCAGCCAGAGTTATCAGACTGACCGTATCTCAAACAGTAAAACAAAAAATTTGGTTAAATCCCGCTTTCTAGGGCTATAACCAGAGTAAGGCTGAGATGGTTAGGACACTTCTTAGGAGGGTGTGAAGAAGGAGGCTTTAAATAGACTGGAAAGGAGGAAGAGCACGCGTAGCTATGCTGGTCCCAGGCGGCATGGTGCTGCAGTGAGTTGTTAGTAGTAGTAGTGGTAGTATCAACCCTAGAGTCCATAGAGTTGAGCTTATTCTAAATTTATTTTTGATACTATACAGGGTGGACCCTAGATTCCCATATATGGAAAGAAAGGTTTGTTTTTTACGCATAAAAACTTGTGAAGAAGAAAAAAAAGCTTATACAGTAAATAAGATAAGCGATATCTGTCACATGTTTCGAAACATATCGTTCCCTTCATGATACGATATTCTAATCAATGAAACAAATTCACCCTATCAAACACTTATGTTGGATTTATTATTTAACTATAAGCAAAAGATTTCGCTCCACAGGATGTAGCATCCAGACCCTCCCTAGCCGTCCAAACCACCTAAGGTTCAGCGTCCTCGATTTCCTTCCTTTTACATCTAGCTTGGTTACTTAAGTGATCAGGACCTACACAGTGGACTGTATGAAGATGTAGGCAAGAAGAAACGCTTTAAAAAATAGGACACAACAGTAGGTGTTAAAATTTAGACGTCACTTAATTGTAGGCTAAGATCATCCAAGCAAAATTTGCTAAATATCGAGCCATTGTAACTCCAGAAGTAGGTAGGGCAGCTACACAGATCAATTGAAAATTTTGGGAAGTATGCTTTTAGAAACTATTTTTCATAGAATGTTTGAATACAATTATCGGGGTTATTTATCCTTAGTTAATCAGTTGGCAAAGCAGCATCGCAAGGCACACGCGGTGGTGTGAGGGAGCCCCCAGGCACAATCCTTTGAAAGCCTTAAAAATTTGATCATTTTGTCCTAATTTTCTAATAATTTTCATATAGTTCTCCAATTTTTTAATGCTATGTGGAATTTTCCTCCAAGCCATCGGATATAAGCTTTTTAGCACGTGAGCCTAGTCCTTTCACACGACATTACAGCCCAAAATGATACTGGTCTGTGGCGGGTTTGTAATTGATAGAATTTGTGAGGCTTATATTCTTTGTGTCATTTCAAGAAAGGTTATAAAGGCACGTGCTCATGATGGGAAAGCCTTCTGTCGTAGTTCATTTGCACATTTCCAGTCTTTTTGTCACACAGTTTCGGGATAATTCCTGGAAATGTTTCTGTGAAAGTAATAAATTATATACTTGCCAACAGAGATAAATCTCAAAAACCCTTATGGATCCCCCAAATAGAATTCCCCATTTCCCCAATATATTCGGCTCTTTTTCAACAGATGGCCACCCTGAGAGCTCTTCGCACTCCACTGACACTTAACGGACACCGTAAAATAACTAAAAGTCAAAGCCTATATTCCACTGGAAAAGTGTTCTTGAAAGGTATTCCTGGTCATATATACACTTTTGCTGGGAAATTTCCGAAGAAATAATGAAATGTAGTGTAAACACGTCAATTGAATTTCAGAATTTCCAGCCGTTGCACGCCAGCACGATGTTAGTGTTACAAAATGATAGGAAGAGGGAAATCTGGTATACTCCCCGATTGCATTCGACCAAATAATTGATAAAACAGTTCGTCATAACGAACTGTACGTAAGGAGCGACTCGTGCAAATAGTAACCAAAACTTTAAAAACGGAGTTTTGAAAAGAATATATAGCTACATCAAAAGAATTAGTTTTTATGATGTCTCTAAATATATGAAATTCATTGAAGTACCAAGGGCATCAAAACGAAAACATCTTTTGCTCCCTCGCTCCAAATAAGTCCTTTCATATATCTGAACATCCAGATTTTCTATTACTTATCCTTTGGTCTTCAGAAGAATATTTAGGCTAAAATCCCTGCGCAAATCCTTTATGGATAGTGTTATCATGCTGAGCCGCAAACCGTTGTCATGCTCGACAATAGAAGAGTTTATTGTTGTGCTTTTGCTAGTACGTTTTACGTAAAGCATCTTATTGTTCAAATGTTTTAAAACTCAACCGGTTGCTCATTTATTGCACTCATAACTGGTGGCAGGGCAGCACTATAAAATTTTAGCGTAAATAGCAAGGGGCTGAGAAGAGGGCAGCCATATTCATATACGGAATCATTTTGTGCGTTTCCAGTTTTAATTTTACTCTTTACTTTCATTTGAAAAAAATGATTTATTTTTTAGGGTTTAATCACGCGTATTTAGGACTGGTGACCTTGGGAACATTTTGTAAATTTATAAAAAAAAAGGTGGACGGCAGATTTTTTGGAAGATTTGCCTTCCAATCACATATCCTTTTTTTAAAGAAAAAAAAAACAGACTAGGAAGAAATCTCAACTGAAAATGAAAGTTTTGAAACAATGTACACAGTTAACATATAATGTTACACCAGTTAGCTACGTAACACTTTTTTCGGAGGGGGGGGGGGTCCTAAAACACCATATGAAATTAAACTATATGGACAATATGAACAAAATACTGAGATTTGTTTTGGAGGGGACCATGTTTTGGTCAGGAGAGCCTTCAAAGCCTGGGATATCTGGTCCTTGATATTTCTAGTTTAGTCCCTTAATCCTAGTAGACAACTTTGATAGTTCTGCTACATACAAAAATGAAATACATTGTTTTTTATGACAGCAAACAAATGAAATATATGAAAATACAGACATAAACAACATGTTTTGAAGGCAAAAAAAGTGAACCTCTTCTAAAATTATTGTGTACAATAAGAAAAAAAATTTAATTATTGAAAATTATTAGGAAAGACACTGTCAAAGGTGAATGATTCTAACTTACCGGAGGCTCTTTGAAAAACAAAACAGCATCGCCTTTTAAACCTATGAAAACTGGTAACCATAAATAGCCATTACTGGAAATATTTTGAGCTTCTGAAGATGGCACTCGTTCATGGATCCACCCAATGTAAATAACTTGCTCTACACCGGGCAATAGCCGGTTATGCAACGTCATCTGAAAAGAAAAAACAACATAACCAAATGGACATGTCTCCCCGAAGTGTCATCGCCTAAAGTAAATCCAGCACATGGGTATGAGGATAGTGATGTATTAGCAAAGCAAGTAGTTGAAACAGTATGTGAAGAGAATTGTAACAAAGAACCAAACTTACAAAGTAACAGACTTAATTGTCTTTCGAATATGATGGTGTGAAAACCTGCTATAGCGTTAGCAGAAACCCTAACTAATCTTTTAAATTTGTGTTTAAAATCTAGCAAGTGTCCTAAACCATGGAAAGAGCAAATAATTAAATCGTTGCACAAGAAAGGAAAAAAGTCAGAGTTTAAAAATTACAGACCAGTAGCAAACACTTTTCTCTTTTGTAGTATTTTTGGGAAAATATTGGCAGTCCGCATTAGAAATTATTTTGAAGTTAATAATCTTTGGAGTAAAGCTCAGCATGGCTTTACAGGTGGTCGTCAGTCCTACTCCCATTTGTGGCCATTTCTGATCGTTGTAAGTGTTCGTTATTATATGACTTTATTTAAAATCGTCCTTGGTTCTAATATAGTTTGTATTTTTCTTTGAAAAACATTTTTTTCTTTTTTGAATCAGTGAATTTTAATTAATTTTCATTTGTTTTTATTTGACATTGTTTATTTTTTATTGTCTAATTACAGGAATATTTATAATTTTTTTTTTAAGTTTTTCTTCTTAGGAATCAAGATTGGAAAATTAAATCAGAATTTTAAAATAACATTAAGTAATGCAACAATCTTAATAATAGTTTCACTACACAATTTTGGGGGGATGATGAAGGAAAATGTTATTCAAATGGATTGAAAATCTGCATAACGTTTAGAGTTATATAGGTCTGAGGCAATCCTGGCCGCCATCCTGTTATAAACTTGACTATAAACGAATCCTGATCCAAATTTTATTACAAGAATCTTATTGTAATACATTTTGTTGTCACTGCTTGCTTGCTTAAATAAATGTATTTCAAGATCACTTATAAAAAATAGTTAATAAACGGCCTCTATTAAAAGAGTACCTTTAAGTTTAAACTTCAAACACCAGACCGTTCGCTAGATATTGCAGCTATAATATTTCGGTGGCCTGAATACATATAAGTTCTTTTGGAGTTCCTCTATCCCCTTTCCTAAGTTAATACTTGCGATTTACTTGACCCCCCCCCCCCGGTCTTCGTGAAAGATTCAACACGATCCCCAAAGCGGTTCCCGAGAAAAAACTCTATGTGTAAACAACTGGCAACTGCCATAATTTACAGCCCTTGGCCCAGGTACTGTGGGGGTCATTTCATTCACGAAGGTATATTTACTGAACGTTTCGATGAATTTTCAAAAAAATGGATGATGTTCTAAAACAAAATCCCAAGATTTTGGTCAGATATCTTGGGGACTGCGGAAGATGTAGCCAAAATAGGCATAGGAAGGGGGCTGGCTACCCTTAAATTACTCTCGACTCTAGCAAAGGGCAATAGACTCAGGAGCCTATTCCTGGTCCTGGTATATTGCAAATATGGTATTTTGATAACCTGGATGCAAATAGTGTCTTTTGACTTAGGTCTGCCCTTTTTCCATATCATAATTCAACGTTAACTTGCCGCTCCCACGACATTCTCTGAAAGTTTCAATTAAATAGTTAGAGCAATTCCCATGATATTGCAGCTATGCAATTTGGACAACCTGGCACCACATAATGTCGTTTTATTTTTATTGCTCGTGAAACGTGAATAAATTACGTTCCCTAAAATCTTACGGTCCAAAAGTTTCCTTTTTAATTTACTGAAGCCAAAAAGATTTTTAGCCTCTTCCTTGCCCTACCCCTTCCTTTCTCCAACAGTACCTGAAAGTTTCAACTTCACCCCCCTTCCCGTTCCCAAGATATTGGTGTCATGCTATTTCGATGACCTGGATATACACAGTTTCATTGATCCTCCTGTCTCAAAAATTAAAATCCACTTGAGCATTACACCCTAATGCTCCCTTAAATTTTCAACTCGATCCGTTAGGCTTATACTTACGGCGCAAGTTATACCATTATATTTGTCACAAGATGGCATAATCCACAGAGAACATAAACCTTCAGCACAGAATTAAATGCATTTTGTCAATTTTAAGCAAACACATAAACAAAATATCTAACAGTTCATTTTAATTAGTTTTGTTCCTTATATAATCACAAGAAATTTGCCAAAGTTTTCGTGGCCCGAAGGTAGGGACTACTATTACACTTGCATCATAGCTGTGCTTTTTTAAAGCACCTTCTTTAAAGTTGCCCCAGCTTGTTGCTAAAAAAAAGGTCTATGTTCAATAAAAAGATCTCGAAACGTTTGTAAAGTCACTACCAAAAAAATAATCAAAACTTCTTACTCTGAACTTGCAATTGTTTATTCTAGTACTTTTTTGGCTAATACAGAAGATAAAATACACGAAAACACTATTAATCATTTGGATCTACATAGAATTTTAATCTTCAAAGTGGCACATGAAAAAACCTGTACGCGGCTCTATACTTGAACTAGTTGTTATTTTTCCTACAGTAAATTCTGATCCAAAGCATTGAAACAGACCCTAAATACCACTTCTTCCTTTATAAGAATAAAGAGTGCTTTTCCACAAAAAAAAAAAAAAAAATAAAAAGAAAAATTAGCCCTACAAAAATTGCTGAATGTCTGACCTCTGAATTGTTAATGGATTGAATGGCATCTGAAATAAGTCTGATCCACTGAGATAAAGCAGCAGGCTCGAGAATCGTGATAACACCAGTGCTTTTGCCGCCAGTGCCACGAACTTCAAAAGCATTTCTTCTCATCTGATCAGTACCGTATATATACCGAGTTATATATGCAAACTTTAACGGGACTAGAAAACAAAATTAAGCAAATTTGAACATTCTTTAACATTAATAATGCGTTAGACAAGATCATTTTGCACGGTTCTATAGTATACTGGTTGCCACATCTGCTTTAAGCACAGTAGGTTACTTGTTCAATCACGGATCTAACTAATCTTTCGTTTTCATTAAATAAAAATAAATCGGCAGGAAAGAGAGAAGAAAGGCAGAAAAGAGCAGCAGAAGGATAAAAAGGTATGAGGGAAGTTCCCCAAATAAGATGACTCAAGAAACTATTTTTGGTAATACTTTGGCAAATGGATGCTGAAATGTATGGATTCATGTAAATACATGCTGACCCCTCCACCCAGAAAAAATCTCTAGAATTTGTGTTACGCCTTTTCTTACAATTACAACGTAGCATATGAAGTACCGTCTTAAAAAGGTTTATACATAGAAGTTAGGTTGGTTTGGCTTGTCTTAATGTCTCTCTGAATTAATGACGTAAGATTTTGGGTTCTTTCTCCTTGATACAATTTTGAAATCTGACGAATTTCGGCCTATTTCTTGTCTGCTTGCATTTGGCTTTGATTTCAGAACATTAAGACACTATAGTTTTTATCGGGCTTTTCGAAGCCGGAAATAACTGAATTGACAAAAAAATGTGCAAGGGTGGTTTGTTTATTTATTATATTGTTTATTATGGTACACAAGATCGGGATGAATAAAACAATTAATATACGCAAGAATACAAAATTGAAATACAAAATTGAAAAGAGTTTCATGGGTACTAGCAGAAGGTTTGTTTTGAGGTAGAAAGAAATATGATTTCATGAAGATATCGGGAGATACAATGAGTGTCGGGAGAATTTAACGGATCAAATTTTCCTTCAACGATAATCTAAAAACTTAAGAGATTTCCTCGGATATTAGGGTGTAGTGGATTCATCACTGTTGGCTAACATTACCCAGAATTGCTGAAACGCGTGATTTGGGCCAACATCCCGTACCCCGCAGATAAAAACTGACCGTTACCCTCGGCACGGCTTAAACGCCTGCTCAGGAACATTTGTACCAGAATAACACTTGAGAGGCCAAAAAGTCGCCCACGGTTCGGGAGCGACGCTTTGCCAAGCACTGAACTGGAACATCTTGATTTACTCTTAACTTGCATTTGACCTATATTGTTATGTATAACGAGAAAAAAAGACAGAAAAAGAAAAGAAAACAACAGGATCTTAAGCTTACTTGACCTAGTGTGACCAACATTGAACAATCACGAAAACAATGAAACCGACCGACAATTCTCTAGTTACAGTTTTGGTGCCAGTAGATATAAGCAACAAAGGTCAACTAATAGACTCATAGACTCATAGACTCATTTATTTATAAACAACTATCGTAGCCGTGGCCGAAGCCCCGACTAAATGGCGCTGTTTAGTACATTGCATAAAACTGGTCACTGGCGGTTTAAATAACTGACAAAAAAAGGCACGAAAGAATTGCTGTGACGGGTTGTTCGACACTTTGGCGGCACTAGTTGATTTTTATGGCGGGTGTTGGCGGTGATAGGTGCAGGTGGGGGAAGCAACGAACGGTGTTTCTGGGACGAAAGAAGGGACTGCCCAAAATTGCACATTAACTGTAAGCGCCTATCACGCAACGTTGGCAGTCGTAAGGTACTAAGGGCAGCCTCATAAGAGTTGTATTTCGGGCCTAGTATCACTTTCACTGCCCGTTTTTGAATGGCTTCCAGATCTTCACTTAGGTGTTCAATATTATGAGCCTGAGGGCCCCACACAGGACACGCATATTCAAGGATTGGGCGCACATACGTGACGTAAACCGTCTTCAGCTGACTTTGTGAGAAACCCAGTCGGCGCAAGGTAATTAGCGACTGTAATGCGCAACTACCTTTTTTCACCAGACCGGCGATGTGCGCGCTAAATGAACAGTCGTCACTGAAAGTAACCCCGAGAATCACTGAGGTTGAGGTAGTAGGGTACCAAGGAACCGGGCATGAGAGGTCACGCTTAAGCGGATTAAACCTCATGACTTTTGTTTTATTCATATTAAGCTGGAGGTCGTTAATGCTACACGCCTCGAGAAAGGAGTTCCTGATCTCACTGCTGAACTGGGGATACACGTCTGACTTTTCAGCAAGATATTTCAGAAGTAGGGAGAGATCGTCCACGTATTTGAATCTGTCTTCAAACTCGAGGATAATGTAGTTAATTACCGCTAAAAACAAAAGAGCTGCCAGCTTAGTGCCTTGTGGTGCACCACACGTTAGTTCAGCCCACTCAGAGTTTAAGTCACTAGGGAAGAGAGCATAGACACACTGACAGCGGTTACGCAGGAAGTCAACAACTAAGAGCAAAATATGCTTCCTAGCGCCCATCTTTTTGAGGTTATTTGCTGCTGTATAGTGGCGGATCAAGTCAAAAGCCTTACGATAGTCGACTAAAAGCAGGTCAACGAGGCTACTGCCTTTGTCCAACCACTCGGTAATCAGGTGGTAGAGACGTACTAGATAATGCGTCGTACTACTCCCTTTCAAGCAGCCGTACTGAAACGGATCTAGGGCTGGCTGAACTTGGGCTAGGAGCTCTCTATAAATAAAAGATTCAGTCACTTTAGCCATATTAGGCGTAATAGAAATCGGACGAAGCTGATTGCAGGACTTCGGGTCTTTGACTTTAGGTAAGACGCGGACGTAGGCTTTTTTCCAAGCACTCGGGAATTTGTGCTCCTTGAACGACTGATTGATCACTGATGAGAGTGGTTTTGCTAAAAACATAGAATATTCTCTTAAAAGTTTAACTGGCAATTCTCCTGGGTAAGAAGCACAGTTGCTTTTTAACTTTTGAAGTTCTTTATACACTGCGAACTCGGATACTTCAACGATTGTATCTTCAGAGACGTCAGCAATGAGGGCTTCGATTTCGGCTTCGGTGAAGGACGGGTGAGTAGTACAGATTGAAGTGAAAAAGGCGTTCACTTCGGCTGATTTTATCAGCGTTTTGTCGTCTTTCTGTATCTTAATTTCACTGGTGGTACGTTTACCGGTAAGACGCTTGACTTCAGAGTGCCATCCTACGGGGCTCACCTTGAAGGAGAGGCGAGACTTTGTCATGAACGTACCTTTTCTGCGCTGCTCGTAACAGTTTAACAATGCGGTTACGAAGTTTGTTTGCTTGAACAATATCCCCACTGCGATGTAACTGGCAGCGAGTTAAGATAAGCTTCTTTAGATCGGGTGTTACCCAAGGTTTGTCAGTATCACTAACAGTTATTTTTTTCTCAGGGAAATGTTCGTGATATTTACATGACAGCAAAGAGTTGAAAGTATCAACTTTCTGGTCGATATCTGTCATAGAGCAAATCTCATCAAAGTCAAACGTCCCAATCCACTGTCCAAAGGAACGAATTGCCTCTTTAGTCATAGGTCGAGTGGTAATTTTTGCTTTACGTGGTGCTGGAAGGCCAACTTTGGCCTTCCAAAGAAGTGTGTTATGGTCAGAGTTATGCAACGGACCGAGAGAGAAGGGTACTTCGTAATAATCGGGAATGTTCGTGAAAATAAGATCTAATATACTACCACTGACGTGAGTAGGGATTGAGACAACTTGCTTGAGGTCAAGCATGCTGGAGACCCATGCCTTATTAGTCTGATTGAAATCACCAGCGATTACAAAAGCAGGCGCTGCGTGTCTGCGGCGTAGGTCATCAGTGCAGTTTTGGATATACTGGATCAGTTCTTTTCTGTTCTTTGCACTTTCGGGGTAGTAAACTGCAGCTACAACCAAGCACGAATATCGCTTTGATAGGCGCTTTGGTTTGCATTCGACCCAAATACTTCATGGCATGATTCACTGGGCTGACTTAGTAATTTACAAGGTAAGTCTTCCCGAAAGTACAGTCCGACCCCACCGCCTCGTCGAATGAAAATAAATTAATAAAAACCGAAAGTCCATAGCGTGATGAGCTGAAACAGTTCATCCAAAAATCATATCCGCCAAAAATTCATTAACTTATAATATTGAGCCTACGCTCTTTTCCAGTTCCGTGGCAATTCGAGTCTTATGACATAGTCTCGTAGATTCTTTAGAATAGCCAAAAGATTTCCCTGAAGCACTACCCATACGGCACCCCTAAAATTACCCCAGAAATCTTTTGTCCTAACCTTGTCTGGAGTCCTGTGTCTTTGAATACCCAAAGAGGTTTTTAACCAATGCAAAATACAATTTTAAAACGAGACTAGCTGAAATGATTCTCGACTAAGTTCATCAGATAGAAATTTCCAAGGCATGGTTCTATTAGAACATCGTTTCTTAAACTAATATCGCAAACAATGTACCAATCCTCAGAAAAAGAGAAAATAGTGGAGTAGTTTTCAGTTTTTAGGGCCTGCAGTTATGGCCCTTACTTGATTACGCTTGCCCGGTTTGGCATCTATGTCTCACCAAAATCAGACATCTTCATTGAAAGTTTCTAAAAAGGGCTTCCAAAATTATCCTTGATCATTCTTTCACTACTTCCGGGGATGGCGTAAATTCAGCTTCATCTGAATTATTTACATAAGCTTCTAGAACCATGAAATAAGACGTCAAATTTACCATGCACTTCTGACTGAAATGCAAAAAGTGCGACTTACCGCCACATTCATCCTCCCTACCAAGACAACTTAGAAAATAACAGTATACTAGAGAACTTGAAAAAAAACGTCTGGACCCCCCCCCCTCCTCAAGAAAATTTCATTTCGGCAACAGAAAGATATCTTAATTCCTTTGTTCAGTAATTTATTCACCATTTTGCCTAGCTATCTTATTGCTTGACATTCCTGCATATCTAAATGTATTGACCTTGATGTAACACTTACAATTTCGAATTTTTCTTTGTTGCTGTTTCTTGTAGTTCTTTTTTTTAAATCTTGACATGGCTTAAAGCTATTGTAATACACACATTCTATTCTATACTAAAATTTAAGTTAAATTAATTTATCAATTACCAGTAGCAATATCAATCCATTCTCCATCTAAGGCCCAGAAGTTGGAATCATTAGCAATAGACGATGCTTGACTTATATCAGCGGGAGAGGAACTTCGTCGTGAATTAGATAGGCTATCATTTACATCAGCTACTGTTTCCCAGCCTTCTTCTGCCCTCAAATAGGGACAATCCTGTAGTATTTCTGCACATCTTTCCGCGTTAGTTGCTAAAGGTATTATCAGAAACTATCACAAAAGAATATTAATAGCAAACCAAATATGTTCCATTTTGACAAAAAATTCTTCTAGTCATCGATGCCAAATATCTTCTTCGGATAAAAACATATTAAATATTTTTTTGATATTTGAAAATACCGAAAATAGAGAATTTAAAATATAAAAAAAAACTATCCTTACATTCAAATATTATCTTTGTTAGCATAGAACTTGCTAGCAAGAACAAGAAAACAGAGGAAACATGAATGAAAATTATCTAACACTACTGTTGTAAAAGCGAAAACGGGAGTTGTTCAACTAATTCCTTATTCCTTAATCAACTTTTTTCTTGCCTCGTCTTTATTTTTCAACACCCCACGACATTATGTTCTCGACTAAAACAAAATCATAAATAAACTCACAAACCATAAATTAAATGCCCATATCTAAAATAAAATGAAAAAAGAATAATAAAAACTGTATTTTATGACGGGAGAAACAAAATTATTCATAAAATATTACACTTTAAGCAATTTTGTGCAGCATGATCTAGAGAATGTTAATTTCTCTGTACTCAAAAAAAAAGTTGGTTCCAATTAGAAAAAAAATAGTTCACCAGTCCACTGGTTACTGTCGTAGAATTAGAATCCATAGAATTAAATAAAATACATCTAATAAAATTAACAACAAAGTAAAGGACTTGAGATCAAAAAATTTTTAAACCTCAATTTTGATCACTTAGAACGGGAACGGACGCCTGGAAACACGTTTAAGGAAGAACAAGGTTATACTGCCAGTACTGCCCAGACAAGTTGGTTCTAATTAGAAAAAAAATAGTTCACCAGTCCACTGGTTACTGTCGTAGAATTAGAATCCATAGAATTAAATAAAATACATCTAATAAAATTAACAACAAAGTAAAGGACTTGAGATCAACAAATTTTTAAAGCTCATTTTGGTCACTTAGAACGGGAACGGACGCCTGGAAACACGTTTAAGGAGGAACAAGGTTATACTGCCTGTACTGTCCAGACAAGTTGGTTCCAATTAGAAAAAAATTAGTTCACCAGTCCACTGGTTACTGTCGTAGAATTAGAATCCATAGAACTAGATAAAATACGACTAATAAAATTAATAAAAAAGTAAAGGACTTGAGATCAACAAATTTTTAAAGTTTGTTTTGGTCGCTTAGGACGGGAACGGACGCCTGGAAACACGTTTAAGGAAGAAAAAGGTTATACTGCCAGTATTGTCCAGACAGAGAAGAATATGCATGTTATTGTACATCTTTCCTATGCTGAGAACGCACGTTATAAAGCAACTTATATGCATGTGTAGGCATTTTTAAACTAGCATAAATTGATGTCAATGCGTATTTCCTATTAACTAGGTCAGTGGTTCTCAAACTGTGATGCGCGTACCCCTAGGGGGTACGCAACAATTTTTAGGAGGTAATCGACCGGTCAACAAAAAAATAAACAACCCTTTAACTCTAGAACTGGCAATTTTATTTATATTTTAGCTATAGTTTACTTCGTACCGGTAACTGAGAAGGGGTACCTAAAATGTACTGTAGGTAAAAAGGGATGTAGTGTCAAAATAAGTTTGAGAACCACTGAACTAGGTCATACATTCAAACAGTAAAAAGACAAAGATTGTACTTTTTTTTTCTCCCGTTCTCTGACATCAATCATTTAAAATTTTATGTTGATCAACAAAACTTGAAATGGGCCATTCCTATTTTTGTATTTTCGTTTAAATTCTCTTTTTGAAAAAATCTTTCCTCATGTTTACACATATGTTCATATAAAAGCAATATTAATCTTGTTACAGTATTTGGCTAGAAACTTGAGATATTTTAGTTGCTTTGTCTGGCAATTAATGGACTTACAGTTTTATCAGGAAACCATGCAATTTTTCCAAATTACAGCAAAAGCCATGAAACACAGGTGGTCATTGAATGGAGAAGCTAATCTTAGAAGACGTGAATTAGTCTCAGGATTAGTGAACCTTTCGATTTCAAAAAAGAAAAGAAGGGTGATTTTTCCGAAATAATTTTTTTGTTGTATTTTTCGTTTTGACATTTTGAAAGTCAAATATGAGCTAAACAATTCCGTATACCCTTTTTTTAATGCCATTTTTATGGTCATCTAATAACACTGACATGAAGGGAGCACCTAATTTGTGAATTTTAAAATTACCTGTACTCAGCTTAATTCAAAATTAACTTAAGGCACGTTTCTGTTCAAGATTTCAATGAAAATTCCTAATTTCAAATTGAGAAACGCTTGAAGATTTTCCTCTCGTTATATTGGTTCTGATGGGAGCTACTTAGCAGTTAAATTTGATTCTACAGTCCTGACCAATGGTTATTTATAGTGTGACTGTCGAACAGTATCTTGAATGCCCTGCTTCGCAAGGTCAACTGCAAAGTTCGAAATTTCTAATTTCCTGAGTTTAAAATTTTTAACCTCAGGGATTTGAATTCTTGTTCACGAGTGATTTCGATTTAGACATAAAGTGTTAGTCACCCCATTGTGATGCATTGTTAAGTGCTGTATCTCCTCACACTGTTGCAAAGGAATTGGTGAATTAATCATACATCCTACATTCATGCTGGTGTATAGAACCTGGGTTACATTATCCATTCAAGCAGGCTCAAACCGTCACTTGTTGAAGTGCTCATCGAATAACAGGGTTTTAACCATTTAACGTTATTGTATTAAGTGTCTATGGAATTTCACAAAGTGACTTGTGCAAAGCCTAGTAAAAATAAGTGTTTTACTGTGAGTGACTGAAACAGAACCGGTAACAGCGCTATTTGACTGACACTGAGTAGCGTACTAGCAACAACACACGTTCCTTATCATTTTCTTCACTACATTTTTAATGTTGGTGATCGAAAACTTATGTACATGCATATTAGTATCAGAATGTATCTCGTCTAAAACATACAGAAGAATTAATTGTTCCAGAAACTATATTGAAAGTTTGAACTAAGAAGCCCTTTTGGGATTTGGATCCTCAAATAAAAGCAGATAATCTGATATCTTAAAATGGGCTAGTCTTCTCTCAGTTGCACTGTATACGAAAGGCATTAATGTTTCTATCAATTTGTTGCTACAGTACTGGTAAACTTCATCTTTTCTAAAATTCAAGGTCAATAGTTTGTATTCTGAGAAAGAAATACCGTTTCCGAAAGGGCTCCACCAAGGAGGTCTTTTATCACCTAGTTTATTTAAAATATCTATTTCTCAAGTTATTAATAAAAACCCTTTGACCTATTTGTCGGGTCGTCTAATGTTTCGTATCTACCAGGTTCTGTTAATCTTCTTGTTTTGAACAAAAGTAAAGATAGCCTTTCTAACTCTGTTAATTACAATCCTAAAGCATTTTTTTCAGATCGGTCTTTATTCAAATATTGAAAATATTTCCGGCTCTCATCTCCTTCGCTTTCACTTCTGGAATGCAAATCGTTTTCAGCCCTCCCCCCTGCTGCATCATTTAGGTAATAGGGCCTCAGTATTACTAATAATTTACGATCTCACCGTTCTTGACTGATTTTGGATTTCAGAGTGAAGGTTCATGCTTGTCACTCGAGAATTACTGGAACCAAAGGTAAATATGATCGTAAAACATTAGATTATTTTCAGCTTATTGGGATCATTCAATGAATTATCATTCTAAATCAACCTTCCTGGGTTTCTAACCTCTGTTAGAAAAGAAACAAATTTCATTTTTACTTAGTCGATACTTCCAATATAGCATCCTCTCTCCATAGTAAAATAATAGGAAAATAAATTCAAAATTTGAGGTCAATGTTCTTTTTAGTAAAATTGTCGTGTTAAGCAGAAGTTTTCATATATTATCAATAATAAAATGTCGTCGTTCCAGTCCTTTGAAAGTATGGTTTTTTGCATTAGTATTTTTCTTCCTCTTTTTTAGATTTTTCTTTTTTTAGTTTTTTTTTTGACCCCGCAATTTATTTTTGTGTTATTAGTGGGTAAAAAAAAAAAAATAATAAAGGGCGGAATTCGTTACAGACGAATGTGGTTGGAATACTGAGACACAAAACATGCATAAAGGTGCAATTCTCGCTTTTTCTTTTTAGCCGGAGTTGGGACTTGTGTCCATCTTTTAAGATCCCAAAGGATGTTTCGGACAAAGAGAATAGTCTGGTACAGGATCGGTAAACCTAATTGCTATATTACTAGATCAGGGTCGAACGTCAAAATCTCTGTGTGATAAAAAAAGACAACACTAAATTCCACGAGCTCCAGTCACAAATAGAGAATTATAATGCTTACAATTTCTTAGGAGGAAGGGTGTACTTGCTCTGTAATGCTTTACAACTAGCGTAACGACATCTCCCGTTTCTCTCATAACCTTCAGAGTCTGTTCATGGGTGTAATTTTTCAGCCGATGACCATTCACTGTAATTTTAACATGCTATCATTATAAGCTTGTTACATTTTTTTTTCGGGTGTAAAAAAACAAGAAATAGAAAATATACAAAACAAGAAAAAAACGATACAAGCGGAATAAAGGGAAATATTGGGTGTGCATGTAAATACTGTAGGAATAACAAAAACAAAAAAGAAACAGAAAAGATATTTGCAATAGAAAATTAGTAAAAACAGTCATTTCCAATTAAAAATTTCCCGCTTAAAATACCGGGATCTTCACTGCTTAGATAGAAAAGGCTACCGATGAATTTTATGGTTATCCATATCCAGCCAAAAGGGCAGTGCAGCAAATTTCCTGCAATTTTTAAAACAAAGAAAAGTCGACCAACACCTCAAAAAAAGAGAAAAAAGGCAAATTTTAGGCGTGTGTAAAAAAAAAAGAAAAGCTACAAACCGAACAAAGAAAAATAGTATAATACTCTTCATATAAATAGAACAGAAAAAAAACGAAGCAGAAATGGGAATGATATTTATAATAGGAAATTAATAATAACAATTAATGCCAAAAAAAATTTTACCGGTTCAAATACATTGATTTTCAATACTTAGATAGAAAAGGCGACTGATGAATTTTATAGTCATCCACATCTTAGCTGTTACATAACGGGGGCAATACTGACCATCTTGAGCAGCATAACTCGATCTATCTAATGAAAGAAGAGAAATCAAATATCATACAGCAACTCTAAGCCAAAGCGGCAGCACACCTAATTTCCTGCAATTTTTTAAACACAGAAAAGCCGATCACCACCCCAAAAACGAGAAACAATGAATTTTAGGCTCAAGTACGTGTGAGTACGGGTACAAAAAAGAAGCAGAAATGGGAATGGTATTTACAATAGAAAACTAGTAAGAACAATTACTGCCTAACAAAACTTTCCCCAGAATACACTGATTTTCGCTGCTTAGATAGAAAAGGCGATGATGAAACTTATGGTCATCCTTATCTTAGCTGTTATACAACAGGGACAATACTGACCATCTTATTAATGCAACTACATTTACTTAATGTAAGAAGAAAAAATCGAATATGATAAAACAGCCCTAAGCCACAAGGACGGCGCCCCTAGTTTCCTGAAATTTTCCAAAACATAAAATTATGTTTTGGAAAGTTGTTTCTACTTTCCAAATTGTTTCGATTTTTCCACTAGTTTCAAAAACATAGAATAGTCCACCGATACCCCCCAAAAAAAGAAAATAGCCGCCTTCTTTGGCTCGGGTATTTCGAATTTTTGCTGGTTTTAGGGATTTTGGTGTGTTTTTCTAATGACGAGAGGTTGTTGGAGATTCCTTAGCGAAGAAAAATAAAAGTGAATTATACTAAAATAAACGAACTAGCTACAAGTATTACTGCTACTACTAAAAGCTCACTGTGCCACTAAGACGCCTGAGGCCGAAAAGCTAAGCATGCTCCTCTTCCATACCAATCTATTTAAATCCTTCCTCTTTACACCCTCTCAAAAAGTTTCAACTTCCTTAAAATCCTTCTTTACGACCTCCTCCAATCCAAATCAGGGACGACCTGCTTTTAGTTTGTTCCTAGATGGCCATCTAAGACAGAAGAGCAAGTCGGTTAGAGCTGACAATCCTCAAATCATGGAGCCTAAACAGCTATTTAAACAGTCACAACCCATTGGCTCAGAAAGCGGATAGGATATCCAGGGCCATGGTGAAAAATTACAAGTGTTATACAGGGCATTGGAATGTTCAAGGTTTTTCGTATCTTAAAGTAGATGTCTTCTTAAATGTCGTGATTTTTCAGTTGTGATTTTTCAGATTTTCAAACAGTTCGTGGTAACGAACTGTAAGTAAGGAGCGACCCGGCTCAATGGTAACCGAAACTCTAGAAAACGGTATTTTGATACAAATAGATACATCAAAAGAATCAGATTTTAATGCTGATTTCAAATATATAAGTTTCATCAAGTTTAATTCTACCCATCAAAAGTTAGGCGCCTGAGAATATTTGGCTGATTTTCGAAAAAAGGAGGAAAGACCCCCTAAAACATATAGAACCTTAATGAAAATCACACCATCATATTCAGCGTATCAGAGAACCCTACTGTAGAGGTTTCAGCTCCCATCTACAAAAATGTGGAATTTTGCATTTTTTGCCAGAAGAAAGATCACGGGTGCGTGTTTATTTGTTTTTTTTTTTTTTTTTTTTTCCCCAGGGGTGATCGTATCGACCCAGTTGTCCTAGAATATCATGGGAGGGCTCATTGGAATGGAAATTAAAAGTTCTAGTGCCCTTTTTAAGTGACCAAAAAAATGGAGGGCATTTAGGCCCCCTCCCACGCTCATTTTTTTCCCAAAGTCACCTGATCAAAATTTTGAGATAGCCATTTTGTTCAGCATGTTCGAAAATATAATAAGTATGTCTTTTAGGATGACTTAATCCCCCGAAATTCCTGGGGGGAGGGCTGAAATTTATGAACTTTACCCAATGTTAACATATAGTATTGGTTATTTGGAAGTATACAGACGTTTTCAGGGGAGATTTTTTCTGGTAGTGGGGGAGGGAGGGGGGGGGCGGGGGTTATGTGGGAGGATCTTTCCATGAAGGAAGTTTTCATGGGGGAAGGGACATTGCTATGAAGGGGACGCCGGACTTCCCAGCATTATTTAAAAAAAGATGAGAAATTTAATATAAAAAAACAAGTATTTCAACTGCAATAGCAGCAACATCGAAACTTCAAACGAACAGAAAATATTACATATATGATTGGGTTCACCCCGTAGTCAATACCTCGCTCTTTAAGCCAAAGATTTTTTAGTACTTTCATAAGAGCTATTTATTCTAATTAACGGCCTTTGTGATTAATCGGTCATTTTTAAAGAATTGGAACAAAATTCGAACTTTCGCTTAAAGAGCAAGATATTGACTAGGGGGCGAACCCCCTAATAAACAAATTAAAAATATATGAATATAGAACTTCGTTACGTAAGTTAATTCGTAAGTTACGTATATTTATTACTAATAAAAACGTTCGTAAATAAAATTAAACAAGTTTCGAGAAAGCCATTTAACTAAATAAAAGTAAATTAATATGAAAATTTTGTTTTAATTATTCATGTACGGTGAGCCAAGATCAAAACCTGCATTTATTCAAAAACGTTCAAAAATTAAATAAAAAAAACAAGTTTTTTAAACTGAAAGTAAGGAGCGACATTAAAACTTAAAACGAACAGAAATTATTCCGTATATGAAAGGGGCTGTCCCCTCCTCAACGCCTCGCTCTTTACGCTAAAGTTTGACTCTGTCTCACAACTTTATTTTTTAAAACAATAAAAAACTTTAGCGTAAAGAGCGAGGCGTTGAGGAGGGGACAGCCCCTTTCATATACGTATATTTATTACTAATAAAAACGTTCGTAAATAAAATTAAACAAGTTTCGAGAAATCCATTTAACTAAATAAAAGTAAATTAATATGAAATTTTTTTTTTAATTATTCATGTACGGTGAGCCAAGATCAAAACCTGCATTTATTAAAAAACGTTCAAAAATTAAATAAAAAAAACAAGTTTTTTAAACTGAAAGTAAGGAGCGACATTAAAACTTAAAACGAACAGAAATTATTCCGTATATGAAAGGGGCTGTCCCCTCCTCAACGCCTCGCTCTTTACGCTAAAGTTTGACTCTGTCTCACAACTTTATTTTTTAAAACAATAAAAAACTTTAGCGTAAAGAGCGAGGCGTTGAGGAGGGGACAGCCCCTTTTATATACGGAATAATTTCTGTTCGTTTTAAGTTTTAATGTCGCTCCTTACTTTCAGTTTAAAAAACTTGTTTTTTTTATTTAATTCATTAGTAGAAACGTGGCTGGAAAAAGAGGAGATTATAGAAGTTTTTTTTTTTTAAAATTTTGGATCTCAAAGGAAGCGTTCGCAGAATGGTAGAATTTATGGTGGAGTTGCATTATTGATAACAAAAAGATGGCGAAAAGTATCTCGGTTGAAAAGTTATTCATGTAATCTAGTATGGGTGCGCGTATCCTTGGGTAGTGACTCGTTTATTTTTTGTTCAGTGTATTTACCACCGGAAACTAGCACTTTTAGTGATGAAGGTACCTGGGAGATATTAGAAAATAATATAGATCGTTTTTCAGAACGGTTTCCGTCCGATCATTTTATTTTTCTAGGGGACTTTAACGGATATACAGGGGATGACGAAGGAGCCCGTGAAGAGGAGGTAGATCTCGAACTGGAACAAGTGAATAGAGTTTATATGATTGGGCTGTTGGTAATGAGGAGGACGAGTAAGGATTGTGATCGGAAAAAGAATAATTGGGGTAAAAAATTATTGTCTTTTTGTGGTAAACAGAATCTGGTTATTTTGAATGGGAGAACAGGGAAGGATAACATCCAAGGTGTTGCTTGGGGTAGAGATCCAAGTGTCATTGATTATGGGGCTGTTAGCCTGGGGCTTCTTTCTTGTTGTGTGGATTTTGAGGCGATGGCGCTGGATGTGTCGGATCACATGCCTATTAGGATTGAATTAGGAGGGGAAGGATGGGCTGAGAGCTGGAGTAAACAAATTGGGGTTAAGGGAATGATGGGTAATGAGTTTGGATGTAGGGAAGGCTTAAGGTTTGATAATGATAGTGAGGAGAAGCTGAAAAAGGTACTAGTTGAAGATAGAGGGCTGGATTCATTTATTGAGAAGAGCGAGGAAATGACAAGTGAATGGGATATAGCAGACTCTGTTAAATTTTTTACGGGAATTTTGTACAAGATAGGATGTAAGGTGGGACGTAGGAGAAAAAATAGTAGGAGTACTGGTCTGGTGAGTTTTTTTTTGACAAGGAATGTGAGAATACGAAGCAGGAGGTTTGAGGAGCTTTTAGATTGCTTAAGGCTAGTAGTACAGTTAATCTTGAAAAAAAGTTGCAGGTTTTTAGGGACAAGCGGAGGGGATATAAAAAGCTACTCAAAGCGAAAAAGAGATATTTAGAACAGGAAGAGAGCCAAAAAATATGGGAAAGGTTTAACGTGAATGATGCAGTGGAGTTCTGGAAGTTAGTTAGAAAATAAACAGAAAATAGAGGGCTGACTGATTCAGTCCCTCACGCCAATGTCTGGCCAGAATACTTAGAACAAAAATACGAAGAGATATGCAGCAAAGGGGACGACGAGAGATCTGATGAGGAGATGGATAGTTTAGAAGAGACAGCCGATGTGGAGTTGGATTCAAAGGACGCTAAACTACTGGAGCCGGTTCGACAGGAAGAAATATGACATACCCTGAAAAGCATAAGAGGGAATTCAGCACCGGGCATCAACAGAGTACCAACTAAGCCGTTGAAATGGTCAAGAGCATGGATATTGCCAGCGCTTGCATCGATATTTTCTGCAATTCTAAGTACACCTCTGTGGAAGCAAAACTGGCAGATATCGGTTATGATCCCATTATTTAAGAAAGGAGAAAGAAACCTACACAAGAACTACAGGGGGATAAGTCTAGGAAGTTCTATAAGTAAGCTATTTTGTAGAGTGCTGTCTAAAAGGATGAATAAATGGTTGCATTGTAAAGGTAGATTCATTGAATGTCAGGCAGGGTTTAGGGAAAATTATAGTACAATAGATCAAATTTTTCGCTTACAGGTTTTAGTTAGTAAATATACGCGGTATAAGAAAAATAGGCTATATACGGCGTTTTTGGACATTAGGGGAGCATTTGATGAAGTTTCAAGGAGTATGTTGAAATGGGTGCTAGTGAAATTAGGATTGCCAATTAGGTTAGTAGAAGTTATAATGAAAATGTATGAGGTGGTTAAAGTAGTAGTGAAGGTAGGTATTTCTTATTCTAAGTCAGTTTTGAGTAAGGTAGGCCTTAAACAGGGATGTACTCTATCACCGCGTTTATTTTCTCTTGTTGTTAATGATATTGAGGATATTTTAGAAATAGAAATGTCCCAATGTTAAATTTAATGTCGCTGGAGCTGTCTTGTTTATTATTTGCAGATGACATAGTATTGCTTGCAAAATCGGCTCCGGATTTGCAAAAGATGTTGGAGATTTTGGATAGTTATCTGAGGAGTAAAAAATTAGTTTTAAATATTGATAAATCAGTTATACTAGTTTTTGGAAAAGATGAAAGGGAAAAAAAGTTTTATTTTAAAGGGAAAGAGATGAAAGAAGTTAAAGATTTTATTTATTTGGTATGTAAGTTTACAAGTTCAGGGAGGTGGAGTGAGCAGGTGCAAATGGCGAGTTGGAAGGGTCAGAAGGCCTCATGGGCATTACTCAAGAGCCCGGTTAGGCATCTAGGACCGGCAGATATTAAGCTATTGAATAGAATTTTTGAGACCAAAGCAGGTCCGAATTTTAGTTATGGTGGGGAAGTTTGGTGGTTTGAAAAAGGGGAGAATATAGAGAGAATATATTTAGGACATTCTAGGAGACTTTTAGGGCTAAGTGGGAAATTTAATAGTTTGGTGTTAAAGGGTGATCTAGGATTGTTTCCATTGAGGGTAAAAAGACGAGTTAGAATGATAGGATACTGGAAAAGGTGTTTGGTGTAAACCGAATAATAGGTTAGTAAATGCAGAGTATCTGGAGGCGTTGCAGGATAGAAGGAAAAGTTCATGGGTTTCCCAGGTTAGATCAATTTTAATTAGTTGTGGGTTATCAGGAGTTAGGAACGAAGGGAAGGGGATAGGACTGGAAGTGGGAAATGTAGCAAAATTAGTAAGAGTATGTTGGAGGATCAGGAGATTCATAAATGGCAGTGTGAAGTCGCAGCTTCGGCGTCCCTCGGCGTTTACCGGCAATGGAAGGAGGTCTGGTGATATGATATTTATTTTAAAGCGGGTTTAAATAGTGAAGAAATTAAGTGGTATATATCAGGGAGGGGTAATTTTCTAGCACTTGGAGAAAGCAGGAAATATTTAGGGAGGGTAAGGGTAATGGATGGTCCTTACTCATACCCTATGTGTGGAGAAAATGGCGAGGATCTACTTCACTTCATGGCCCTTTGTCCTGAATTACAGGATTTAAGGAAGGAACTATTTTCTGGTAATGTGGGGACAAGTGAGTGGTTGGCTTCAATAATGGGATCTATAGATTATGGGACAATAAGAAAGATTGCGAAATATATAAAACTGGGAATGACACATACAGAGAGATTTTTATAAGGGGGGGGGGTAAGTGCTAAAATTAATGTTGAATGTGTGTAAGCTGTTTTTTGTTTTTGCTATTTTTTGTAGCCATGGCCCTTGTCGCTTTAGAGTATTAAATATTTATCTATCTATCTATAGCTATCATGTGTGCAAGATTTGTGTAATTATGTATGTTAGTTTAATGGTATTATGTGCTTTATTATGTTTTTTTTTTGTTTTGTTTTGTAACATTGCATTGTTATGGTTATGTAGTATATTTCGTTATGAGTGTTATCATCATGTGCTATTATTTTGTGTGATTTTTCATTTTTTCGCCATGGCCCAAGCGGCTTTTATTGCAATAAATATCTATCTATCTATCTATAATAAATTTAAATAAAATTCCCATTTTTCAGCTGTTAGTAAGTATATTTCGGATTTAGATGAAGTTTCCAAACGAAGTAGTAGTTTTCCTGTGCTTCAGCTAAATGTTCAAGGTCTTTTCTCTTGATTTGATGAGTTAAAACAAATGGTACGTAGTGGCCACTCCGATTTTATTGGTCTTTGTGAGACTTTTCTCGATTCGAAAACTGAATCTCTATTGCACCTCACTGGGTATAAGATGGAGTATTTGAACAGTAGTAAGATGGCTAAAGGTGGCCTTGCTGTTTATGTTTCGGAATATCTTCAGTAGGCATACTCTGTAAGACATGACCTGTCAAGAAGTGAAGAAGGGATTTTCGAATCCATGTTTATTAAGATTAAAACCCAAACTAAACCTCTGATTGTTGGTAATATATACCGATCTCCTAGTGGGTCTGTTCCCTATTTCCTTCAGATTCTTGATGAGGTTTTGGAAGCAATCCATCAACATTCATGTGAATTTGTCATTATGGGTGACTTCAATATTAATTTGTGTGATCGGAGGTCATCTTCTTCCTTGGATTTTCTCTCAGCTATGCTTGCTTGTGCCACATTACCTTCAGCATGTATTCCAACTCGCATAACTGATACTACTGCTTCTTTGCTTGATAATGTTTTTTCATCGCTGACTTTGGTGCAAAATCCTGTATTGATGAGTGATATCTCAGACCATTTACCTGCTTTTTCCGTGTATGATTTTTCTGACTCCTTACCTAGGAGGCGCCAGGGAGCTGGTTTGTCGTCTTTAAAATTTAATGATCAGAAGTTGGCTCTTCTTAAATCACGGTTGGCAGATCATTCATGGGGTATTTTTGAAAATGAATCTGATGAAGATTTACTTTTTAATTGTTTTTATGACTCTTTGAAATAAATTATATGGGATACTTGTTATGCATCCCAGTTGAATCCAGGATCGAAGAGAACAACCCCTTTGAATCCTTGGATGACTCCTGGACTCCTTAGGAGCTGGAGAAAAAAAAAGCTTTGGAAGGCTTACCGGTCCTCTAAGCCATCTTCGCGCGATTATCGACTTCAAATTTTGAAAGCTTATAGAAGAGTTTACAATTCGCTTTGCCGGAAGGCCAAATCGTCATTTTACTATAATAAATTTTCTGCGTGCGGTAAAGACATTAAGAAAACATGGTAAGTAATCAATTCTGTTATCGGACCATCTTCTCGGCCCCCTTCTGTCCCTTCAAGTGTTTTGATTGGTGGTAAAATCGCAGAGGGTGAGCTGAAAGTGCAAGACGCACTTACTTCTTACTTTCCTTTGGATTATTTTGATGGACTTTGTTTTAAGGAGCACAGGAAAGGCAATGGGAGACCACGGAATCAAATGGGGAGGAAAAAGTCTCCTGGACTTGGATTATGCTGATGATTTAAGCATCCTAGATGAAAGTGTGAGCAAAATGAATGAAGTTTTAGAGGTTTTGCGAGTTCAGGGTGCTAGTATTGGTTTGAAAATTAATGTTAGGAAGACCAAGTCACTAAGGCTAGGAATAAGTGAAGATGAAAAGGTGACGTTGGGTAATGAAAAGATTGATCAGGTGGGCAGTTTCACTTACCTTGGTAGTATTATTAGTAAAGATGGTGGGAGCAGTGAAGATGTTAAAAATAGAATAGCCAAGGCTCAGGGTGTTTTTTCACAGTTAAAAAAAGTCTGGAAGAATAGGAAGATAAGTCTGCAAACCAAGATTAGAATCTTAGAAGCTACAGTGATGACAGTGGTCAAATATGGCTCTGAAGCATGGACGCTCCGAAAAGCGGATGAAGATTTGCTAGATGTTTTCCAGAGAAATTGCTTAAGGATTGTTCTGGGTACCCGGTTGACTGACCGTATTTCAAACAATAGGCTATACGAAAAATGTGGTTCAATACCACTTTCTAGGTCTATAATGAAAGAAAGGTTGAGGTGGTTAGGGCATTTTGTTCGGATGAAGGATGACAGATTGCCGAAGATTGTTCTTTTCGGCCAACCATCTAGGGCTAAACGGAAAGCAGGTCGTCCCCGTCTGGGTTGGGAGGACGTCATAAAGAAAGATTTAAAGGAAATGGGAACTTCGTGGGCGGGTGTAAAAAGGGAGGCTTTGAATAGATTGGGGTGGAGGAGGAGCGTGCGTAGCTGTGTTGGCCTCAGGCGGCTTGGTGCTGCGATGAGTTGTTAGTAGTAGTAGTAGTAGTAATATCGGGAAAACTAGAGCCTCATATGTAAGTCCTTCTTATTCTCTTAATGAATTTAGGTCGTATCTTTGACCTCCTTGTCTTAAATCAATTGCTTTGGAGCCCATCTATGAAGTTGAAATAGCCAGAATTGTCAATGGTTTGAAGGGTTCTTCATCTTCTGGCCCAGACCGTATTTCTACTAAGGTTGTCAAGTTCATTCTTCCTGTCATCGTTTCTGCTCTTACGAGACTTGTTAATATATCTTTTGAAAAGGGTGTCTTCCCAAGTGCTTTAAAGCGTGCTCGTGATATTATACTTTTTAAAGGTGGATCATGGAATTACCCTGCAAGTTATTGTCCTATATCTTTCTTATCAGTGCTTAGTAAAATTTTTGAAAAAGCTACGCTTTCTCGACTTCTTGATTTTCTTAATTCTAAACATTTTTTTCATGATTCTTAGTTTCATTTTAGGGCAAAGCACTCAACTAAGCATGCATGTTTGAATCTTTTGAATTATATACATGCATCTCTTGACTCTGGTCTGATACTTGCTGCTCTTTTTCTCGATGTACGAAAAGCATTTGATTCAATTACACACAAGATTCTTCTTTGGAAACTATCCCATATTGGAATACGAGGGAGTACTTATGCTTGGTTTCTATCATATTTATCTGGTCAAGTTATGTCGGTTGATCCTCTCTTTTCCAACCCGTCTGAAATAGAGTTTGGTGTTCCACAAGGATCTGTGATTGGGCTGATACTCTTTTTAATTTATGTTAATGACCTTATAAATGCGGCTAAAAATCTAAAACCTACCACTTACTGTCGTCTTTGTCAACCTGCAACTGTCACTAATTGTAACAAGAGTTCTTACCTTCTCTTATAGCTTTTGTGGATGACAATACTCTTGGCACAGCCGGTAGAACTGAGTCTGATCTCCGTTCAAACATGACCGCCCTTTTTGAAAGAGTTACTCAGTGGTTTGATGTTAATTATCTTGCCTTAAATGTTAGAAAGTCATGTTTTCTTATTTTCTCAAGAGTTTCAAGGACTTGTTCTGGTTTAAATGAAATACATATATCGAGGGGTTCCCTTAATAGGCCTAAGGATCGTTGCGCTCGATCCCTAGGCATCTTGCTTCATGAAAATCTCTCCTTCAAGCCTCATATTGACCTAATTAAAATAAAAGTCTCCAGAAGCCTCGAGATCCTTAGTTCAGCCTTATGTTTCATGCTGTTCTCTTATTCGGATGTCAACTTTTCCCTCATCACTGAAGCAACTTTCAATACTACATGATAAAGCAATGACTCTTATACAGGATACTAACTGTTCCCTACTTAAACCCTTGCTTGACTTCAGATCTCTCTATTTTCTGTCTTGTGCTTCTTTTAATTTTTTTGAGGTTACATGGCCAGCTTTCTGCTGTTATACGTAATAATATATTTTTTATTTCCGATTAATCGACTTATGTTTTCCACACTTCCAGTAATTTACAAATACCTTATACTCCGTCAATACGGTCTGACTTCTGATAGCTTGTAACATTATTTGGAACACTCTACCGGAGTCTGCGCGGGGCTGCCACCCGTTTGGTATCTTCAAAAACTATGTTAGAGATTTTCTTGCAAATAATTAATTTTTTCCCTGGTTCTCCAATGAGTTGATATCTCTGGATTGGTTCTGTACTTTATTTGTGTGGGTGGATTTATGTATTACTCCCTTGGGTAGCTTGAGTTTTTTTTTTTTTTTTGGGGGGGGGGTATTGTTTGGTTTGGCGATGTGAATTTATTATTTTAAAATCTTTGATGAATGTATTTGTTTAATTTTTTTTTTAGTTTTATTTCTCCCATGTTTTTTCCTAGCCATAGAGCTTTACGGGGGAGAATATGTCGAAGTATTTATTATTTTTATGCGTGATTTACTGTTGATTTTGGTATTCAATGATATATTTCTTGTTTTGTCCTTTTGTCAATAAACTCAATTCAACTCAATATAATGCAAGAAAGGTTAAGACGGATACAGAGTAGGAGTTTCAGAGAAGGGGTTGAAGAATGAAGGCTTGAACAGAGTGGAGGGGACGAAGAGCAGGCGCAGCTATGTGGGCCCCACATGGCTTGGTATTGCAATATGTTTTCCGTAGCAGTGGTAAAATTCAGGTAAAAATAAAGCCAAATTATTGCCCGCATTTAATTTTAGCATCCAAAATTGAAAATTCATATCTAGGCCTAAAATTCGGCTGGGTTATCCCCAATTTTTCTACCCTTACAACTGAACCCGCTCTGAGCTTGGTCAAATGTCTTGTGCATTTATTTCTTACCAGACAAAATTGCGTCTCCCACAAAGAGTTGGCCAGTAAGATCTGCAGCTTGATCACGAAACACTCTTGAGATAAAAACAGGTAGTCCATGCTCTGCTCCTCCTTTTATGCTAAGCCCCAGACCAGAACCGTTATGTTTCACCACAATCACTTCCCTTTCCTAAATAGAAATATAAATTATACAAAAAGTAAATGCAGAAAAAGAGAAACTAACAATTTTAATTTCAAGCATTTCAATGTCATCTACTTCCTGTTTGAGATTAAAAATATCAATACAGGATGCAAAATGAATAGATTGATCAGTTCCTACCTCACCATGGTAAATTTTTTACAAACGAATGCCAAACTACTACACTGCATCTGCTTTTCCAAAAAAAGATTAGTCTACAAAAGTCATACAAAAGTATATATATATATATATATATATATATATATATATATATATATATATATATATTATATATATATAATATATATATATATATATATATATGTGTGGAGCCCGGGGCTTCACCACCGGGCCCCGGCAGGCTTCTATATATGGATTTTCATTGTCGCTTGACTTATAACTGCAGACAATTTGAGCCTTTTCTCGAGGTCATGACGTCACCACAGGTTCCATACAACTACCCTGGAAAAAATCTGAATTCTTTCTTAAACTTGTGACCTATTTAGATCATTTCTGTAGCCAGAAAAGTCATTTTGCCAGATTTAAGAAGAAAAAAAACTATGTAGCCAATTTCGAGGCCAGACACCGTCATGGCTACGCAACAGACTTGTCTATATTGATTTTCATTGTCACTTATCTTGTAAGCACAGACAATATGAGCCTCTTCTTGAAATCATGGCGTCACCATAGGTTTGATACAACCACCATGGTAAAAATACAAATTCTTCATTAAAGTTGTGACTTTTTTAGATCGTTTTAGTGGACAGAAATGTCAATTTGCCGGTTAAGAAAAAAAACAAAAAAAAAAAAACTATGCAGTCAATTTCGAAGTCGGGCCCCAGCACTACCGAAGTATTCTGACTGTATATTCAGAATACTTCGCAAAAGGCGTATGCAGTTCTTCATTTTCATTTATTTTACTTTAGACATTTTTTCAATACCCTTAGCTGCCTCAAGTTGGTCTTTTACCTTAGCTTCTCAAATTGGTCTTGTCATGTTTGAGGTTGAGATTGTTCATTTGTCTTCTAGGCATTATGAAACTATCGAAAACGCATTTGTAAATAGACTAATTACACTTGGTATTTTATACTGACTATGTTCCTTTTGTAATGTTCCATGCGTCATAGATATAAAAACGATAAGCTCACTTCAAAGGGGGGGGGGGATGATGCAATTTATCCTCTTGAAATGTACTCATAAAATGTGACGTAAATCATAGAATTTTTCTCGTCAATCCTATGTTTCTTGTGTGATTTTGCTTACATCATAGACACTGAAAACAATATAACCACTACTGAGGCATATATAATGTATGTATGCTTTTCGAATGTATTCAAATATAACATTACTCACATAAAGCTTTTTTCCAAAATTAATTAAAAAAAACATTCCGAAAAATAAGTTTTTCAAAAAAAAGTAAAGGCCATTTTAAACTTAAGCTCAGCAGATACAAATACCTATTAAAATTCAAACTCAAAACGACCAGACTATTAACAAATAAATAAAACCAAAAACGAACAGAAATTAAATAAACAACAATAGCAAAAAACATACAACAAGTAATAATATAAATGAATAAATGGATCTTAAAGCGAGTAATGCTTAGATTGAATATGAAATCAAGTTTAAAAACAAAAAATTCCTATTGAAGTATAAATGAAACTTAAAGCGAACATAAATTGAATAAACAATAAATACAGACAAACATACAATAGATATTCATGTAAATGAATAAATAAATCTTAAAGCGAGTGAAGCTTAAATTGAATATGCAAATCAAGCTTGAAACGAACAAAAATCACTACAAACAAAAGTTTGGGTATCACCTCCTTCTCTCACTGTAAAGTGTAAAACCTACTGCGTCATTGGCACTTTACTGAAAACCAATTTTATAACAAATATTTTATTTTGTACTTAGTATTGAAAATAAACGTTAAAATTATAGTAAAATTTTGAACTGATGAGCTTTCAGCAATTAATATCATTATACATCAAATATTCAGTTTAATTTATTAGCTCTTTTTAAGTTGTTCAAAACGAATATAGTTTCACTAAAAACAAGAGTTTGGATACTGCCTCCTTCCTTAACTGTAAATAAAAACCAAAAGCCCACTGCGTCATTGGGGCTTAACTGAAAACGAATTATATTACAAATATTTTCTATTCCAGTTCTTACAGCATTGAAAATAAAAATAAAATTACAGTGAAATAAATTCTTGAACTGATGGATCTTTCAACAATTAATATCATTATAGATCAAATATTCAATTTGATGCTATTTATACTTTCCAAGACCGTTCAAGACACATATAGTTTTTCAGTAAAGCGCCAATGAGCTTTACTGAAAACTGAAAACTTCAGTAAGCCGTCCTGGCTGGACGTGCGCTGGGTTGAAAATTCTTTGTCCGAGGGGTACGGGTTCGATCCCTGGCGTGGCCAGTTATTTGGGTTTGGGACGCGGGTCAGTGGTATGACTCTGTAAGCTTAGACAGAGTTGACCCAGCTCTAAATGAGAGTAGGGAGGCCATAACGACTCCTGTACGAACACCGTGCTGCCATTTATAATTGAGTCTAATGCTGACAGGACATAATTTATTCAAGGATTATTGATCGAGTCTAACGGGTCAATGACACCATTTTCAAGGTCGATTTATTTGTTGTTTCTAAGTGTATTGACTCTGGAAACGAATTTTCCACATGCGCATTGAATTCTAACGGGGCAATGTATTGATCGACAAGAGGGAAAGTAGTTTTCTGAGAAATTGATTACATAATCGGCGGTGAATGTATTGATTCTAACGGGAACAGGATCACGTGTCTCTTTCTAAGCCAATCAGGGAGTCGGAAATATTAGCGGGAGAGGATTGCAGAGAATATAAGGAAAGGATTTTTGCTATAGTTTTTCTTAGTGTGTGAATAGAATTCATGCGAGTGAGAACAGTTTGACTTTACTCATTAGGATATATTTGTAATAATGATGAGTGGAATGTTTACACTCTTAGAAGTTGATAGTGGAGTTGGTAGCAATGATACAAGAGCACCAAACATTGTGGTGGAAATCACGAGAGGATCACGGTTTTGTCTGGAATGGGATGAAGTATATGCAAGATATGTGATATCTTTGAGCAAATTTAAAATGGAGGATCAATTATGCTTCGCAGCAAAAGTTGATATAGCACATGTGAATAGACTTCAAAGTGCTTTAAGTGCATTAGTGAAGCATATCGAAGACAATAAGCTGTATCGCTAATGGTACATGTATAGTATTAGTGTTGTAATTATACAATAAAATTGTTTCGAAATCGAAAATGTTCCCTTTCTTTTTGTTAGAATGTTAGGCTAAAGAATCATGGTCAGTCTAGAGTAAGCAGTCAGAGTGATAGGATTGAAAAATGAATAAATTTGAAAAAGAGAGAATTAGATCGAATCTGGTGTTTATGGAAAAGCATTTGATTTTGGATGATGATTTTCTCGAGTTATCCCTTCAAGGAAAGATATTCTCTCAGGGAACACTTGACAATATAATGAAAACTGATTCTCCCCCATTGGACTATTGTATGAAACTATGTGGATGTGACTCAAATGCTTATACTCAATTTATTGATACATTAATTGGAACAAAGCAGAATAATATCATGGATATACTTTTGAAAACATTGCCATACATTCAATGTAGATGGCTCCCTCACTCGAAAGAGGTGACGTCACAGAGTTACTCCTCTCACCATTCCTCCCTCTGAATTTATCGAACGAGGATCAGTTTCGTTTTAGCTGTGAGAGAGTTGACATCGGAAACCAAAAAATGTTCTATACATGTCCACTATGCATGTACACTCTTGGCAGTTGTACATCCTGTGAGAATTGTACAATTATCGATGACTATAATGAAAAGTGCAAATTATGTAATCCTTGTAAATTACACAGAGGCTATGCAGTACAAATTAAAGGATGTAATTCATGTCTTGAAGAGATTTGTGACTCTCACCCTAGAGGACATCTGTGCTCCAATTGTCACTTTGACAAATGTGATCAGTGGGAGAACACTTACCCCGGTTTGATTGGAAAGAATCCCAAACGTGATTTTAGTTTATTTCTACGAGACTGGTATCGTCGTGGGTTTAAATTATTCTGGGAGGAAGAATCTGGTCTACGATTCAACTGTTGGGGTAACAAGACAATTTGGTTTCTACGTCATCGTTGTGACGACACTGCCTATTATGACTATAAACCAAGTGATTTTCATTTGGCAGTTACCGAATGTGATTCACCATTGGAAAACACTGAATGTGATATTGCTTCAAATAGACAGATTGAAACTCGTGAATTTCACAATATGAATGCAAATAGTATCATTGACTATAAAAAGAGATATGACAAGAGTGAAGTAGCATTATACTATTGAAAATATGATCCTGACTTTGCAGCCAATCAAGATCAATATACAGTGAATCCAAATGATTTACCGGAATTAGTGGTTCACGACAGTTGCCTATACACCGATGAAGAAGAAATCTAAAGTGAAGAATAAAGACATTGTTGTATATACATTTTTCATTTATTAATAAACAAATTCACATATATTTTTTAAGCACTTAGGATATTTTCCACCATAAAGTCGTTCGTGTCTTGACGTGGATTGTCTACATAAATGTTGAGAAACTGCTTGTAAGTATAGCCGCGACATCGGAACACAAAATAAAGTAGTCCATGGAAGCCACAGCTTTTAGTCGTTAGATCCTGCACCCTCTTCCGATTTTGAATAATAGTTTTCCCACTGCTCTCAATATAGTTGCTGATGTGTGGTGTGTAGAATGTATAGGGTAGGCCAAGAGGATCAAAAAATTCAATAGTCTTCATTGTTTGAAAGATGCACAACCAATGACCCGTCTGCACAGTCGATGGACTACTATTAACAATAATTATGGTATTGTTGGCACTTTGAATTTTTCCAAGAAAATCTGAGGGCAGACAATAGGATCTGTATTTGGACATGTAGGGGTCCATATTAAATACATTGATTATTTGACTGGTGTTCATGGTGCCAAGTCTAGTAGAACACTGCCTTCGGGAGTGATTTCCCAATAGGTTTCATATTGATTTAGCGAGATTAGAGCAATACTCTCAGCTAATGGGTCGGCAAATGTACACTCTAAACTCAAATTCCCCGTACGTACTATACTCACATCCTGGGTGCCAGACAAATCCAATACAATGACACCATGTGTTTTAGCAAACATTTCTTCGGTTATACCATTTTCAAATAGTTGTGAATCATGATCTAGGGTTTGCATGGTTAACTCGTACAATGTTCTATAGGATTTATCAAAGGATAAATTGTGGAGTGGGATGCCATTTACTTTGCAGACAAGAGATGAAAGCCCAAACATTTCAAATTTATGTGGACATCCAGTCCACGATCCTATTGCACTAGCGCTTTTTACAAAGGCCAAGGCCAGTTTTGACAGAATTTCGCCATTGATAAAGGATGAGTCAGTGAAGGTGCGTGACCCCGTGGCAATATGACGTCGAATGGTGATTGTATGAGGAACAAGTAGTTTAATATTATTTCCACTGGCTCTCAGTTCTTCCACTGCCAAAGCAACAGAACTCATAACCTTTTGTTTGCGTACATGTAGTATTGCCGAGGTGAGATAGAGAGTTACATCAGGATTGGCAGCAAGTTCTTTTCTCAATATGAAATTGGATGGTGCAAGCGTCAATTTATATCCACTTTAATATTAGGTTGTAGCCGTTGGGGTATATTAAATATTTCATTATATATTTTTCCAACTAGATGTAATTTACTAGTTGTAGCCTTTTTAAGTGCATCTGTACTATTAGTATTAGTAATATATTCATATCCATTGGAGGTGCCTCTCAATTACTTGTATGACTTGGGTGTCATCCGCATGAATTGCATATAGCTTGTATAATTTGATAGATTGTTGCTTGTGCTCACATGTGTGCCATTGATGTAGACACTGATTTGACGAAATAAATTATGCAATATGCAATTTTCATAGGATATTCCATCGGCAAGAATTGGCAATGTATTATCGGACTTCCCGACTTTCATTCGTAAATCTATAAATGTCGAAAACATGTCCATAAAGTAGTCTTCATTGGAATAAATTTGAAAGTGGATATTATCGGAGAGGGGTTGTTGAGGATAAAATTGTTCATAGTATCCATGTTTTACACTCACATCAACATTTTCTGCATTGAATAGATTCAATGAGGAGGTGATTGAAGGTTGGGAATCCTTATGCGGTAGATGACATCTTAGGAAAAGAAATCTAGTTTCGATCTAACAATTCTCTTCCTGGGGCTTCTTCTTCTACTGTTTACAGTGCGTGTCGGCTTTTTCCTTCTTTTCTTTGACAAGGGTGACGTCTTACGTTTCTGACCTGAGTAGAGACTGATGAGTGGTGCACTGTTTCTCGACCTTTTTAAACCTTTTCCATTTTGTTTTAATCTCTCGCCAAGGGTTCGCGCACTAGACCTAAGATTTTCCGAAGCACTTTTTTTCAATCCTTGCCAGAGCTCCAATCGTATAGTGTAGAGGATACAAAATCTGTTGCAGCCGGTACAATATATTTTCTAGCCAGAGGTAGTGCAGAGTGAAACAGCTTAGCAAACCAACTGCCAAGACCGTAGCTAGAAATTGACGAGCGACCTTTGTAATAGTCCATTCCATTGCCCTGTTGTCTTGGGCCAAGAGTATTAACATAGCAGTCAATATCAGGGCAAATGAATACCACTTTTCAATTAGACATCTTGTTGTTGAACGATGGGTCGAAAATGGCATGTAATCACAGCCAAACCCTTTGACATTGCTATGGGATCACCTAATTCAGTTCTTAGTGTTAACTGACAGAGTTCCAAATAGGAAGTGTTTGCGGGGATATACTGAAGATGCTTTATATTGTAATGGTGAATAGTTCTTGATTGGTTTTTCGTTCAAGAACTCGTAGGAGAGGAACACTGCTATTGCCAACCCGGGATGTTTCCACAAATGAAGCGTAGAGAAATATACAAGTGTCTGTGGAGAAAGCAGGCGGGTAGTCAGCAAAAATAAAATTAGTGTTTCCAGCACTTTTACCATTGATTATATTGAGCTTAAAGCCAAGAACATCTTTTAGATTATCATTGAGAATAACCTTTTCATTGGCAATGGGTGAACTAATGTAGATCTTGCCCTCCTCCTTTGAATAGTTGAAATAAAAGGTTCCTTTTTACCAGCGGAAATTCTTTTATTGATAGAACGACATAAATCATTCATAGAGGTGAGTTCTTCATAGGGTAATTCAATATATGGCTAATTCATCCAATTGTTCTTTTGAATTTGTTCTTGATCACCTGAGGGTGGTGGCCAATCATAGGGCCTAATTTTTATATCATATTTATGATCTTTTTTCAGGATATCATATGTATTTTTGAGAATACAGTCGACAAGAGCCACTTCATACTTTCCATCGTCGAATTTGATGGTGGGGGTGAGTTTCGTCCAAAAATCACTTGTTCCATTCAAATCATTGTAGAGAGGATCAGAAACATTGGACATGAAAGTCACATAGAAATCATTGGACATTGTTAATATCTTCAACACCAATCCAAGAATCAAATTCAGAGTTGTATCCTAGCCAGCGAACAAGCAACTGTCTCTTACCCCTGCGAGTACGACTCTTTAATATCTTTTCAATTTGATAAATTTCAATAGTGTTTCTAACTTTTTGCAGTTCATATTCATAAAAAACGCCGAGAATATCATCATCTTTGGTGTCTCGCAGTCGATATGTCGTGGGTGTAGTGTCTAGGATTTTGGACACATTAAAAAGTTCAGTACTCCATAAATAATTCCCCTTTTAAAAATATTGGTGGTTCGATTAATTCGAACAGTATCACCAACATTGAATTTCTTCTTCACATTTTTTTCTTTTTCACTGGAATATTGCTTTAGAAAAGCATCAAATGTATTTTCACTGCAATGAACTTCCCGAGGGCTTGAGTTGGACAGAGATCGATGGGGTCGTTGGTTGTATATTTGCATGATTTTATCTAAATCATGAATAAAAGCAGCAGTATTTTTCAATGTACAATATCTTGAAATTAATAGACGAATCGTTCTTATCAATCGTTCAGCCAATGCAGCCTTTATCGGGCTGTGACTATGATAAAGTGTTGCATTATATTTCAATATAAGCTTTTGCACATGAGGATTAACAAATTCGCTACCGCGATCTGATTGAATTTTTTCTATAGCAATCCTGTTCAAGAATACTTTCTAAAGCATGATCAACTTCAACACCTCTCTTTGATTGCAATGGAAAAGCACATACATAGCGACTACAGACACTGATTGCCACTAGAATATATTTGTAGGGTGTATTGTGACGTCGTTGAATCGCGTCTAAAGTTAAAAGACCAGTTTGCATTATATGCAGAGGAAAAAGGCTTTAGTTTGTCGATATTGTTTGCCACGAAGCCTGCGACTCCGATGCAGTGTATGACTCGGTTCATTTTCTAGATACTCTTTTGCTTTTTTAATGTGCTGCCATCTATGTCAGAGGGAACTTTAGAAAGCGTTGTGGGGGAGCTTAGACTTCCTGCTTCACCAATATTTTCAAAGACATGCTTCAGAACTTCAACCATTTTGAACGCAAACACGTAGTATAATGTCCACTCCCCTTTTGCACCCTCGAGGGTGAATCAATCCGTCTTCGCTCTTGACAAGCAGCCACAGGTCTTATAAAATCATTGCTGCTGCTGCTAGTATTTTCCAATATTGAATCTTCTTCTTTGTTGAATGGTGGTGTTGGTGTTGCTGGAGGACTATATTCTCTTAGTTTCTTTAGAATTTGCTTATTGCCAATAAGACTTTTGCGGAAATTTGATGCATTTAGAAAGGTATATAGATTATTGTCAAATGATAAAAGTCCTTTACGATTCGTCACCATATCACAAATTAAATCAACTAGATTATAACTTTTTCCCTGAATTATAATTCGTTTCCCTGCGCTGTCAACTTGAAGTTGATGATCACCACCACTTTCCAACATGAGATATGATAATACTCTTTTACTCTGTTCTCGATAGGTCACTGGCAATAGGTTTCCAATTGTTGTCACTATGGAATTCAATTCCTTCTCCTTTGATTGCACTGCTGAATCTTGAGGAGATGTATCCTGTTTAGAGGGATCTGTGATGACGGCGGGTCTCTCACGATATGGTCTATGTTTGTCAACACGTCGCAATGCATCTTGAAGTAAAACTAGCTTTTTATCATCAGTAATATTTTTATCATTAATAAATTTCCTTAGATTGTCTTCAAAATGTTCCACGGGCGAGAGGACAAGGTCAAATGGCGTCAATTTATAGGGTTTAGCCATTTTCTAGAGAAAACTGTTTACAAGTCCTGCAATTATTGGTAGTAAAAGTGTAAAAAAGCTACCGCCCGCTTGAAGACGTTTTCTTTTAAAAAATTTTCCCTTGTTTTTGCAAGCCAAGGCACGTACAGTGGAACGATGTTGCTTTGGCTGTTGTCTAACACCTTCTGGCAACTGTACATTGCCCTCAGTTAAATTTAAACAAAGTTCAGATATTAGATTAATGAAATCACTGTCAACACCATGTTTGAGTATGGCCTTCCTGAGTGGAGGTTTTGAAGTGCCTAAAACGGAAAATAAATGCCTTTGTTCGTGTAGTTTCTTCAGTGTCATAATGGCAACTAATAGCTTTTTCTACTGTTCACCGGAAGATATACAGTAATTTCTTTGTCGAAAATATCTGTGACTACACGTAGATCCTCGGGCGTGCCCTGATTAAGATCTAGCAAAATGTAGCCGTAGGGCTTATTTGTTGCCTGAATGTACGCTGACAGAAGAAATTTGGGAGCGCCGGGATATATTTGCTTATTGAGAGTTATTAGCGAGCTAGAATCACGAAACAACTTGGTAGATAATATAGATGGTGCAATTCAAAGCAAGGGTTCTCATGCATTTGCTCTGATGAAACAGATTGTGTAGAACTAGGGTTATGGAAATGTGTTCATGATGAGAGCGAACGGTAAACAGCAGTAGCATTTCCTGTGAGAACTGTTCAATTGATTCAGCCAAATCATCAATAATCAGCCACGAGTTTTGGTTCAATACTATTGAAAACATCAAGTCCCCGTATGAATTGTATTGGTATAGATGTGGCAATAGATTTTATTTGATCGTAGGACTCTTGCCAAATACTATAGCAATAATAAATTTTCTTTGGTTTTTCCAAAAATATTTTTTTACGATTTTGAATTATTTTAGCTAAAAGTGTCGTTTTCCCAGACATTGATGGACCACACAGAAACGACCTGAATGGTATTTTAAATTGATACATACTGCTGTTGTTGACAACAGTCGGACTACAACTAACTTTATACCATACTTGTCCAATGAATAAGTAGTAATAATAAAATTCCCATAGATCTATCTAGTACGTTAACAAGCACAACAAAAACAATATTTCATTAATTTATTAACATAAAAACACTTTTCTGTTCAACAAGAACAACATTTATTGAACAAAAACACTTGTTCAACAAGAACATCAATAATATTTATTAACGACAACAACAATAATATTTATTAACAACAACATTTATTAACATAAAAACACTTTTCTGTTCAAGAAGAACAACATTTATTAACAACAACAATTTTTTCACTTTTTTGTTCAACAAGAACAATATTTATTATCAAAAACACCTTTTTGTTCAACAAGAACAACAACACTTATTGTCATAAAAACACTTTTTGTTCAGCAAGAACACCAACACTATTTGTGCACACACACACATTTTTTGTACAATAGCACTATTTGTACAACACATAAAAAACAACTTAAAATAGCACAGTTGAACACTATGAATTTATACCCTCCACCCTCCGGGGAACCACGGGCCGAAGGCCGGCCGCGGGCTGGACCCCCCCCCAGGGATTGTGGGAAAACTCTGTATACAATAGTCGCCGTCACTGCTGCAGGTTAGGTTAGAGCATTTAAGTTAATTCATGAAAGGTTAGGTTGGGTTTGAGCATTTAATTTATCAGGTGAGGTTTGGGTTAGAGCATTTAATTTATCAGGTTTGGATTAGGTTAATTTATCCAGACCAAGTTGGTTGCGATAGTCTACACATTCAACCCGGTTTGAAATTCTATAGTGGCCGTGGGGGAGAACATTTACACCATTCTCAAGCATAAGGACTTTGTCGGATATACATGACATTGCATTCTTTTCAACTCTAACAGTATAATTTTTATACTGCAGAGAGCAAATTGCAAGCACTTGTGCTCTTGGCACTAGGCTACTCTCTACAAAGGTTCTGTAGACACTCATGTTGAAATTGTTCTTTACAAAATGTGCAGGCACCCCTTTACACGCCTGCTTTACATCCCTGTTATGACTTTCAACGCAATAGACTTTAGGACCCGGGAACACCCCATTGGATATCAAATCACTCCCCGTCTCTGATTTTAACGTGAGTAGCTGATTGGGGGCCTGACGTTTCACCAACTCGGGGTAGAGGGACGGATTCCAGTTAGTGAAATCAATCCGCGAGCTGATGTGTTCCTCATTTTCTAAATCTCCCAATAAATCCCCGGTTTTTACTTTTAACAGCAGAGAATCCGTATCCCCATAGTAAACTTGAACCTCCCCCTCCCTTGGCCATTGTACCTTGCACACATTGTTAAAAAAACGACAACATGAGCTTTTTGGAAATTTCAAGTACTGAACTACCTCCTGCTATATTCTTGTTCAGTACCACATTTCTCCTTTTCCTGTGTAGAAGAACCATGCTTGTCTCTGCTCGCGAACGATGTAAAATTGGGGTCTGCAATAATTCGTGCACATTCTTGAGGGTCAGTCACGACGTCACAACAAGATCTGTTTCCGTACGCTTTCACACATTTTTCCAAAGGCTGAATTTAAAATGAGCTTGTACATTTCCTTTTCTACTTTACTGTTTGCCCGAGAGCGTTTATCGACAAAGGTGTCGATAAACGTCATTAAATAAGGTTTTTTATTGAATTGCAGGACCCTATGTATTTTCGTGACCTTGAAACCATTGTTCACCATCCAGTGCAAAAGCACATGGTGAACAACGATATTCTCTTTAGGTTCCAGATCTGCAATCAGTTTCTGCTTGGAGGGGGTCCAGTGCATCCCCATATCCTCAACCAATGATCGATTGTATGGGCTCAGTGAGTCCTTGGTCACTGGTCGATTGATACAGGGGAAAACAAAATCTCTGACTGAATCATGAAGCGCCAATGGAATGTGTGCGTCAATTTCAAAGAACCATCCTTGTGGCCCATTGTCCTCGACGGTGTTAATGTCGGGGAACTCACAAGGATTCTCAAGCCATTTATAGTTCTTACACGGCAAAGAGTAGTGAGACATTGCCGAGGGATACAACGAGTTCATGTCAAGGAAAACTGCATTTGACTTTACACCAGTGTCTTGCCCGCTTGGATCTGTTGTCAAAACACGATCTCCATGAAAAACATACCCACCCCTCTTTGATCTTTCTACAAAAAAGTGTTGATCTACATCAGTGATCAAGCCTATTTCTCCCCTACTAATTTTTAAAATCAAGTCCATCACCAAATGTGGTGTGGAAAAATAATATCCTATATCTAGTCCAAACTCTGAATAGATTTGATCTGTGTTTTTACAGACAATATCTAACAGAGTTAAAAAATCACTGGCCAAGTACAGTCTACAATAGTTCCACCCATTTTTACAATTACCCTTAGCCCACACCTTATTGGCAAATTCATATTCCTCGGCAGTGCATTCACTGTTGGTGAGTGAATTAAAGAAAGCTTCAATTGGAGGAAGCTTCTCCTCGCTTAAGCGAGCGCCAGACCAGTAATAGTCGTATGTAAATACACCTTTACAGGTCAATAGGTCATACATTTCACTGTATGGAAAGTGCTGTTTAAGCAAAGAAAAACTATCAAAATTGTCACTTTTCCGCACTTGAATCAATTGACTCAATGCCTTGGGGAAAAAACTAAATGAATCTAAAAACCTGATTTAATTCAGGCACGTATGTTCGTGATTCAAAATGGCCCTATCACCTGAAACTGTTTCCACTGACTGATAGCCATGCCGTCTACAATACTTCATATGATTCCGTAGTTTGAAATCACTAAGAAATCGAGACAGGCATGTCGGACAGTAGAAACGTGTCCCTATTTTCTTACCCTCCCCTAAAACTCTACTGATGTCTGCAATAGGATTAAAATGGCCAATTGCATTGGGTTCACTAGGTGGTGTACAACAACCAAACCCAGTGCTTCACCAATTCAATTGACGGGCTCCTTACTGGGAACACCACCCCCTTCTTATTAGACCGAGCCCCATCCTCAAATTCAGTTTCATATTGAACCCCTTTAACGCCGATATTTAAATGGGCATTGGCCCTTTCAAAATTATCAATGGACCTTAGCGTTACTGGGTATTTTCCCTCTAAACATGAAAAATCTACAATGGGAAAATCGGACCCTACCTTTCCATGTACGGCCTAGTAGTCTAAATTTGTCTTTGATGCGTCACGTGCTAGAGGCTCGAATGCTGATATGAGGAAAGTGTACATGAAACATTTTTGACCTGTTTCAAAACAGATTCGTTGAACGCCTTTGCAACCCTCTAAATCTGGATTATATTTTAAAACTACTGACCCCTCAGACGCCCCACCTGCCCCCACCCCTCTTAAAATAAAATCTTTTTAAATCTAAAAAATATTAACGCTTAAATTTTCAACAAAAAGAACCACAGACCCACTCCCATTTTCGCTATAATTTTCGAGATACGTAATAATGTGGTCTATCCAATCCATAAAAACTGATTCATAATTTTCTAAATGCGGATAGACCACTTGCATCTCAGTATGTACATAATGATGATAAACCTCGCTTTTACCCTCATTTAAATAAAACACCTTTAAAACCATTGAAACCTTAATTGAATCCCTACCCCCCCCCCCACAACTGAATCTGGTTTTCTAATAGTGCACAAATTCTATCTACATATTCATGGACAATTTCTATAGGATCAAATACAAAATTACCCCCCATAAGCGAATTAAAAGTATCCCCAAAAGTCGCAGTGTAGACAACTATCGTATTTAATATTGAATTTGACAGCTGAAAGTCAGGAAAAGTCATAAATTGGGTATTGTCACCCCTCCTCCCCCTCTTGTATATTATCACCATCCCCTCCCCCACACTGTTCATCAATAGGGTTGTTGGAAGCCATTTCATCCTCCTCCCCCTTCCCCTCTTGTATATTATCACCACCCCTCCCCCACATTGTTCAATAATATGGCTATGGGAAACCATTTCATTAGTTTGAAGTGTATTCATGTAATCTGAGGGGGGAGGGTTCCCTGTTAATTCCCGGGTAAAATCATCTAAAAGCTGCAAAGTATTCAGACTTAGCAAAGGTAAGTCCCCCTGCTCAACTGTGCTACTATCTACATTAAAAAAAAATCAGTTAAAAAATCATCAATATTATCTGCAATTTTGTTAATGATACTATTCCATGGTGAATTGTTGCAGAACTCCACAGGCGCGTCTTCTGCTTCTCCAACTGACGAGCAGGGGGGAGGATGGCGAATATGGAACCAATGCAACCTATAAAAGAAAATAGCTTATTTTCAAAGTGTCTAAATGACCCTATTTTTAAAATTGGATTATTATTTACATATTATTTAAAACGCGCTTAGTAGTACTAGCAGTGTGCACATAGTAGAATTTGGTTAATTCACTGTTCCCTACTCTATATATTCTGAAAGTTCCAATTTAATTTAATCTAAAAGATGACATAGTTGATTTTGATTTTGTTCAAACAAACCCTCAAAAATTTCATATTAATACTCTATCTGCTTTGAAAAAAACCGGGGTCTTTACTTGATTTGAAATACATAGCCTATCCCTTTCAGACCATATCCTCTCATGATACACAACTCATTCCGATAGAAAGCTGTTTTTATGATATTTGTAGAAGCAAGGTGAAGCATTCGGTAATAAAGCAGTTTATATCGCAAAGATTTTGCTACTTACTATGGGAAATTATGACCGGAATATAGTACCTTTTTATTTGGCTTCACTAAGAAAATTCAGCTGGCTGAATGTATGCAATAATTAAACAATTCAAAGGGGGAACGTTATATTTTATCAGGTTGAAAAAATAGCGCAAAATACCTTTTAATATCTCTGACACGCTTTTACTGTGTTGAAAAATGGTGAAATGAAAGGTCTAAAAAGTTGGAAGAAATAGGTAGATGTTTCTATAATAAGATAGAAAGTAGAGGTAAAAATGCTTACATTCCCATATTCCGGCTGGACTTGTGCGCCAGATGGTCCTGGTAGTGCGGTGACATCACACAGTTGTGTAATTGGGGCAGTAGTATCAGTGGCTTGCATCGATGTGGTGGCGGCGGCGATGTCACTGGCTTGTACAGATGGGCCAGCGGGGTCCACCATCTTGTGAGCAGCCGCCCATTCTCTTTTCGGTTTTTGACCAGACTGTATTGCTGCCTGCATGGAGGACATAGGGGGTTGGTAAAGCGTGGCCCTGGATGATTCAGCTATTACGGATTGTATAGATGGCGTGGAGGCTTGGTGTAGTGCGCCCCTGGACAACCCAGCATACCTTATGACGGAAGGCCGTGATACTCCTACAGGAATCACTTCATTTAGCCTAGCCCTCTTGCTTGGTGAGTGACATTCTTCAAAATTGTCCTTAAAAAGAAGAAAAAATTTAGAATAAAAAACAATTCCCCTTTTTACAGGAGAAAATTAGTACCCCCGCTCCTAACCAGAATTTATTGTCAGGCATAATTTTGTCTAGATAGCATTTATCTCAAAGAAGCCCCTCTCCCTTTTCAGTAAAGCAAAAAGTAAAAATTTGCGAGAAATATACTAGGCTTAGAAATCAAACGTTTTTATTACACAACTTGTGAAAAATAAACCTTGACAATCAGTAGTCTGTAGCCTTAGGATAGAAATCAATGTTTCTATTTTTACCATTTAGAAAAAAATTTAAAAAAAGCATTATTCTTTAGAGCCAACAACTGCATCAAATCCAATACAATGATTTAAAATATAGATCTCAAAATAGTCAGCCATAAATATGGTATAATTAAAAGCTAACCAAACACTAAACTTCAGTGGTGCGTGTCGGAATGACCACATTAGTTTTCTTGTCAAAGGGTTGTACGTGTCTGCACAAAGAATCCCCCCTTACTTTTCACACCAAAGTTAAAAACCATAGTTTTCACCCCCTCTCCCCCTGATAATATAAAAGACACTTTATCGAAAGAAAGCTAGAAAAAAGGAATAATATGCACTCTAAAGGACTGTTAGCACCCTCCCTCCTTTTACATAATTTCCATGTCCTAAATATATCTCTTTTAATTTTGCAGACAATTTGTTCCCCTCTTCCGTACAACATAGAATTTCGCAAGGCCTGTAGCCTTACAAGCTTAATTAACAGCAATCTCTTTCCGCGCGAAACTGTTTTTAATTTGACTGGAAAAACTATCCTTTTCAGCTAAACCTTTGCTAAGCCGTTATCATAATTCATGAGAACTAACAAGCAGGATGTACTTGACGGGTGTCAGTAATTATCAGCTATTTAAATCTTAGCGGTTTAGCGTCATAAGGGGGTCAGTATACCTAAGAGTTGACGGAAGTTGGCTGTCACTTTATGTAGGATACAGAAACCAAGAATTTATAAAAAAAAACAGAATTATTTCCAATGAAAGAATAAAAGTCGTAAACAGGGGGGAAGGGGGGGGGGTTACATGGTAAAAAAGAGTGTATTTTACTCTTTCTATCGAGTATAAACATCACATAGTGGTGATTTGTATTGGGGGGGGGGGGTATACCCTGAATTTGAATTTACTGGAGAAGGACTATGTAAAATGATTTTATTTGGAAATAACCTAAGAAAATTTATTATTACAGAACTCACATTATAAATCATTGTAGCCAAAGTTTCCAAGCCATCAAAATTCAATGCTTTATCCATGGTGTCTTAAAACAGTATGATAGTTTAACCACAACGCATGTCCGTTATATACAAAATCTCAAGGGCGAATTCTGATGTAATGGTAAACCTTACGTAACTTCCCTGATTGGCTTAGAAAGAAACACGTGATCTTGTTCCCGTTAGAATCAATGCATTCACCGCCGATTATGTAATCAATTTCTCAGAAAACTACTTTCCCTCTTGTCGATCAATACATTGTCCCGTTAGAATTCAATGCGCATGTGCAAACTTCGTTCCCGGAGTCAATACACTTAGAAACAACAAATAAATCGACCATGAAAATGGTGTCATTGACCCGTTAGACTCGATCAATAATCCTTGAATAAATTATGTCCTGTCAGCGTTAGACTCAATTATAGAGGGCAGCACGGTGTTCGTACAGGAGTCGTTATGGCCTCCCTACTAATGAGTACCTGGAGAAATCTGGAGAATGTAAGCAGGAAGGGTGTGCGAAAGCTCAGGATGGCTGGCCCCAGCCCCCCCCCCCCCCTCACCATTGTACTTCCTGGCTGAAGGGCCACGAAACGGAGATCAGCACCGCCGGTTTGGACCTTAAGGGTCTAGTGCCGTCATACTTACTACTTTTTACTTACTTACAATGACGCAGTAGGTTTTAGACTTTTACTATGAGAGAAGGAGATGATACCCAAACTCTTGTTTGTAGTGATTTTGTTCGTTTCAAGCTGATTTGCATATTCAATTTAAGTTTCACTCGTTTTAAGATTTATTTATTCATTTACATTAATATCTATTGTATGTTTGTTTACATTGATTGTTTATTTAATTTCTGTTCGTTTAAGTTTCATTTATTATTCAATAGGAAAATATTTTATTTCGTTTTCAGCTTGATTTTCATATTCAATCAAAGCATTACGCGCTTTAAGATCTATTTATTCATTTATATAATTACTTGTTGTATGTTTTTTTGCTATAATTATTTATTTAATTTCTGTTCGTTTTGGATTTCATTTATTCTTTAATAGTAATTTCTGGTCGTTTGAGTTTGAATTTTAACAGGTATTTGTATCTGCTGAGCTTAAGTTTAAAATGGCCTTTACTTTTCTTTGAAAAACTTATTTTTGGAAAGTTTTTTTTTTATTAATTTTTTTTTCGTTTTTGATTGCAAAAAGTTTCAAGTTTTTAAAAATTCCTTATTTCAAAATCAAACTTAAAAAAAAAAAAATCAAATGTTCATCAAAGTATCAAAACTGGTATCAAAGTAACAATATCAAAGTGAAAAAATGGGTCTGTCAACCTCAGAGTTTTTATTATCTGATGTTTTAACTATTTTTAACAAAATGGCTATCTAAAAATTTTTATAGGATGGGTTTGGGGAAAAAGGGCGTGGGGGGCTAATTAACCTTCGGTCTCTTTTGACTCTTTAAAAGTGAACTAGAACTCTCTATTTTCAATCAAATGAGTCCTTTCTGAAGTTTATACGATCATCCCTTCTATAAGAACCATATATATCCCCAGAGTATAGCTTAAAACGCTCGTCCCTGGGCCCTGAGGGTTTTGTCGACCCCTGAGTTTTAATATCTGATGATTGAGCTATTTTTAACAAAATGGTCACCTCAAATTTGATCGGATGGGTGTATCCATCCGATACACCCAAAGGCATGGAGGGCGGAGGGGGCTAGTTGCGCTCCGATCTTTTTTCACTCTGAGAAAATGAACTACAACTTTTAATTTCCATTCAAATGAACCCCCTCTGAAGTTTATACGAGCATCCCTTTCATAAGAACCACATACGGCCCCAGCGACATAGCTTACAATGCCCGCTCCCCGGGCTCCGGGGGATTTGTCGACACCGGAGTTTTTGTTATCTGACCTTTGAACTATTTTGAAAAAATGGCTCTCTCAGTTCTTATCGGATGGGTTTGAGGAAAATAGGGCGTGAAGAGGGGGGGGGGGCTAGTTGCCCTCCGATCTCTTTTGAATCTTAAAAAGTGAACGAGAACTTTCAATTTTCAATCATATGAGCCTCTCCGAAGTTTATACCAGCATCCCTTCTATAAGAACTATATATGCCCCCAGAGCATTACTTACAACACCTGCCTCCGGACCCTGGGGGGTTGTGTCGACCCCGGAGTTTTCATTATATTATCTTTGAACTATTTTAAACAAAATGGCGATCTAAAAGTTCTTATCGGATGGGTTTGAGGAAAAAAGGGCATGGAGGGGGGGGGGGGGGGGCTAGTTGCCCTTCGATATCTTTTGACTCTTTAAAAGTGAACTAGAACTTTCAATTTCCAATCAAAAAAGCCCTCTCCGAAGTTTAATCGAGCATACCTTCCATAAGAACCATATATTCCCCCAGAGCAATACTTACAAAGCCAGCCCCGGGCCCAAGGAGGGGGGGGGGTTGTGTCGACAAGGGGGTTTTTCTTATCTGACCTTTGAACTATTTTTAACGAAATAGCCATACGTAAATGAGTTTTCGTTATATGATCTTTGAACTGTTTTTAACAAAATGGCTACCTCAAATTTTTTTATCAGATGTATATGGCGGATAAGGGCTTGGGGGGACTAGTTGCGCACCGATCACTTTTGACTCTTAAAAAGGGCACGAGAACTCTCGATTTCCAACCGAATGAGCCCCCTTTGAAGTTTATACGACGACCCCTTCTATATGAAGTGCCTCTGGGAAAAAAAATAAATGCAGTGTGGGGGGAGGCTAGCTACCCTCCAATAACTTTTGACTCTTAAAAAGTGAATTACAACTTTCAATTTCCAATCAAATGAGCCCTCTATGAAGTTTATACGAGCAACCCTTCCATAACAACTATATATGCCCCCAGGGCATAATTTAAAATGCCTACCCCCGGGCCCTGGGGGGCTATGTCGACACTGGAGTTTTTGTTATCTGAACTTTGAACTACTTTTAACAAAATGTCTATCTCAAAATTTTTATCTGATGCATTTAGGACGTAGAGGGGGGGACTAGGTGCCCTCCGATCTCTTTTGACTCTTACAAAGTAAACAAGAACTTTCAATTTCCAATCGAATGAGCCCTCTTCGAAGTTTATACGAGCATCCCTTCCATAAGAACTATATATGCCCCTAGAGCATTACTCATAACGCCTGCCTCCAGGCCCTGGGGTATTGCGTCGACACAGTATTTTTTCTTATCTGACCTTTGAACTATTTTTACTAGAATAGCTATTATAAAAATTTCATCGGATGGGCTTGGGGAAAAAAGCGTGTGTGTGTGTGGGGGGGGGGCTAGTTGCCCTCGGATATCTTTTGACTCTTAAAAAGTGAACTAGAACTTTCAATTTCCAATCAAATGAGCCCTCTCTGAAGTTTATACGAGCATCCCTTTCATAAGAACTATATATGCCCTTAGGGCATAACTTGGAACACCTTCCCCTGGGCCCTGGGGGTTGTATTGACACTGGAGTTTTTCTTATCCGACCCTTGAACTATTTCTAACAAAATGTCTTATCTCAAATTTTCATCAGATGGGTTTGGAAAAAGAAGGCGTGGGGGGAGGGGGGCTAGCTGCCCTCGGATCTCTTTTGACTATTAAAAAGTGAGCTTGAACTTTCAATTTCCAATCAAATGAGCCCTCTCTGAAGTTTATACGAGTTTTTGTTATCTGACTTTTCAGCAATTTTAACTTAATGGATATCTCAAAATTTTTGTCAGATGCATTTGGGGGAAAAGGGGCGTGGGGGGGGGGGGCTAGTTGCCCTTCAATCTCTTTTGACTCTCAAAAACTGAATTATAATTTTCAATTTCCAATCAAATGAGCCCTCTCTGAAGTTTTTACGATCATCCCTTCATTAAGAACCATATATTCCCCCAGGGCATAACTTAAAACGCCTGCCCTCGACCCCTGGGGGGCTGTGTCAACCCCGGAGTTTTCGATATATGGTCTTTGAACTATTTAAAAAAAGGCTATCTCAAAGTTCTTATCGGATGGGTTTGAAGAAAAAGGGCGTGGAGGGGGGGGGGACTAGGTGCCCTCAAATCTCTTTTTACTCTTAAAGTGAACTAGAACTTTCAATTTCAAGTCAAATGAGCCCTCTTTGAAGTTTATACAAGCATCCCTTCCATAAGACCCATATATGCCCCCAGGGCATAACTTACACCCCGGGCCCTGGGGGCTTGTGTCGACACCAGAATTTTTTTTTATATGATCTTTGAACTATTTTTAACAAAATAGCTATCTCAAAATTTTTATCGGATGCATTTGGGAACAAGCCATTTAAATTTCCAATCAAATGAGCCCTTTCTGAAGTTTCTACGACAACACTTTCTATAAAAACCTTATACGTCCCAAGGGCATAACTTACAACCGTTTCCCTAAGGGATGTAAGGGGGCTGTTATCCTTAAAGACCTAATTTCCAGAATTTTTCAACTACGTTGAACAAAATGGCTATCTCAAAATTTTGATTGGATGTTTTTGGGGAAATATGGGCATGAGAGGGGGATTAGTTGCCCTCCAATCAGTTTCCACTAATAAAAAGGGCACTAGCCTTTGGAATTTCCAATCAAATGACTCCTTTTTGAAGTTTCTACGACAAAGCTTTCAATAGAAACCTTATATGCCCAAAGGGCATAACTTACAACCAGTGTCCTGAGGGCTGTGGGGGAGTGTCCTCCTCAAAAACACATTTTCTATGTGAAAATCAACTACGTAGAACAAAATGGCTATCTCAAAATTTTGATTGGATGTGTTTGGGGAACTGGTGGGCGTGGAAGGGGTGTTAGTTGCCTTCCAATGCTCTTTGACCCTTAAAAAGGGCACTAGAACTCTCGATTTCCAATCGAATGAGCCCCCTTTAAAGTTTCTACGACGACCCCTTCCATATGAAGTGCCTCTGGAAAAAAAATAATAATAATAAAACATTGGAGCCGTACGGCCTTTACTATGGGCAACGCTATAGCCTTGCCTCTGATTAAGGCTCTTAACAAAATTTTATCAAACTTCTGACCTATATAGATCTTTTTTTTATTTATATATATATATATATATATATATATATATATATATATATATATATATTATATATATATATATATATCTATATATATATATATATATATATATATTATATATATATATATATATATATATATATATATATATATATATACATTTTTTTTTTTGAAATTCCCAGGATGCCAATTCTCCCAAAAAAATATGAAGCCATTTTTGAGAAAAAATAAATAAATAAAAACACAATTATTTCTCGTTTCTGAAGATTTTATCTTTTTTTCTATTCTTTATTGAAAGAACTATTCTATTAAATTCTAAAGACCTGTCTAACATAAACCTAGGTTGCAGCTGATCTATATAGAATAGTTCTTTCAATAAAAAAAAGAAACAACTTTCAGTAGAAACTCTCAAAAGAAACGGTTGATAGCTATAGTTGCTTAGCCAAAGGAAATAAAGAATAAGAAAAAGGGGAAAACTACCTTACTGTCCAAAGGAAATGGACGATTTCCACTTGCAGAATCACAAATCGAAGCACACTGTTTTTGAAGGAGAATAGAGTCTTTAGTAACAACCAAGCGCCTCGATTGCGGTGAAACCTTCCCATCACTAACAGCGACAAGGCCATGGCGGATTACCTAAAAAAAGAGCAGCACAAGCTGAGTCCACAAGCTGAAACACATGAAGATATTTTTTTCATTAGAGCAGGGGAGGGGGAGTAGTCAAATACTTGAGATACATTCTTGTGCCAAGATGACCAAGTTTCAAAGTAGTTAAAAATATTTATTTCCAAGCTATTATTGGTGTGAGGGGTCATTTGTATCAACAAAATAGAAATTTTTTCATATCTTCCACTTTGCAGGTATGATATAGGTAATAGGTTGACAATTTTAGGCCCTAATACGCTTCATACAAGAAAATCAAATTTTCATGGAGGTTATAGCTATTCTATTGAGAAATCTATAGGGGGGGGGGGCTAAAACATGAGCTTCTATGCCTGAAACTTTAGAATTGTCAGAATTATAGAATTTTAGAAATTTTAGAATTGTCATGGCAAGTCTATTGAGCCATCTCCTAACCCACCCATTTCCCCTTCACTGAGCAGTGGCGGATCCAGGGGGGGTGTCCCCCCCTAGCGTAGTCTAAAGTAGTGTAATTTACTTAATTAACTAAAATTTGCGTTAATAAAACTTGCTCCTAACGCAAGTTTATCGGTTCAACCTATTTTGCCCCCCCCCCCTTAATTTTTTTTCGGATCAACCTATTTTGCGTTCCCCCTAAAAAAATTCTGGATCCGCCCCTTTCACTGAGCACAATTCGTTCTCGAAGATTGTAGTCTTCATGGTATGAACTTCAAAAAGTTTTCAATAGCATGAAATAGCCTAGTGGTGCTATGCCTTATAGGCATCAGATATTTGGAAAATTAGAGATTTTTAATCAAATCAGAATCAACATCAAAGATTTGTTTCATCAGCAAAGGTCTTTTTTTAATACAAGAGAATTGCAAAGCATTATTGGCTGTCATTTCTTTTGAAAATCCTACCCATCACTTGAGCTTTTAGCAAGTATCTGATTGATTTTCGAATTTACTTGCAAAATCAATATTTAATTGCTCCTCCTTATGAATGAGGTCAGTTGTACTTAGACCGTAAGTCCTCCTGTGTCTCCAGAGGTGCTTAGGGCATTGACAAGGAGTCTCCAGTCTTTGTCATATCCCATTGCCACCAGCACATCTTCTCACTCGGGTTGCAGGCACGTGTTACGAGAGCAGAGATATGACTGATAAGTTTGGCGTAGCGTGCTCTTGGGACGACCTTTCTTCTTGATCCTCCAGGTTGCCACTGGAAGATTGCCTTGGGAGTTCTAAGGTCCCCCATTGCTCTCCCATATTATACCATGATTTGGCCGCGCACGTCAGAGTTGACAGAACATTGCTATTGAAGAGTCTAAGTTTGCTGCAAAGCCATAAGACATTTGATTGCCAGATTTCCTTTGGCCTTTTGAAAGCTTCCCCCATTGCTCAACATTAATATGTCATGAGTTGGCTGCATACATCAGAATTGAAAGAACATTGCTATTGAAAAGTCTAAGTTTGACTTGACATGTGCCTTGCTGGTCCTTCTAACTGGAAAGATGTAAAGCACATAAAAATGTTCATAGGTGAACAATGAAGTGCCTTCGATTAGTGCCTAATCTAAGGTGCCTCACCTACAGACAAATCCAGAATGATATGATGCTGATTTACAGAGTTTAAGAAGAAAAATCTATCATCTTCAGCAGCAGTCATAGCACAAGCCAACATTACACAAGAAGAAACTCTAAGGAGCTGCTAATTGAGATAATAAAGAGAATGAGAATTGAGAAAATGCTAATAAAGCTCCTGATTGAGAAACCATTAAATGTATTTCTCAAGAAGAGTCACAAACCCCTGGAATCAATTGAAGGACTCAACTTTCAGTGCTCCCTCCATCCAGTCTTTCAAATACAATCTTGACAATGAGTAAGAGAGGAGGCATTAGAATTTTGACTGGGAGTAATCACAACAAGAACATTACAGGTTCAGGTGACTTTTAAGCTCCCAAAAAGGATTAAGTGGATTTATTTTGTGTTTTGCCATAAAATATGACTCTATGCAAAATGCAAACGATTTCTCATAAATGACTGGTTTTCTGCCAAATAGTCTAAACATCAGATGTTGATTTTTTTGTAATGACTATTCCTATACAAAAAAAAAAAAAAAAACACATAGCCTAATAACTTTCTTTTGTCATAAAGCATAGGTTTAATGATTTTTGCCAAATAAAATGCTTTAAAATTATTTACAACTCAAGCCAAGAAAAACTAACACACTTTAGAAGTTACAAGAAAATGACTTGGGCTTGATATCAATTTGTCATACTTTGAATCAGACTTAAGGGGTTTCTTGTCATTATTTCATTATTTTTTGGCGGTTTATACTGTTCCTGATTCAAGCAGATTTTGGGAGTTTTGTCTCTCTTTTTTTTAAATCTGTAATTTAACTGAAGATATCTACTTTAAACCAATTGGAAATTATATGATGGCATTACAAATGCCATAGTAGTAAATTTTTAAATTCACTAATGTATAAACTTTGAAATAGAAACTGATGCATTTAGACTTTAAAACTAATGTATATTTATATTCAGAACACTATTTTTGGCTCTGATGAATGATATATTGGTAACACAACACTTGAGAGTTAGAACTCTTCTGAAGGAAACAACCAAATAAAATAAGAGTAGTACTATTAGATTCTTTATTTTATACACTTTCAAATATCATGGCTGGTTTTCTGACAATGCAGTCCATCTCCTAAAACATGGTCTCCCAGAGTCATTGCTGGCATATAGGGCATGGAATTGATAATTTAGTTGGTGGGTCTATTTTTGCAAGGAAAGTAGCAAGCCTGTTCCCTAACCTTGCTGTAGTGGATAATTGATCCATTTGCATTAAATTTCCAAGCAAAACATCAAGCCCCAGTGCTAGCAAAAGGCGGTCCCAGATATAGCCTAAGGAATTTCCAATTCTTACCTGCTTTTTCAAAATCATTTCAAACAATATTTTTATCCGACATGGTAATCAAACACAGGTAAAAACAGACATCATAGGGTTTAGAGTGCAGAAATCTGTTTTTAGAAAGAATCAATGCTGTCAGGTCAAGCTGCCTTTCTGCCATCCATCTTTCTCTAAAAAATCTCTCGAAACCATCTAGCATAGTTTTGTTTGATATTCAACCATCCAGACCAATTATTTTGATATGTTACAACTTTTGTTTTGAGTAAACCTGCCTCAAAGTTTGGGAAATACCCCCTAAAAATATTTTGGGCTTAAATTTTGTTCTTTTTTAATTCAGTGGAATTTAGTGCTTGTGGTACTAGACAAAAGCCAAATTCTCTTTTCATGTTCTGTTTCCATCTTGTGGCAAACAATTCAAAAAAAAAAAAAAAATAATAAAAAAAAAATCAACCCTTGATTTTGTAGATGGGTGTCATCTGGTATATAATGGGACAGAAAAAAAGGTACAAACTGGGACATGTCTCAACATGTACCAGATGACACCTCTCTACAACAACCAGGGTGTTTTTTTTTTCTTCTATTGGTGATTTTCTTCAAAAGGGTTTAGGTGCATCCAGGTTGTCAAAACAGCATAGATAAATTTTTTAGGAACAGAATAGGGTATTAAGTTTCAACTTTCAGAGAAATTCGAGGGGGGAGTAAAAGTAAATCAAAGGCACTATGCATATCCATATTGTCAAAAGGGTGCATGTGCAATATCCCAGGAAAAAAAGAGGGGTCAAGGGGGATGTTGAACTTTATCAACAGAAAATATCCATCCAAGTTTGTCATAAGGGCATATTTAGAACATCTTAGGAACAGATAAAAGTATTTAGTTGGAACTTTCAGGGCATGTTGAGGTTGATTTAAATTAAATATGGATGTTAAAATGGCCCATCTGGAATATATCTGGGATGGGTGAGGGTGTTAAGGTAATACTATCAGGAAATAGAGCAGTGAATAGGGAACAAAACCAAAATGCACTCTATGCATGCAAGTTTTTCAAAATGATATATCAACAAAATTGGAGGAACAGCTGAAAGTGTTAAATTGAACCTTTCAGTGCTACTAAAACTACTACTTATACTATTAGTCTTGTTGCTATTGTGACTATTCCAAACTGTGACTGCTTTTCACTGTTTGCATTTGTGACTACTCGCAACTGTGAACACTTATGACTGTGACTGATTGCAACTCCAATCCCAACTAATTGTAACTACAATTGCCAGTATGTACAACTTTGACTGCACAAACTACTTGTGAATATTACTGGCACCTCAAATTTTGATAAGGCTACATCCAACTGTGACTCTTGTAATTGCAACTGTGACTACTTGTGACTGTTACTGTTATTATTACTAGAATTGCTATCCCTGGAACAAGTTATTTTTAATCCTAACTACATATTTGTGAATCTGTATGGGAAAATACAGTGCCAAAGTTAATGTCATGTGTCTGGCCAGACTTCAAACTATTCCAAACTATGACTGCTTTTCACTGTTTGCATTTGTGACTAATCGCAACTGTGAACACTTATGACTGTGACTGATTGCAACTCCAATCCCAACTAATTGTAACTACAATTGCCAGTATGTACAACTTTGACTGCACAAACTACTTGTGAATATTACTGGCACCTCAAATTTTGATAAGGCTACATCCAACTGTGACTCTTGTAATTGCAACTGTGACTACTTGTGACTGTTACTGTTATTATTACTAGAATTGCTATCCCTGGAACAAGTTATTTTTAATCCTAACTACATATTTGTGAATCTGTATGGGAAAATACAGTGCCAAAGTTAATGTCATGTGTCTGGCCAGACTTCAAAACTGGAAGTGGCCTAACCAAGGGGACTCTATCTTTAACCCCAGAGAAGATATACTGAAAAAATTATCACTCCCTGTTCCTGCTTCCAGGGCAACTTCATATTTAATGTTTCTCAACATGTAGTCCATTTATAGACTGCTTGATTTTAGTTATTTGAAGATAACTTCTTGATCATAAAATTTATTTTATTTGTTTTTTTTTTGTAATAAACAGATCATAACCCACTATGTAACATCTCTTCTCCCTGTATGCACAACCCCCTAGTATTTAGTGGGGCAACTGGCAAATTCTGAGACTCCCCCTTTTTTTCTTCAGTTAAAAAGTAAATAATTGAGAAAAATCATATTCTATTCTCCTGGTAATGGGCTTTCATTTGATCTATTAACCAGTTCTTTACTCAACCATTTGATATGATTTTTTTATATATTACAAAAATATCACAGTATATACTACTCTCCCTAGGCTATGTAATATTAGCCTAGGGATGTATGAGGGACCATCTAAGGTGGTGGTGGTGCATTGATAGCAAAGTGACTGAAATTTGGGAATAGCCAAGCATAAAATAAGAAATCTAACAGTACAGTCAACTCTTGATAATTTGACATTTTGAATCTCTTGATAATTAGAACTTTTTTTGCAGTCCCTTGAAAGATACTTTATAAATTGAAAAAGAAACACCTCAATAATTTAGATTTGTAATGAGGGCATCTTGCTTGGCAGTAGTCTATGAAAATATATAAATTATACTGGATGGCCTGGCCTTGATAAAAATGAGAATGTGAACTGTTTTGACCTCTGTAATGATGATTGATAAGCAGTGGCACCATTTCAGAAAACCTCAGGGGGGAGGGATCAATTTTGGGCCCCTGTCCAGACCCAAAATGCAATTACTCTGTTTGGTAGACTATTCTTCAAATTAGTCTTTGAATACACATTAAAGCAACGTAATTTATTTCGATTTTGCCTTTTACAACCTGGTTAGGGACCAAAAATCGTTACAAGATGGAACATTTACCACACAAATTAAAAACTGAAAGTTACAGACAAAGAAATTTCTAATTTAATACATAGTCTTCAGAGTAATGATTGGTCTAGTGTTCTTGAAGCTAATGATGTTGATTGTGCAACGAATTTATTTTTGCGTCGTATGGGAGCTCTGTTGGATAAGCATTTTCCTCTTAGAAAGAGGCCAAGGAATTCCATACCCAAATGTCCATGGATGTCTAGAGATCTGATCAATGCTACACATATGAAGGCGTCTCTGTTCAAGGCTGCATGTAAAAGTAAGACACAGGATGATCTTTTGAAATATAAACTTTATAAAAATCTGCTTACTTCTTCAGTACTTGCAGCCAAAAAGCTCTATTTTTCGCATCGAATTGATGAGTGTAAGGGGAATTTGCGAAAGGTTCGGACTGTAGTTAATGAAGCTCTTTCCCGCAAGAAACTCAAACAGTCCCCCCCCCCCTGTCGTTACAGGAAAGCTGATGGATCTTTTGTGGACAAAAATTCTTCAGCAAGCGCCTTCAATTCGTATTTCACCACACTTCCTTCAGTTCCTATTCCACCCCACAGCAGAGTAAGTAGTTTTCCCTTATCAGAAAAGTCATTTTTCCTTTTCCCATGCAGTGATACCGAAATTTCTAACATTATATCTCAGCTTTCAAGTAGCCGTTCAGTTGATGGTTTTGGTTTGAGCTGTAATGTTTTTAAAAAATCGGTCAGTTTGTTTCTAACCCAATCTTACACATAACTAACCTCTCTCTTTCTTCTGGTGTTTTTCCTCATTTATTTTCAGTTTTTAATGTTGTACCTTTATTTAAAAAAGGTGATTCATCTCTAATTTCAAACTATAGACCTATTTCTCTCCTTCCTGTAATCTCTAAGGTTGTTGAAAAAGTAGTGTATTGTAGACTCTCTTCATTTGTATTTAGTACTAATACGACTGCAGGAAATTCTCTCCTAACTAACTATCAGTATGGCTTTTGTTCCAGTTTTTCCACCTTGCATGCACTTTCAGATGCAACAGAGTTTGTGCGTGTTAATCTTGACAAGGGCTTGTGTGTTTTGGGTCTATTTCTTGACTTTTCAAAGGCATTTGATATGGTCGTTCACTCTGTTCTTTTGTCTAAATTATCTTCGTTTGGAGTGCATGGAGTTCCACTTGAATGGTTTAGGTCTTACCTCTCAGGGAGATCTCAATATGTTTTGGTTAATGGTACTTCTTCCTCTTCCTTGCCTATTTTGAAAGGTGTCCCACAGGGCTCTGTGCTTGGACCACTTTTGTTTTTAATTTATATTAATAATATTGCAGTTGGTCTTCATCCCCTTGTGCACCCTATTCTTTTTGTTGACGACAGTAAACTTTTTCATTGCTCCAGTGGACCTGCCATCTGCCACTTCCCTAGCTCAAGGTCTTCTTGATAACGTAAAAGAATGGTGCTGGTCAAATGGTACGACTCTCAACAGCCAAAAAAGTGCCATTGTACACTTCAGGACCCCTTATCGTATGAGAGACGCAAGGGAGCCAACCATCCTGATTTATGGGAATGATATTATACTGCAAGCTACTATAGTGAAATTTCTTGGTGTGTATCTTGACTGTTTTCTTTCTTTTAAACCCCATATAACTCATACCCGTTCCCTTGTCCTCCACCAATCTTCAATGTTGTACAGGGTTAACTCATTTCTTCCCCCAGATGTTATGCTTTCTCTTTATTATGCTTTTATTTTTCCTTCCCTTTCTTATTGCTGTTCTGTCTGGGGTAGTACTAATAAATCTCTTCTCTGCTCACTTCAAAGAGCCCAAAATAGGGCAGTGAAGGCTACTTTTCTTCTACCTCGTTTTTACCCTTCCTCTGATCTTTATAATGATACCGGAATAGCTCCGCTGGATCGTATTGTGGGTAAAATTTACCTTTATTTAGCGCATTCTGCTTTTCTAGATACACTTCCACCATCTCTGCAACAGTTTTTCTTTCTGTCAGGCTCAGGTTTTTACATAGCTCTTATCGCAGATTCATTATTCCTAAACGATTATCAACAGCAGGTCAGAGGTCTCCTGTTTATCAATCAATTTTACTATGGAACTCCATCCCTCCTGATGTCCCTCTATCTCTTTCTGCAAAGGCAGTTTCTCACCGGGTCTTTCCAGTATAGTAATTTTTTCCCCCTTTTTCTTTTTTTTTGGATTCCATCCAAATTATATGTCTCTCTTTCTTCATTTAATATATTTTTCTGATTTTAATATATTTTTTTTTTTATTATTCAATCCTAATTTTTAATCTCTTTTCTTTGTTTAAACATTTTTTTTCCAGTTATATGTTAAGTTTCCTTCTAAATCCCCTATTTTCATAAATGTCTCTTGATCCAGTTTTTTTTTTTTTTTTTTTTTTTTTTTGTATATGTATGTTTTTTTTTGTTTTTTTTTTATGTGCTTTATAATAGTGTCTTATTTTGTTTTGTTGGCCCTTTACAAGCTGAGCTTCTTGGGCATGTAAAAACCTTATGTTTGTAATTGTTTTTCTTTCAGTATTAATAAATTGATTGATTGATTAATTATGTGTAGTTACTGAAGCAATGGATATCTCCTTGGCTTCATTTTTGCAAAGTTGTCCACAAGCTTTCTAAAATCAAGCTCCTTTACTGTTGCCTTTTCAGAGAACATAAGGAGCAAATGCAAAAATTGCTATTTGTCCATTGTTGTCCAAAGGTACTCCTTCACAAATGTCAACACAGAGAAAAATCATTCATTTGAGCATGCTGAAAGCAGGAGTGTGAGGACTACCCTCATGACCTCAAGAACCTCAAAATAAGCTTCTTTCAATCCTCCTAGGCTTTCAAAAAGATTTAAAGCGTTTGCCAATTCTCTGGAAGCTGCAACACATATGCACGAGCTATCAAAGCTTGACTCTTCAGCTCTATAACATCAATGCCAGCCTTATCAAAGTATGTTGCAATCTCAGGAAGTAAATCTGTGTTCATGAAGTCTTTGGATTTGGGGTTAAAGCATTGTGTGGCTTCTAGTACTGGCATCTAGAACAAAAAACACTCTTCAAACTCATTTACCACTCTGTCCAAAACCTCTCTTCACATTTTCTGTTCTTGTGTCCTCAGATTTAGTACTGTGCTTTCCAAGTGTTGATGTTGTAAAATAGTCCCTGAGTCTTCCGGATATCTTCTGAACTTGTTTTGATTTTGCTGGTACGGTTGAAGCGAGAGCGCTTGTTTCCAACAGATCAGGTCCAACATTAATAGCCATCTCCTTAGACTTGCTGTATAGGACTTGAAAATACTCAACATCATGCATTGTCTTCAGTTGGTTTTTTGTTGTGGTGATCAAAGTGCAGGTGTCTGAAATGATTAGATCTGGGGCCTGCAGTTGTTCAGAAAGAGGGTTGATCCCTGTAAGAACTTTGTGAATGACATGCAAACTGAATATGAAGGAAAACAACTCCAGTTTATTCTCAAGAACTGTAGCTTCTGCTGCTTCCTCCCTGTCAGAAGATTCTTGAACAACTGACAGAACTTCAAGTATGCAGTCATATCTTACCAAAATTTTCGCAACTGATCTATATCTGTAAGACCAACGTGTCACAACTGTCCTTTCAAGCATTAGCACAGACATGTTGGCAGTTTTCTGGGTCTTGACAAACAACTGGTATCAAGTGTTGCTGTTAGAGATAAAACCATAAACTGTTTGCAAAGCTGAAAATACTGACGAAATTCTTTATATTTTCTGCATACAATTGTCAATAACAAGCTTAAGTTTATGGGAATGATAGTGAGTGTACACCACTTGCAGTGCTTCTCCCCAGAGATGGGCCTGTACTCCTAAAAATTGTCTGCTCATTACACTCGCCCTGTCCAACACATTTTGACCAGCCAAGGCCAATACTCTTTGTTTTGTTGTAAATAAAGTCAGCCAAACTCTCAGTGTCAACCTTGCACATGTGGTAGCAACCTATGGCTCTTTCTTTGATTTTCAGATCCTGAACATAGCACACTAAGATTGCAAGTTGTTCCTTTTTTGAGAGGTCTTTTGTTTTGTCAGCAAGAATGGTAAAATATTTTGCATCTCTGACTTCTTTTGCAAAAGAACTTTTAATTTTATTTCCTATGACCTCAATGTATTCGTTTTGATACTTGTGTGACAAATAATGGTCATAGGCCTTGCAAGACTTGTCCATCAGGTCCAGGTTGATTTCCATTAAAAGACCTACCATCTCAACGAAATTCCCTTGATTGCCACTGGACACTGCTTCATCATGGCCACAAAACACAAGACCTTGCTGTCCATGTAAGGCTTTAGTTTTTAGCAGAGCTTTTACAAACCATCTGTTCTCTAATGTTTCCTTTTTCCTGTTCTTTGGAGAGGCATGAGGCATCAGATTCAGCTACCTCTGTCTGAATAGCTTTAAACTTGGTCCCAGATATGGTACATGCTTTGTGCAAGTCACAGCTTTTGTGCTGCCTTACCAGCTCTGAAATGTCTTTCCACTTTCTCCATCCTACATCAATGAATGCTCTTACACCATATCTTTTGCCTGATCTTAGCAATGATCCAAGAAATAGGAGTTGTTGAATTTTCTTGTGCAATTCCTGATGGTAGTGACAGGATAGTCAGTCAGAATTGGTTGACAGGGGGTTATCATATGGGTTCATGGATATATCTGTACTGTTTATTCTGGAAGCTGTTCCCTCCATTTGTGATTGGCACTGATATGTCTCCCTATGTCTCTAAAAAAGAAGACACTACAGTATACAATGCACTAAATACAAAATGAAAAATGACACTCCAAGGCCCCCTTTTCTGGGATACCCCCTTTTCTGGGATGTTGCAAATGGCTTTACAGGCTGACTGGGTACATAAATTATTAGAGACAGCATAATGTGACAGGCCAAATCCAATAAAAACCATGCCAAAGGAGATATTCTTCAAATGGGTGACTTTGCTGCAAATCTTTGAGTGTCTTCAATTTGCTGTTTTCTAATGACCTGGTTTTTAGTTTTTCAGGAATAAATCAAAAGTAACAAAAAAATCTGAAAAAGAAAGAATAAACTAAGAGCTTCAGAGTTGAAAACTCAGCCCCTCAAAAAATCAGGGGGGGGGGGTTAGCATACTACTACTAATAATTCACCCCAGCACCAAGCTGCCTGAGGCCAACACAGCTATGGATGCTCCACTTCCATCCCAATCTATCCAAAGAACCCCTCTTTACACCCTCCCAGGAAGTTCCCATTTCCTTTAAATATCTCTTTATGAGATCCTCTGACCCCAGATGAGGACAACCTGCTTTCTGTTTAGCCTTAGACAGTTGGCCAAAAAGGGCAATCTGTCATCCTTCACCCACAGAATGAAGTTTTAGCATACTATACTCAATATACATATCTGATTAACAAGTTACATAAAAGAGCTTAAATATAGGCCTATATATATATATATATATATATATATATATATATATATATATATATATATATATATTATATATATATATATATATATATATATATATATATATATATATATATATATATATATATATATATATATATATGTGTGTGTGTGTGTGTGTGTGTGTGTGTGTTAAGCTTTTCAGTAAAGCACTTGTTCATTTGAAGTTCTTCCTTGTTCCTTCTTAATTATTTGAACTCTTGTTAGGCTATATTGAACATCTTGGTAAGTTGAACTTTTTATCTGGTCCCTTGAGTTTCAATTTATTGAGAGTCAACTCTACTGCTTAAAAAAAATACTGAAGAGGAAGAGATGCAATAGAATAATGATGAACTAATAAAATCAGCCATCTGGACACATTAGGGATGGATTTGTAGCAGCATTGGCTAGGCTATTCTATTTTTGGAAAGGATTGACTAGAGGATCTAATAATATATTTTTTTGCATAAACTTGTGCACTACAATAGCCATTAATCTTGTTCAACAGCTTTTTTTTTTATTATCAGCCTTGAGATATATATTGGACCAAGGCTGTACCCAGGGGGGAAAGAGTTTGACCCCCCCCCCCAAAAAAAAAAATTCTGACTCATAAAAATGTAACAAAAATTGGATATAATTTTGAAGTACCTACCTCCACTCTTTCTCCCTCTAGAGGGTCCTGACCTTTGATGACCCTTAGAAATCTGCAAGCTATAGAAGTGAAACCTTGCAAAATAGATCTTCTGCTTAAATAAAGTGCAACAAAATTGTTTTCAGCTTCACAACTTTGCTCAATCCCAATTTATAAGGTTTTAAAGATATGCAAATACATTTCCTAAATTTAGGAAATAAAACATTGACATGACTTAAAATTCTGCTCAAATAACTGAAATTGCATTTTCAGAGCTAAGGCCAGAGAAAAAGAAACTAATAACTGAAAATTAAGGTAAAATGTTGTTTTTTCAAAATTTCAATGGGTATAGATCTGTCATGTAGGCAAATTTCAGGACCCTCTAGAGGGAGAATGAGTGAAGGTAGGTACTTCAAAAGGACATTCACCACATGGCAAATATGGGAGTAAAGTTCATTTGTGATGCAAATGGATGTTATATTTAGATTGAGGATGTAATTCTAGGTATATATTTGCACATTAGAGGGGTGGGGGTATATATTCTGTGAATATATAGGTTCTAAGAAATTCATGAATTTCTTTGAAAAACTGGAAAAACAAGGAAAGAAGAAAAGATAAAGGCTCTCCCCCTGCAAAATGTGTTAACTAGGATCATTCTGCATATTATGGAGCAAGAATTGTTTTCTTAATAAGGTTCCTTATGTCCAGCTGGACTCCAAGGCTTAAAATACTAGTTGGCCAGTTGGTTAATTTAAATATTTGTATTTATATATACACTGTCAAATTAGCCATCTGGTGGTATCCCACTTCAAAATATCTTCCTGGGACATACTTTAGCCTGTAGACCCATCCTGGAAAATTTCATTTTCCTAACCTAACCCCATTTCAAGATGGTCAAAAGTAGCTAAAGTAGAAAAACAAGATCTTTGAGTTACCCCCCCCCCCCAAAAAAAAAAAAAAAAAATCCCGAGTACGCCCTAGTATTGGACCACCTAGGAGGTTCAGCTTTTGTTCTTGTTGTAAATGGAGCTTGGGTTTATTGGGTGATTCAGGAAAGACAAAGGAAACTCTTGGGTCGCAAATTTCTGATTCCTAGCCAAATTCATGTGTGCAAAATCTTACTGTTCCGTCATCTGTTTTTATTTCATTTATTTTCCATGATCCGGAGGTTTTTAAATGCATTGGCCCTTCCTGATTTAAAATTATTCCATTCCAGTCTCTTATCGTATAGAAAATTTTATAATACCGCAGTTGGACATTGAATCGAAAAGTGCCTGAATTATGCAGCTAATAAAACCGTGAGACAAAGGGCCAAACACAGTGATGGAAAAAATTGGCAAAACAAAATTAAAGGGATCACCATGTACACATTTAGAAGAACTTTGAATTTTAAATTTAGAATTTTTCTATCCCATAGAGCGTGAAAAACATTTTTAATTTTTAGATTCATTGTTTCCTAAGATAAAAATTTAAAATCTGACTCATTAAGGTCAGAATTTCGTTAGTTTTGGTTGCATTTTGAACTTGCGTTCAAAATATAGCGTGACTCCGGGTTAATTATGGAGTCTAACTTCAAAATTTTGCAAAATGGCCTTTATACTTTTTCTATTTATAATGAGCAATGTAACCAATTGCTCTTACGGAACAAATGGACCTAACCAAAGATTCATGTTGATGAAATCGCAGATAGACGGTATCACACAGATGTAATGCATGTGATTTTTCAAATGTCCTTCAAATTTTATGAATCCCAAGTTTCGATATAATGAACACATAAACGCATTTAAAATATGCTGGCCTAAACGAAATGACCGTAAGAAACTATCCAATTTCAGCTTTATTTTTCCAGAAAAGATCATATAAACAACAAGAATAGGCTAGTGGTTGAAATGCCATGGTAGTTGATTTCAGAACAAGTTACTGTACATATTCGGCCAAAAGTCAACCATTTTGAGTATTTCTAGTTTTTATGATTAATTTAGAAACATGCGTGACAGTTTTTTTTATCCTGCGTTGAAGTAATACAAACCAGTTCTTACATAAAGAATTGCAACTACTGGATCTAATAACTATTTACCCATTGTTAAAATCATTAGACAATTCCAATGTAGGCTCAGTATGTTGATAAAAACGTTGCGGTAAGGATCCTTTCAAAAATTAATTTAGAGCCAAAATCAGAGTCTTGAAAAGTATTCTCAAGTTTGTATATCTACCTGGACGGAGAAAATGATTGAGTACTTGCAGAATAGAACATTTCAAAGAATTTCAAAAACATCGTAAAAAATGTACTTTAAATACTTACTTAAGTACTTAATTTGCACACATACTGGCTCTTGATTAGCAAGCACATTAGGGAACTTAAAAATAAATAATTGGAGATGCTATGTTTAATTACTGCTGGGACTTGTTGAAAGGTGTAATTTTAAATGTCTGGTATCCTTTTAAAATTTTGTCATTTATTCCTTTTTTATCTGATGAATTTGGACTAAACGACTCCGGAACTAATTTCTTTGGTGGCATAGACAATCTTAATTATGGCTAAGGTTTTATTTTTTGTTTATAATGCCTCAAGAACAGTTTTAAAATGTCCAATAATTTTTCAAGGTGATCCATATTTATCGGGAAGAGTCTCAGCAGCCATTTAGTATCATCACTTGAATAAAAAATCCATTTACACAATAAATATTTTTTCAATAATGGGGAACCCATTTTTAGCTTAGCTTCCATATTACGTGCATTAAAAAATAGATATTTTTCCAAACGAGAGTATACTAGAGGCTTAACCCTTTTGTATAATAATCAGAAGTACTTTTCACAAAAATTTTGAAAATTTGGCCCTAGTAATTCTGTTTTTGACGGTTTGAACACCCCTTTTTCCTAAAGGACGCCTGTCATTACTTCCTCCCAAATTATAAGTATGTAGCCTAGTATTGAAACCCTTTATTACCGTTATTAATATTCGACATTAGTACCATATAATAGTCTTTTATTGTTTGTGGAATTTTCCTACTTTTGTGGACGAATGCAGTACCATGTGAACGTTTGACCTCTGAAACCAGGAGCAAATTCGTACAGTTTTTCGTGTTTGTGCCATTTTTATGTACAGTTTAGACAGCTTAGTTTCAGTGCTTCTTAGTGCTATGTCAATAAATATGTCTAAAATAGTTCGATGCTGACCAGGTATCTTAGATTCTGAACTTGAAAGTATTTGCGTCCTATCCGACTGAGATTCCTTTTTTGCAGCACAAAATTGCAGAAATAGGTCTTTTGCTCCGGTAGGCTTTGAAACTTGTTGGTTATGTATATATACCAATAATGCTAAACTGACTGATAGTCTAAAAATTTGAATTTGGTTCTGCAAGAAATGGCAGACATCATCACTTCTCTGTTTCATAATCTCTTTTGTTACAGCAAAGCAGAGCATGAAATGGTTTTTCTAGTGATTTCCTAAACTTCAAATTCAAATTCAAATTTTTTTCTTGTCCCAAACTATTTTTTTATCATGAACTGTTTAGAGACCAATTTGATCAACTTGGAGAAAGTTCAAATAGAATCGTTACTGATTTTGATATTAGTGCGTAAACTACAAACTGACAAAAATATCCAGAACTTTATTTTTCTTATAGCCTTGACTTTGAAGACATTTCTTCATCATAATTGGCTTTAGAAATAATATGCAAAATAATCTAGCCTAACCGTCGTTGCTTTGTCGAATTTTGAGCAAACAAAAGGATTGTAACACCTGATTGGCTCGTTTGTATGCAATTTCAAGCCAGTGAAAAAAACGAAACGTCTTTGAGTCACATTTTTTTTAAAAGGTAAATTCGTTATTTCTCTATGATTCAATCCCAACACCCCCCTGCTCTGAGTGTTGAAAATGATTTCACGACATTATTTTAGGGTTTTTTTTCTTGTCCCAAATTATTTTTTTATCATGAACTGTTTAGAGACCAATTTGATCAACTTGGAGAAAGTTCAAATAGAATCGTTACTGATATTGATATTAGTGCGTAAACTACAAACTGACAAAAATATCCTGAACTTTTTTTTCTTATAGCCTTGACTTTGAAGACATTTCTTCATCTTAATTGGCTTTAGAAATAACATGCAAAATAAAGTAGCCTAACCGTCTTTGCTTTGTCGAATTTTGAGCAAACATAAGGATTGTAAGATCTGATTGGTTCGTTTGTATGGAATTTCAAGCCAGTGAAAAGAACGAAACGTCTTTGAGTCACATTTAAAAAAAAAAGTAAATTCGTTGTTTCTCTATGATTCAATCCCAACAGCCTCGTGCTCTGAGTGTTGAAAATGATTTCACGACATTATTTTAGTTTTTTTTTCTTGTCCCAAACTATTTTTTTTTATCATGAACTGTTTAGAGACCAATTTGATCAACTTGGAGAAAGTTCAAATAGAATCGTTACTGATATTGATATTAGTGCGTAAACTACAAACTGACAAAAATATCCAGAACTTTATTTTTCTTATAGCCTTGACTTTGAAGACATTTCTTCATCTTAATTGGCTTTAGAAATATCATGCAAAATAAACTAGCCTAACCGTCGTTGCTTTGTCGAACTTTGAGCAAACAAAAGGATTGTAACATCTGATTGGCTCGTTTGTATGCAATTTCAAGCCAGTGAAAAGAACGAAACGTCTTTGAGTCACATTTTTTTTTAAAAGGTAAATTCGTTGTTTCTCTATGATTCAATCCTATTAGTGCGTAAACTACAAACTGACAAAAAACTAGAGTTTACGGTCAAAAACCCTTATTAGCTTAGATTTTTCGCTAGCAACTCGCCCTCCACTATGACTTCGCTAATACATCCTTCTGCCAATCAACCCACAGCCCAAAGAGACATCCACAGTCCAAAGAGACACAAACAGCCGAAAGAGATATACACAGTCCAAAAAGACTCAAACAGCCCAAAGAGAAACACATAGCCCAAAGAGACACATACAGACCAAAAAGACTCAAACACCCCAAAAAGACACACAGTCCAAAGAGACACACACAGCCTAAGAGACACACACATCACAAAGATACACCCACAGTCCAAAGAGACACATACAGCCCAAAGAGACGCACACAGACTAAAGAGACACACACAGGCCGAAGAGACAAACACAGACCAAAAAGACTCAAACAACCCAAAGAGACACAAACAGACCAAAAAGACTCAAACAGCCCAAAGAGACACACATCCCAAAGAGACACACACAGCCCTAAGAGACACAAACAGCCCAAAGAGACACACACAGCCCAAAGAGAAACACAACCCAAAGAGACAAACACAGACCAAAAAGGCTCAAACAGCCTAAAGAGACACACACAGCCCAAAGAGACACAAACACCACAAAGAGACACACACAGCCCAAAGAGACAAACACAGACCAAAAAAAACTCAAACAGCCCAAAGAGACGCAAACAGCCCAAAGAGACAAACACAGACCAAAAAGACTCAAACAGCCCAAAGAGACACAAACAGACAAAAAAGACTCAAACAGCCCAAAGAGACACACATAGTCCAAAGAAACACAAACAGCCCAAAGAGACACAAACAGCCCAAAGAGACAAACACAGACCAAAAAGACTCAAACAACCCAAAGAGACACAAACAGACCAAAAAGACTCAAACAGCCCAAAGAGACACACAGCCCAAAGAGACACACATAGCCCAAAGAGACACAAACAGCCCAAAGAGACGCACACGGCCCAAATAGACGCACACATCCAACAGAGAGACACACACAGCCCAAAGAGACACACACAGGCTAAAGAGACACACACATCACAAAGAGACACCCACGCCCCAAAGAGACACATACAGCCCAAAGAGACGCACAAAGCCCAAATAGACGCACACATCCAACAGAGAGACACACAAAGCCCAAAGAGACACACACAGCCCGAAGAGACAAACACAGACAAAAAGACTCAAACAACCTAAAGAGACACAAACAGACCAAAAAGACTAAAACAGCCCAAAGATACACACATCCCAAAGAGACACACACAGCCCTAAGAGACACAAACAGCCCAAAGAGACACACACAGTCCAAAGAGAAACACAACCCAAAGAGACAAACACAGACCAAAAGACTCAAACAACCTAAAGAGACACAAACAGACCAAAAAGACTCAAACAGCCCAAAGAGACACACACAGCCTAAAGAGACACACACATCACAAAGAGACACCCACGCCCCAAAGAGACACATACAGCCCAAAGAGACGCACAAAGCCCAAATAGACGCACACATCCAACAGAGAGACACACACAGCCCAAAGAGACACACACAGCCCGAAGAGACAAACACAGACAAAAAGACTCAAACAACCTAAAGAGACACAAACAGACCAAAAAGACTAAAACAGCCCAAAGATACACACATCCCAAAGAGACACACACAGCCCTAAGAGACACAAACAGCCCAAAGAGACACACACAGTCCAAAGAGAAACACAACCCAAAGAGACAAACACAGACCAAAAAGACTCAAACAGCCTAAAGAGACACACACAGCCCAAAGAGACAAACACAGACAAAAAAAACTCAAACAGCCCAAAGAGACGCAAACAGCCCAAAGAGACAAACACAGACCAAAAAGACTCAAACAGCCCAAAGAGACACAAACAGACCAAAAAGACTCAAACAGCCCAAAGAGACACACATAGCCCAAAGAAACACAAACAGCCCAAAGAGACACAAACGGCCCAAAGAGACAAACACAGATCAAAAAGACTCAAACAACCCAAAGAGACACACACAGCCCTAAGAAACACAAACAGCCCAAAGAGACACACACAGCCCAAAGAGAAACACAACCCAAAGAGTCGCACACGGCCCAAAGAGACGCACACATCCAATAGAGACACACAAAGCCCAAAACGACACAAACATCCAAAAGAGACAAACACAGACCAAATCACCCCATCTCCCCAAAACACTTTTCAGCCATTTCTTGTTAAAAATTTTTATTTCAAGTCAATCCTTAATAGGATCAAATTCGCAAATCCTACACTCCAATTCGCAAATCTCATTACCCCTTTTTAAATGTCAATCAAACAATTCTGATTGTAGCATCCAATTTTTTAATAACAAACTGCATACTCTCAAAACATGTTGGACCACATTATACCTTACCTAGCAGCTCGGCCCATCGTACAGCACTATAAGTACTCTAAGAGATCCTTCTGCCATCACCCCACCACTTATGTATTATACGGAACACTTCGAAGAAGTAAAGCTATTCGTTATTACAATTCTTTTCTTGTTATCTACATCCCCTCTTAGTATCAACTTCTTCGTATAGTATAACGTTAAACTATTTTAAATTGACAACACTGTCCAAACATCACTTGTGTATTATACAGTACACAATCACCCCATCTCCCCAAAACACTTTTCAGCCATTTCTTGTTAAAAATGTTTATTTCAAGTCAATCCTTAATAGTATCAAATTCGCAAATCCTACACTCCAATTCGCAAATCCCATTACCCCTTTTTAAATGTCAATCAAACAATTCTGATTGTAGTATCCAATTTTTAATAACAAACTGCATACTCCCAAAACATGTTTGAACACATTATACCTTGCCAACTAAGAAAAACCAGTCTGCTTAAGTTATATAATTATGACCATACTCTCAAAACATGTTTGACCACATTATACCTTGCCAACTCTATAGAACGTGGTTCCTATGGCCTCAAGCAAATAGCATGGTCCTATTGCGGTACGTAAATAGCATGGTCCTATGGCCACAAGCTGGGAATTCCTAGGGGCGTACGCAATCAAACAATTCTGATTGTAGCATCCAATTTTTTAATAACAAACTGCATACTCTCAAAACATGTTGGACCACATAATACCTTGCCTAGCAGCTCGGCCCATCGTACAGCACTATAAGTACTCTAAGAGATCCTTTTGCCATCACCCCACCACTTATGTATTATACGGAACACTTCGAAGAATTAAAGCTATTCGTTATTACAATTCTTTTCTTGTCATCTACATCCCCTCTTAGTATCTACTTCTTCGTATAGTATAACGTTAAACTATTTTAAATTGACAACACTGTCCAAACATAACTTGTGTATTATACAGTACACAATCAACCCATCTCCCCCAAAACACTTTTCAGCCATTTCTTGTTAAAATTTTTTATTTCAACTCATCCATACAGTGTTCGCAAATGCTAAACCCTTTTTTTTCTCCACCTTAATAGGATCAAATTCGCAAGTCCTATCTACCGACACATTCATATCAACCTATTGTTGGCTAAAGGCAATTGTCCAAAACAAATAAGAAACCGCTCTTGATAGCACAGACTTCAAAGAAATGGAACTGTGGATAACACATGAGTGATAGACAGTTTTCCCTACAAAACCATTCCTAAATACGCAATTTGACAATCTCTAGTTTTCGATTAAAAAAAAAAAATGTCTACGTCAAACTGTGTGAGGGAGTTCTGACTCTCTTTGAAAAGGTGTAGAGGCGCGATAGAATAGTATGGGAATTCCTAGGGGCGCGAGCGAATTCCATAGATACACTCTACTTACTTTTACCGCAGAAACAAATATTTCGTAATCAAATGGGAATTGAACTCCAACATTTGGTTTTTCATATTCTACTAAAATTTCTCGAACTTTCCGAGGAAAAGCGCGTACAATAAATTTCGTCTCCTTTTTTTCTGGTACAATCAGCGCTTCATTCTGGCTTGTACTTGTTAGCGTCTCATGTTCAATAAAAGTGTTTTCAAGTTTTCCATTTTCTGGAAATTTTCCCGAAAAATCATTCTCGCGCGTATTATTTTCAATATTTTTGGTCTTTTTACTTCCGCATCCCATTTTTGTGGATTATCAACTTTTGAACACGCGTATCAAGTATTTCGTTTTTCCGACAGGGTGGCACAGCCTCCCAATTTGTTTTATGGGCCGGCCCACCTCCCCGCCTTGTCAACGAAGTAGCACATTTTTCCGTCGTAGTGTAATTTTGTAATATTCCCACTTTTAAAGAAGTCGCTTTTAACGATAGGAGATTTCCGATATCTCCAAAGTATCCTCCTACTAAAACATCCACTGCTAGCGTAGGTACTAAGCCTACTTTTATCGTTTTTCTCTGGACCGTACCATCCTTCTTTGCAATTTCTATTCTTACCAAAGCAGACGGGCATGGGTGCTTGTCTCCATAATAACATAATGTTGTAATTTTATTTTAATGGTCTATCTCTGTTCTATTAATTAGATCAGTTCGCACATAAGTTTGATCACTGCAAGAATCAATTTCCATTTCAACTAATTCCCCGTTCTATTTTCTGCGTATCTTATGGGACTCTGCAAATGCGTAATTCTTTTCCCTATTATGGGTCATGGCCCAGGCTGTCGTTTTATTTGGTTTTTGGTCATATGTATTGGGGCAGTTTCTTGCAAAATGCCCCGTGGTACCACAGCTATAGCAAGTTAATCCTCCTTGCGCTGTGTTATAATGCCTATTTTTGTTATACTCTTTATTTTGAAATATGTCTGTCTCCTCAATTTCTTCTCTTATTTCGGTCCACCTATTTGCCATTTCCGAAATTTCTTCGCTTGTTTTTGGGTTCTTTTCTTTCAAATATATTTTCAATTCTCTGTGGGTATTTTCTAAAAATTGTTCCATTACTGTTTTATTTACCACTTCCGTCAATTTTTCTTTTATCTCTTCCGGGTCTTCATACATTCTATAATTTTCTAACTCTAGCCATTTTAAACACATATCTTTCAATTTGTACCCGAATTCTTTATATGTTTCGTTGTCTCGTTTTCTTTCGCCTCTAAACCTTCTTTGAAAGTGCTCGGGGGAGAGTTGAAATTTTTTAAAAATGGCTTGTTTTAGTCTTTCAAAATCTTTTGAGTAGTCCATTGGTAATGCTTTATATGCAATTTGCGCTTTGTAGTTAAGGAGGGGCTGTATTCTTGTCACCCAATTTTCTCTCTGCAACCCGCTTAATTCCGCCGTTTTTTCAAAATTGTATATGTATAAATGTACATCTTCGTTTTCTTTCATTGGTTGAAGGTTTATTGCCTGCATTACCTCTATTGTAGACGCTTTCTGAGGCTCTTGGGAATTTCTCTCTGCAATCGTTTCCATTATGTATTTTCTTTCCTCTCTGTCTGCCTCCTCCTTTTTTTCTCTAGCTATCCTATCAGCCTCTTCCTTTCGTTTTCTTTCTTGTCTATCTTTCTCTCTTTCTTTTCTATCTTCCTCCTCTTTTCGTACTCTGGCTAATCTGTCATTCTCCATGAAATTTAAAAGTTGTTGTGTCATATCTATTTGAGTGCTTTTTCGTTAGCTCCTACTGGAGATTGAACTTCTACTACTCCTGCTACTTGGCCTACTATGATTCTCACTGTCCTTATATTCTCTTAATTCATTTTCTGACTCTGTTCGTTCTCTATCCATATTTTCTTTTACTCGTAACTCCCCTTCATTTGGCACAGCCTCTGAGGGGTTAGTTCGTTTTGTTTTTACACATATTATTTCTTCCTTGTTTATTTCGTACCCCCTCATTTTACCGCGTATACTTCTTTCCGATTACATTATCTCTTATTCAATTAGTCAATCTTAGCAAGTTCAACAATTTTTCAAATAACCGGAATGTCTAGACTTCATTAGGGAATAACGACTTCTTTCACAACAAGCAGTTGTACGCGAGTGAAATATATCTACAAATAACGAATTAACAGGGGTTGGACGAGAAAATAAACTGAAAAACCGCGCGAATATTCCACTAGTGAATTAGCTGGACTAAACTCAAACAGGGGAACTACCCTGTAAAACAAATCACGTATCCTCCCTGGATACTCGTATTCCAAATATAATCTCCTCCTGGGCAGATTAGTCAATAGGACAGGTGCCTCCCACCTTCCTTGTCCAACATGCGCACAAAGTGACAAATTCTCCTAATTTGCCGTCCTCAATACTCTTATAACCTTCGTCACTGAAGATTATATCTAAGTCCGCCAATTCACTCAAATAATAACCCAACCTTCAACGTTTTATTATCTGTCCTTAAACCCTGTAATACTTTTAAATACGGTGATTCCCCCACTGTAAACTCAACTCATTAATTTCACGTTAATCTTATTTATATTTGTCTAACAAGGCACACAGCCAATTATAGACCTTCTTATTAATTAATTCCGTATATTTTTTCTCTCTCTATAAATAATCATATAGGCCACTCTCTAGGCGAAAATTCACCCGTCTCTTCGAAACGCAAAATTCTTTTGCTATCAGTGCTGTTGATAGCTCTTTTTCTAGCTGCCACCACTTATTGGAATGTAAGTACCGCTGCCACCACTTATTGGAGGATTAAACGTACGGAGGTCACCACTTTTAAAGGCAAAAATGGCGCAAAGAGCTGCTATGCCACTTACTGGAGGGGGAAATCCCTCGTCGGCCCAAAATAGTGGGATTTCCGCGGTTACTCCAACGGTTCCGTATCTACTAGCGCGATCGGATGGTCCAGGGCCACTTTTAAAAGCCGAGGGTTACTGATAAGATTTCTAACTATCTCTTTAGACTCGACCTAGGCTGAAAAGTTAAAAGAGTACATAGCATAAAAAAGTCTTACTGTATTCAAGTCACGCTGTATAAGAACTCAAAACGGAACTAAAGGTAAAAATCTTACAATTAATCAATACACTTTAAGACGCGCACTTGCGCGCGCACCTCTGACCAAAGGCGATGAATGGCCGAATAAAATCAGACTTCCAGTGTCCTTTGAAGCTTTTCAAACTCTAAATTTAAGCAGTATGAGTCATCGCTCAACTGGCTTTTTCAACCACTTGCTAATTAGTGGATTCTTCAGACATCGTAATAAAAACTTTCCTGGGGTTTAGATATTCAACATAAATGAAGTTAAATTATAAAAAGGCATTTTTCTGAAACAAAAGGGGCCAAAGGTCCCAACAGTATCCTAACCTAGGTAAATTCGGTGTGGGAAAAGAAAACAGTAAGTGTTATAGACTGCTGCGATTTCGTAGGCTCTATTTATAACCAAAGCCGAATTTGGTCATAAAATGCAACTACTGCTGCACTGATAACAACTCACCACAGCATCAAGCTGCCTGACACTAACACAGCTACGCACTCCTCCTCCATCCCAATCTATTCTAAGCCCTTCTCTTTAAACCCTCCTAGGAAGTTCCCATTTTCCTAAAGTCATTTTTTATGACATCCTCCCATCCCAACCGCAGAGGACCTGCTGTCCATTTAACTCTAAGCAGTTGGCCTAAAATGACAATCTTAGCAATCAAATAAAAATTATATATTGAATCAGAAATGGGTTTACCAGACGGAAAAATGGTTTCTCTATCAACGGTGCTTGAAATTGCCAAAATTATACTGGAATACGTGGGAATTTCAGATGTCGATGAGTTCATCGACAAATTGAAAATTTTCGACAAATTAACTGGGTCATTTGACGATAAAGTCAAAGAGCAATGCATTGCAGCTAGATTAAAGGGAAGTGCTCTTAAACACTTTGAGCCAATTAAGGAAAAAGAGCCCAAGGACATTAGCACTCTAATTGAATCTTTTAAAACAAGGTTCATAGAAACAAGTCTTTCAGAGAGACTAAGAACAAAGGTAGTGACATTCAATGCCTCAACTAGTATTGGGGAATATGCTGACAAAATTGGTTGGTCTGTATGCTTAAAATTAGAAAAAGGCGGAAGTGACGAGACGGTACAAAAAGTACAATTGCATATTTTTACCCAAGGGTTACCAAAAAAGCTATTTAGACTAATATTATCACGGCAACCAGAAAATCTCGAGCAGGCTATAATTCTAGTAGAAAAGAGGAAAAAATTGACGAGGCCATGAAAAAGTTTGATCAGATGTCAATAAGTAGCAGGAAACCAAGAACATGTACAATATGGAAGGGGAAAAAGCGGGTGACCTTTGGGGAGCCAAATCGTGAACCAAAAAGGCACGACGGTGGCCAAGGGTCGACGTCTAGGGAAGTAGCCGACAGATTCCAAAACCTTGAGTCGGTAGTGGCTAGTAAATATAGAAAATATGGGCACCCACCACCACCAAAAACAGATAGTAGGAGAACCAACAATAAGGGATGAAGAATATATACAAATAATTTTACACCCCGTAGAAACCAGGAAACCAGCCAACAATTTAAGAAAAACTTAATTGCTATTACTGTGGCAAACCGAATCACTAGGCAGAAGATTGTTGGGATAGAATACATAAGGAAGGCCCAACATACAAAACAAGACACCAATTCAAAGCCCAAGGGGGCAGAACTTTAAGAAGGCGAGGAACAAATAACACTTGGCAAACACCAAATAATATTCCTGAATTTTGGCCTAGAAATCAAACAGCAAACAGCACCCATGGTCGAAACGCTGAAGGAAGCTGGAAAACCCCCGAAAAATTTTGGTCCAATGACAGTGGGCATTTAAACGGAGAAACCAGCCTGTAAGGGTCAACGGAGCCGAACCATTTCAAAAATCACTAGGCAGCAGACTGTTGGCATAGAATGCATAAGGAAGGCCCAACATACAAAACAAGACACCAATTCAAAGCCCAAGGGGGCAGAACTTTAAGAAGGCGAGGAACAAATAACACTTGGCAAACACCAAATAATATTCCTGAATTTAGGCTAAGAACTCAAACAGTAAACAGCACCCATGGTCGAAACGCTGAAGGTAGCTGGGAAACCCCCGAAAAATTTTGGTCCAATGACAGTGGGCATTTAAACGGAGAAACCAGCCTGTAAGGGTCAACGGAGCCGAACCATTTCAAAGACACCTTTAAAGTTTAGAATGTTGTGATATATATACAAATAATAATCTACCAATTTTGTGTTGTTTTAAAATTGAGTGTTTCCAAAATTTAACGTGTTTACTTGATACGGGTGGGTCAAAATCCTTAACGCGAGAAGACGTTTTTAAGAGATATCCCCCTAGTGTAAAAAATTGTGTAAGCAAATACCCAAATATTCCTGACATCACCAACAGGTCACAAGGTGACGATTTTGGGTGAATGTCCATTAAAATTTAGCACGGGGATTAAAAAAATAACAGTAACTCTATAAAATCACTTTACTACAATAGTCTTGGCTCAAAGAAACGAGGCATTTTCGTTAAAATTTCTTAGTATGGTTTGCATTTATCTTTAATATCAATCCCCCTCTAGAAATGCATGCTATCACTGGGACAGCCTCATAGTGTCTATGAGCATTCGTAGTGTTTATGTATATTTCATGTCATTTTAAGACAAGTAAAAAAAAGTTAAAAATTTTCTCTGTGCCTGTGTGTCTACACGGGTGTTTGCTTGTCCCAGTGTCTGTTTTTGTCTGTTAGTATGTCTGAATCTGTATGTTTGTATGTTTTTTTGTCTCTCTCACTCTCTGTGTGTATTGGAGGGTGTTTGCTTGTCCTAGTGTCTGTTTTTGTATCTTTCTACGTCTGAATCTATGTGTTTGTCTTTGTTTTTTTTATCTTTCACTCTCTTTGCCTGTGTGTCTGGGTGGTTCTTTGCTTGTCCCAGTGCCTGTCTCTGTCGGTTTGCATGTCTGAATTATATTTTTTTGTATGCGTTTTCGTCTCTATTACCCTCTGTGCCTGTGTCTTTAAGCGGGTTTTTGCTTGTATCAGTGTCTGTTTTGTTGGTTTGTATGTCTGAATTGTGTATTTCTATGTGCTTGTGTCTCTCTTATTCTCTAGCGCGTGTGATTGGGCGGGTGTTTGCTTGTTCCAGTGTGTGTGCCTCTCTTTGTCGGTTTGCGTGTCTGAATTTATGTGTTTGTCTGCGTTTTTCACTCTCACTCTCTGTGTCAGTGTGTCTGGAGCGGGTGTTTACTTGTCCCAGTGCCTGTCTTGGTCTGTTTGTATGTCTGAATTTATATGTTTTTGTATGCGTTTTGTCTCTCTCACCCTGTGTGCCTGTGTCTTTGAGCGGGTGTTTGATTGTATCAGTGTCTGTATTTGTCGGTTTTTATGTCTGAATTGTATATTTCTATGTGTTTGTGTCTCTCTCATTCTCTAACACTGTGTGATTGGGTGGGTGTTTGCTTGTTCCCGTGTCTGTGCCTGTCTTTGTCGGTTTGCATGTCTGAATTTATGTGTTTGTATGCGTTTTTGTCCTTCTCACGCTCTGTGTAAGTGTGTCTGGGGTGGTTGTTTGCTTGTGCAAGTGCCTGTCTTTGTCTGTTTGTATGTCTGAATCTATATATTTGTATGTGTTTTTGTCTCTCTCACTCTCTGTGCCTGTGTTTCTAAATGGGTGTTTGCTTGTCCCAGTGTTTGTTTTTGTCTGTTTGTATGTCAGAATCTGTATGCTTTTATGTGTTTTTATCTCTCTCACTTTCTGTGTCTGTGTGTCTGGGAGGGTGTTTGCTTGTCCCAGTGTCTGTCTTTGTCTCTTTCTACGTCTGAATCGATGTGTTTGTCTATGTTTTTGTGTCTCTTACTCTCTTTGCCTGTGTGTCTGGGCGGGTGTTTGCTTGCATGTCCATATATTATTTAAATGAAAATGACTGAAAATTTGGATAAGAGTGAAAAAATATGTTAGTTCGACTAATAGACACGTAATACGCATTATCATAGAGTTAGAAATCTTTAATAAATATACTAATTAAATAAAAATGACATAGAATTTGGATCACAGTGAAAAAAAATATTTGATAGTCCGACTAATAGAAACGTAATTGGCATTATCATATAGTAAGAGATCTTGAATAAATATATTATTTAAATAAAAATGACAAAAATTTTGGATAAAAATGAAAAAACAAACATAAAAAATATGATATTTCAACTAATAGAAACGTAATCCACATTATCATAAAGTGGAAAATCTTAAATAAATATATTATTTAAATAAAAATTACACAAAATTAGGGTAACAGTGAAAAAACAAACAAAAAAACATTATAGTTCGACTAATAGAATAATAATCCACATCATCATCGAGTATGAAATCTTGAATAAATATATCATTTAAATAAAAATGACACAAAATTTGGATAACAGTAAAAAAAACACCCAAAAATATGATGGTTCGACTAATAAAAACGTAATCCACATTATCATAGAGTAAAACATCTTTAATAAATATATTATTAAAATAAAACTAACACAAAATTTGGATAACAATGAAATAACAAACAAACAAAAATTTGGGGATTTGTAATAATAAACAAACAAAAGATTTGGGGAAAAAACTGTAGGAATCTAAAAAGCGAATTTTATTCGTGTACTCAACGTCGTCTTCAACATATCTCCACATAAATTCCAAAACAAGCAACTTTTCCGACGATTTAGGAATGATTTTGTAGGAAAAGCTGTCTATCACCCATGCATCATCCACTGTTCCATTTCTTTGAAGATGTGCCATTGCTGGTAGCACATACTTCAGATCGTAGTTAGAATTATGTATAAAATCTGGAAGAAAGAGTTGCTGTTAAATTTTTAAATTACATGAATTGTGAGCCCACCCCCGAAAGTTTCTTTTTCCCGTTGAATTGGGGTCAATAAGATGATTGTGATCCTGGACTGCGTCTTTTGGGGCAAGAACACCCCTAAAAACCCAACGAATTGTCCCCTTTTCTAGTGCCAGTTGCTCCTTATCTGATAATGACATTGGATAGTTTGTGTGACGCAATCGTGAAATTGTGGCGTTTGCTGTTTTTATTAAAGACACCAATAACTTCTCCATGCTATCCTCCTCATCCATAGCCAAAAAAAACTCTTCCAGCTGCATTTTATTATTAGAATTGCGACGGGCATGCGCATAGGAACACACAACTAGCTTGTGTTCCTTGACTATATTTGGCCTTGATGGTTCAGATACCTCCACCAGTCTTGATTCACAGTCTAAAGATACTTTATCAACTTGTAGCAGGGAATTTTGGAAGTTTTTAAATTGTAAAGTATCTTTGCC
>JAPEVW010000085.1:80000-227500 GCA_027921565.1 Artemia sinica | reverse complement strand
TTTTTTTCTTTTTTCTTTTCCACAGATAGCTTGGCACTGGAACATCGTAGAGTTGTTCAATGGCTCATTTTAAGGAAAATCTCTAGATCTAGTGCCATTTGTAATCAATTTTTTAAAAATTTAATCAATTTTTTTACGAAAAACTTCATTTTATAATATATTATAAAGCCTTAGGCTTTTTCCTGTTTTTGCACGAAGGACCAATATAGCTCAGTACAAATTGGGATTATTCCAAATTTTATATAAGAAATCAGTGTTAAGTAATGATGTTAGTAACATTAATATTTATAAAGTGAGTAATAAGTTGAACAGCTTGCTCCGTAAAGCTAAGGTAGACTTTCTGAGTGATCGTTTTAGAAAAGCGGAAGGTAACCCTGGCAAGACTTGGAACGTTATAAAATCAAAGAGTTCGTGGTAACGAACCGTATAGTTGGAGAGACTCGTCTCAATAGTAACCGAAACTCTACAAAACGAAAATTGAATATCAGTAGATACACCAAAAGAATTAGATTTATATGCTGATTTTAAATACTTAAGTTTCATCAAGTTTAGTCTTACTCATCAAAAGTTAAGAGCCTGGGAAAATATCCGAAAAACGGTAAAACACTCCTCAAAAGTCATAGAATCTTAATGAAAATCACATCATCAGTTTCAACGTATCAGAGAAACTTATTGTACAGGCTTCAAGCTGCTATCTACAAAAATGTGGAATTTGGTATTTTTTCCCAGAAGAAAGATCACGGATGCGTGTTTATTTTCCCTTTTTAGATCACGGATGCGAGTTTATTTCCCTTTTTTTTACCAGGGGTGATCGTATCAACCAAGTGGTCCTAGAATGTCACAAGAGGGCTTATTTAAACGGAAATTGAAAGTTCTAGTGCCTTCTTTAATAAAAAAAAATAGGAACACTTTCTACAAAAAAACTACATTTTGAGATCTTTTCATACTGCAGTCTTTTCAAATAAATTTGATTATTAAAACAATTAAAAATTTCGTGTTAAAGAACAGAATAGTAAGAGCGGCTCTTCTGAGTAGTAACCGAAACTTTAAAAAACGGGATTTTGATACCAATTATAATAAAGAACGAATATAAAGTTATTATAATCACATTGATAAGTTTACTGTTTACAGATTGTTGAAAAAATTTAAAGGGAATAATTATTCTCATATTTTCATATATGATGTAATAAGTGAATGGAATATTTATACACGTTTAATCTTTCGACAAAAATAACCATATATGACGTTATGAAAGACCTGACGTAAAAAATGAAAATTTTTTATTTAATTTTAGTTTTCATTAAAAAGTTCGTGCTAACGAACTTTATAGTAATTAAAGTAAATAACGATTTGTCGCCCATAGTAACTGATATCTGGTGGTTCCAGGGGTAGCTGCCAGCTATCCAGATTGCAGCGGTATCTGAGTTGCAACGGCTGCTGTAACCTGGAGTCTCTTTGCTTAAACAACAAAGAAAATATGTCAGCTTGTTATTAAACAAAAACCTAACCAAAACTAGAACTAATTTTATAATTTTCAGGTATTTTTCCAGTTTTTATATAAGTGATCGGTAAAGTTATCATAAATGGTGTTAGTTAAGAGGATCTCGTTTAGTAGTTATAGTCAACGAAATCCAGCCCAAAGAAACTGAACCCTGTGGTTCATTCATATTATCTTTGTTAATTTAGCTAGAATGTAAATAAAACGAGTTTCTTTTTTAAATTTTAAATTTAAAAGATATTGCTTAGTTCTCCCCGACGGGGAATTGAACCCCGTTCTCTCACATGACAAATAGGTATGCTACCATTTGACCCCTTCGGTTACTAACACTATTAATAGATCAAGAGTATAATCTACTAAATGGAGGGAATTTTCTTAAAAAATTGTATAACAATTGCTGGAACTTTGATGGCATAGACCCAGAAACAAAATCCAGCACATTCGATATTACCACGCGAGATTATAATGACATAAAGAAAATTACAGTAAACTTCTTTGAAGAAAATCAAAATTTTGGATCCAAAGTTTTCCCTGGTTTTGACATTATTGTGCGTGAACAAAAATGCTGCAATGCGTCACGCATACAATTAATTTTTACCGTAGTAAAAGTCATAAATAATCCGCTTTCCTTAGCTGAACAGTGTCGCAAAGGGATTCGTGAAAATATGCAAAAAAGAGATATATCGCCTATAGAGATATAGGCCTATACCTTCCAAACGAGCTGTTAGTCTATTTAATGCATTTAGACACAGATAAGAATAACGAAAATAACATAGTGTTTTAATTGAAGTTCCTCAGCACAAATGTGCCGTCGTGGGAAGTCTATCGACTTTATACTATGCTAGCGTTGGTAGAAACACGCAACGTATTACCGAAAGATACGTCAATATTAAAATTAAACGCAGGCGACTATGGAAGGAATCTTGTATACAAATAAAATTATCAGAAATAGTGTCCGAAATTATAAATTCGCTGAATAACACTATAACCTCTATCTTAAAATGTTCTTTTTCTTCAGTAAACCAACATTAATAAAATCACGTATATTGTACACAAAGTTAAAACCATACATCCACCTCAATGTTTCGTGTAATAACCCTACTATCTAGTGTAGAACTTGTTTTCTTGTGTAGACTCTACTAATTCTAGTAATAATAATGATAATAATATTAATAGAATTTTTATATTAAAAAATAGGTTACCAGCGTATTTATATGTTGTTTACTCTATGATTGAATAACTTACAATAAAAAAAAATGTATATATATCACTCTGAATGTATCAAAAATCAAAGAATGTAACATAAAACAAAGTTGCATTTTACTTATGGACTAAGTCCTTAAGGTATGTTATAACCAATCATAGATGCATATCATAACCAAAAAAAAGCTAAAACTTCCATAACCATTCTAAACCCTAAGATATAATTCACAAACAAAACTTCTAGATTATACAGGCAGTTCAGTTTCGTTTGGGGAATGCCATAAACAAGTCCACACATTAAATTAATATAAATTAGTATAACAGAATAGCCCAAGTAAAAGTTAAAACACCCAAACTACTTTGAAAAAATAAAATAGTAGAGTAAATAAATTTTGTAAAAATAGACAAATTAATAATATATTTATTCTAGAAGCAAACAAAAATATTAGGCTAAAGAATGTCATCATAATCCTCGTTGTTCACGCAGCAGCCAAAGATATTGTAAAGCATGGAGTAATATTTAAGCATGACAATTCATTGCTAGCTAGCCATAATGCATGGAGAATTTTTTCGAAATTGGACCCCAAACCCATCGAAACCTAGTTCCAACAAGTAACAAGACTAGAGAAGAATACGAACGAGCTCAAAGAATCTATATTTCAATTCCTAAGATCGGATAAGGGATTACAGACCAGTAAAATTATGCATAGTAAATATAACAATGAGTTCCCAATTCCAGTTATCCCCAAACTAAAATCAAAATCGTATTAGATGACTTTGACAAGAAAATTTAACCAAGTTAAATTTTAACAAAGTTAACTTTCTTCTTCTCAGCAATTCATTCTTGGGATATTTCAAAGCACATAGAGAATGTGTTTCACGCATAAAATAGTTCGTGCGTGCGCTTAGAGATTATGTTTCTCGTATAAAATTGTTCGTGCGTGGCTTGTATCTATTGGCGTTGCGGTTATTTCTTGATTAATCACAGGGGAATTGATGTCTATATTTAGAATGGGTTGATACTAAATTTTAGTGGCTCCTTCAACATATTGTCTTTAACTTGTGAGTGAAGTATAACGTCACTCAGCGGTTAGTCACTGGGGTTACTTTTGGTTTCTCTGATTCAATATTTGGTCTTCAGGTTTATTCTTCAGAAACTATCTTCTAATATTTACGAGATAATATAGACAGGAGCTTTTCGACCATTGTTTCCTCGGGATTCAACACGTGAGCCTATGACATGTAAATTGATTGGGTTTACCAAATATCATAACTATGCAGTTATATGGTATATCGGTCCACCGGGTTTATCAAGGGTGATATTTATGCATTTACATCTTATGCTGGTTACTGAACACTTATTAGGTAATGTTACCTGATTCATAATATGGTGTGTGATAGCTTGTGGTAACAATATTTATCGTCCTAGCATCGTTGCTTGGGATTTATTGTGAGTACTCTTCGTTGGTTGAGCAATGATGAAGATAGATGTTATTAGATTTGCGTCTGCACTGGGTTATGCATTTGCAATGATTGATTTCCAATAGGTCATCTAAATTCCTGGAATAAAAATAACTAGGCAGAATCATATGTTCTTTGTAACGGGTAAGTCATAATACATAATAAGCAATACGATTGGGCATATTTAACGGTGATTGTTACGCTACAAGACAACATTGAACAAATACACTGACATTCCTACACATATATTGATTTTGAAAATACGACGTTATTATCACACTAGTTCAAGTATATAAAATTTCCATAGGGAAATCTAAGATAGAGAAGTTTCTTCTAAATCGCTGCTTTAGAAGAACGACGATATTAAGAGATTAAAGAACCTTTAAATTTCAGTAAGGACTTTTATTATACTCTTTAGCATATGTTATTGCACACATTTTATTTTAATGTCCTTCAACGCTTATTTAATTCCATATGAGATTTAAAACAATCATTTAAACTTAAGTTATACTACCCCATTAAATGTGAGGTCTTAGTTTACTACATGTTTCATGCCTTCATTGTTCATGTACGTCTGTGCTGTATAAGAAACGCATATTATGGCGTCGTAACCGCAAGGTTTTACGTAAAAGACAATTAGAGTGAGGGGACTAGATATAGCAAGGGCAAGTAAGGACCTCTATACTCACTCGTTTTCTAATGTCCTCGCTTTTTCTTGGCTTATTTGTTTTCAAGGGGTTCCGGGTTTAACTTCTGAATTTCAGTCGTCTCTGCGTGGTCTTCCTTTGGGGTTTGCCTTCGCATTCTCAAAACTCTTCCAGAGTCAAAAGTTAGCAAGGTTCTCATAGCCAAGGATATCGCAAATACGAAACACACAGTCAGTAGTAAGTTCCACCAGAAATTTGTTGAGAATAGTCCATATTTACTCTCCACATACGTTAATCTTTGGTCCTCATTGGTAAATAGGGGGATCGGGGAGTCTAATGCTTCTCTCATTTTTGTAAAAGGTAATATTCCTTTAATACTTTCTATTTTGGACCATATTGAGGTTTTCAGTTCCTCATTAGCTATATTGGGAATAGTTTTCGATAGGTTGATTGCCCTAAAATTGGTTATTTTAGGACTTATTATATTACTGCTTCTAGTTATTAATGGTGTTTTCACTCTCGTTTCTTTAGTTACAAGTCGACATCCCTGTTTTATGGCTATTGTACCTACATCTTGTAATAGTAATTCCGTCCTATAACATGGATCGATTATTTCAGTATTATTATAACAAGACAAAATTCCAACTCTTTCTTTGGAACCGAAAATAACCAAAGATCATTTTTAAGATGTATGAAGATTTCTCGTTTAGTGCTTCCTATTACAACTTCACAAGAATTAGGGATTTCTTCTTGTTGCGAATCTTTTAAAAATGTATCTAACATACAGGATCCAGATTTGACATTGTAAATAGGTAACGTTACCTGACATACCAGGTTTTTAAATGACACGCACTCTCTTAGGTCTTGTGGATTAGCTAAGGCATATTTCCTTCTATCCTGAGCAACAAGTAAATATTCTGGTTCTGGCGTGATAGTCATAAATGAATTTGTCTTATTTATATTAGCAGGGAAGGTAGAAATTTTATACAAATCGTAAATGGATTGTTGATTTGTCAATGGTATCGTTACTACCGCGAATAATTGTTCATTTATTTCCGTGATGTGGACCTTTAATTTTGTGTAATAAAAAAAAATTGGTACTTCTGGCTCTATGGATAAATGTAAACCAATTGTTAGGTGCGTTTTTATTTCGTCTAGAATACTTTTTAAGTTAGAAGGATCTACTAGGTCGTATGACAAAGTTCCTCCAGTGAGGGCGAACTTGAATTTGCTAACATCTGTCGCTAGGTTTAGTAGTGACATGGTAATTATATCGAGAGATACCGTAGTGAGATTCGCGTCCGTAATCACACGATCCACTTCGTTCCTTAAATTATTCATTACATTTACAGTTTTTGATATTTTCTTAGATATCGTTTCCACTTTATCTCTTTGATAGTTGGCTATACTAGCTTGTATTTTTGGACGTGTAATGTTATGTTCATGGCATTGTTCAGTTTTTTTACGTTTTCCCTCAGGATGTTAAAACCTCCTCCGTTTTTAATCCAAATAGGCGGAAGACGAGTTCTCCAATGATGGGAATTAGGCCTGTAGATCTTCGGTATTTACTTCTTCGAAAGAATACTTCGAAAATTCTCGTAGTACTTTGTTTTAGTTTTAGTATTTCCGTGTTGAATAATTCAAATAAGGCTTGTAATCTCTGTCTATATTATCTTAAGAAGGCTTGATTGGTTGATACTCTCTGGGCGTTTTTCTCATTTAGATCAGGTAACGGTTCGATACTCTCTTTTATCGGCTCGTCAGCCATGGCTAGTCTAGCGCACGTACGTTTGCCGTCTATTGTCAAAAATTTCTTATGTACGTAATTATCTTCTTCCTCTTTTCCATAATTATTTTTCTTCTGGCTTATTCCCTTGAACTTTTATTGTTTGTATTTCAGTATGCGTTATTGGGATTCTCGCTCTATGTTTTATAAAGACCTTGCCAATAGAATTAGTATGTGTAAATGTGGGCCCTCTCGAACATACCCATTTTGTAAATTTTGTAGGTTTTAGATAGGTTAATATAGTTAAGTTTCTAGGTGATTATCCACTAAGTTCGATTAATTCTGGTACTTTGGTAATTCGTACAGCATGGCGTAATTTCCATCATAGAGTTTTCCTTTCCTCGTAGTCAATAATTTATGGTTTCTCATAGTGAGGTATCTTGACGGTTTTTCAATATTATTCACTGATCTTTTCCTTCTGTTATCTTTGGAGCTGGTCCCTAATGCCGGGTCAATTTCTGCCATTTTCTTGTCAAAGTCATCTAATACGATTTTGATTATAGTTTGGGGATAACTGGAATTGGGAACTCTTTGTTATATTTACTATGCATAATTTTACTGGTCTGTAATCCCTTATCCAATCTTAGGAATTGAAATATAGATTCTTTGAGTTCGTTCGTATTCTTCTCTAGTCTTGTTACTTGTTGGAACCAGGTTTCGATGGGTTTGGGGTCCAATTTCGAAAAAATTCTCTATGCATTATGGCTGGCTAGCAATGAATTGTCATGCTTAAATATTACTCCATGCTTTACAATATCTTTGGCTGCTGCGTGAACAACGAGGATTATGATGACATTCTTTAGCCTAATATTTTTGTTTGCTTCTAGAATAAACATATTATTAATTTGTCTATTTTTACAAAATTTATTTACTCTACTATTTTATTTTTCAAAGTAGTTTGGGTGTTTTAACTTTTACTTGGGCTATTTTGTTATACTAATTTATATTAATTTAATATGTGGACTTGTTTATGGCATTCCCCAAACGAAACTGAACTGCCCGTATAATCTAGAAGTTTTGTTTGTGAATTATATCTTAGGGTTTAGAATGGTTATGGAAGTTTTAGCCTTTTTTTGGTTATGATATGCATCTATGATTGGTTATAACATACCTTAAGGACTTAGCCCATAAGTAAAATGCAACTTTGTTTTATGTTATATTCTTTGATTTTTGATACATTCAGAGTGATATATATACATTATTTTTTTATTGTAAGTTATTCAATCATAGAGTAAACAACATATAAATACACTGGTAACCTATTTTTTAATATAAAAATTCTATTAATATTATTATCATTATTATTACTAGAATTAGTAGAGTCTACACAAGAAAACAAGTTCTACACTAGATAGTAGGGTTATTACACGAAACATTGAGGTGGATGTATGGTTTTAACTTTGCGTACAATATACGTGATTTTATCAATGTTGGTTTACTGAAGAAAAAGAACATTTTAAGATAGAGGTTATAGTGTTATTCAGCGAATTTATAATTTCGGACACTATTTCTGATAATTTTATTTATATACAAGATTCCTTCCATAGTCGACTGAGTTTAATTTTAATATTGACGTATCTTTCGGTAATACGTTGCGTGTTTCTACCAACGCTAGCATAGTATTAAGTCGATAGACTTCCCACGACGGCACATTTGTGCTGAGGAACTTCAATTAAAACACTATGTTATTTTCGTTATTCTTATCTGTGTCTAAATGCATTAAATAGACTAACAGCTCGTTTGGAAGGTATAGGCCTATATCTCTATAGGCGATATATCTCTTTTTTGCATATTTTCACGAATCCCTTTGCGACACTGTTCAGCTAAGGAAAGCGGATTATTTACGACTTTTACTACGGTAAAAATTAGTTGTATGTAAACGCATTGCAACATTTTTTTCACGCACAATAATGTCAAAACCAGGGAAAACTTTGGATTCGAAATTTTGATTTTCTTCAAAGAAGTTTACTGTAATTTTCTTTATGTCATTATAATCTCGCACGGTAATATCGAATGTGCTGGATTTTGTTTCTGGGTCTATGCCATCAAAGTTCCAGCAATTGTTATACAATTTTTTAAGAAAATTTCCTCCATTTAGTAGATTATACTCTTGATCTATTAATAGTGTTAGTAACCGAAGGGGCCAAATGGTAGCATACCTATTTGTCATGTGGGAGAACGGGGTTCAATTTCCCGTCGGGGAGAACTAAGCAATATCTTTTAAATTCAAAATTTAAAAAAGAAACTCGTTTTATTTACATCCTAGCTAAATTAACAAAGATAATATGAATGAACCACAGGGTTCAGTTTCTTTGGGCTGGAGTTCGTTGACTATAACCACTACACGAGATCCTCTTAACTAACACCATTTATGATAACTTTACCGACCACTTATATAAAAACTGGAAAAATACCTGAAAATTATAAATTTATTTCTAGTTTTTGTTAGGTTTTTGTTTAATAACAAGCTGACATATTTTCTTTGTTGTTTAAGCAAAGAGACTCCGGGTTACAGCAGCCGCTGCAACTCAGATACCGCTGCAATCTGGATAGCTGGCAGCTACCCCTGGAGCCACCATATATCAGTTACTATGGGCGACAAATCGTTCTTTACTGTAATTACTATACAGTTCGTTAGCACGAACTTTTTAATGAAAAATAGAATTAAATAAAAAATTTTCATTTTTTACGTCAGGTCATTCATTACGTCATATATGGTTATTTTTGTCGAAATATTAAACGTGTATAAATATTCCATTCACTTATTACATCATATATGGATATACAAGAAAAATTAATCCCTTTAAATTTTTTCAACAAGTTGTAAACAGTAACCTTATCAATGTGATTATAATAACTTTGTATTCGTTCTTTATTATAATTGGTATCAAAATCCCGTTTTTTAAAGTTTCGGTTACTACTCAGACGAGCCGCTCTTACTATAAAGTTCTTTAACACGAAATTTTTAATTGTTTTAATAATTAAATATATTTGAAAAGACTGCAGTATGAAAAGATATCAAAAATGCAGTTTTTGTAGAAAGTGTTCCTATTTTTTTTTGATGAAAGAAGGCACTAGAACTTTCAATTTCTGTTTAAATAAGCCCTCTTGTGACATTCTAGGACCACTTGGTTGATACGATCACCCCTGGTAAAAAAGGGAAATAAACTCGCATCCTTGATCTAAAAAGGGAAAATAAACACGCATCCGTGATCTTTCTTCTGGGAAAAAAATACCAAATTCCACATTTTTGTAGATAGCAGCTTGAAGCCTGTACAATAAGGTTCTCTGATACGTTGAAACTGATGATGTGATTTTCATTAAGATTCTATGACTTTTGAGGAGTGTTTTACCCTTTTTCGGATATTTTCCCAGGCTCTTAACTTTTGATGAGTAAGACTAAACTTGATGAAACTTAAGTATTTAAAATCAGCATAAAAATCTAATTCTTTTGATGTATCTATTGATATTCAATTTTCGTTTTGTAGAGTTTCGGTTACTATTGAGACGAGTCTCTCCTACTATACAGTTCGTTACCACGAACTGTTTGATTTTATAACGTTCCAAGTCTTGCCAGGGTTACCTTCCACTTTTCTAAAACGATCGCTCAGAAAGTCTACCTTAGCTTTACGGAGCAAGCTGTTCAACTTATTACTCACTTTATAAATATTAATGTTACTAACATCATTACTTAACACTGATTTCTTATATAAAATTTTAAATAATCCCAATTTGTACTGACCTATATTGGTCCTTCGTGCAAAAACAGGAAAAAGCCTACGGCTTTATAATATAATATAAAATGAAGTTTTTCGTAAAAAATTGATTAAATTTTTAAAAAATTGATTACAAATGGCACTAGATCTAGAGATTTTCTTTAAAATGAGCCATTGAACAACTCTACGATGTTCCAGTGCCAAGCTATCTGTGGAAAAGAAAAAAGAAAAAAAGATGCCGTTTGGGCAGAATGCTGTAGTAGCTGTCACTTTTCTCGATTTTCAAGCCGATGTATTTCCCTTGCTGTTAAAGTCAAATGACAGAAAGTTTCCTATATTGGGGTCTTGGACAAGGCAGTTCAAATGGTAAAATTTTTGTTTTGATCTGACTTTTTTTAGGAGTTATTGGTTTTTATATTTCTTAACATTGGACGTGATCGTCTCTAACTAGGTTGTGAGCTACCAATGTATTTATTGTATTTTAATTGTCCATATAAATGTTTATACTTAAGTTACTATGGGTTCAGTTCGTTCCTTATTGTAATCAATTTTATCATTTGCTCCGGAAAATCTTGAAAATAACAGACTACACATTGAAAATAAGCTATTTTTATGACTATTTTTTATGGATGACTAGATTTGTAGAAAAAAAAAGAGTCGATTTTTTTTTAATGAGCTATTAAGACAGTTATTGAGTTGATTTTTTTTACCATATTTTATTGCTATTAGTCAAACGTTGCGATGAAATATATCTTAGCTAATCCACAAGACCTAAAAGAGTGCGTGTCATTTAAAAACCAGGTATGTCAGCTAACGTTACCTATTTACAATATCAAATCTGGATCCTGTATGTTAGATACATTTTTAAAAGATACGCAACAAGAAGAAATCCCTAATTCTTGTGAAGTTGTAATAGGAAGCACTAAACGAGAAATCTTCATACATCTTAAAAATGATCTTTGGTTATTTTCGGTTCCAAAAGAAAGTGTTGGAATTTTGTCTTGTTATAATAATACTGAAATAATCGATCCATGTTATAGGACCGAATTACTATTACAAGATGTAGGTACAATAGCCATAAAACAGGGATGTCGACTTGTAACTAAAGAAACGAGAGTGAAAACACCATTAATAACTAGAAGCAGTAATATAATAAATCCTAAAATAACCAATTTTAGGGCAATCAACCTATCGAACACTATTCCCAATATAGCTAATGAGGAACTGAAAACCTCAATATGGTCCAAAATAGAAAGTATTAAAGGAACATTACCTCTTACAAAAATGAGAGAAGCATTAGACCCCCAGATCCCCCTATTTACCAATGAAGACCAAAGATTAACGTATGTGGAGAGTAAATATGGACTATTCTCAACAAATTTCTGGTGGAACTTACTACTGACTGTGTGTTTCGTATTTGCGATATCCTTGGCTATGAGAACCTTGCTAACTTTTAACTCTGGAAGAGTTTTTAGACTGTGAAGGCAAAGCCCAAAGGAAGACCACGCAGAGACGACTGAAATACAGAAGTTAAACCCGGAACCCCTTGAAAACAAATAAGCCAAGAAAAAGCGAGGACATTAGAAAACGAGTGGGTATAGAGGTCCTCACTTGCCCTTGCTATATCTAGTTCCCTCACTCTAATTGTCTTTTACGTGAAACCTTGCGGTTACGACGCCATAATATACGTTTCTTATACAGCACAGACGTACATGAACAATGAAGGCATGAAACATGTAGTAAACTAAGACCTCACATTTAATGGGGTAGTATAACTTAAGTTTAAATGATTGTTTTAAATCTCATATGGAATTAAATAAGCGTTGAAGGACATTAAAATAAAATGTGTGCAATAACATATGCTAAAGAGTATAATAAAAGTCCTTACTGAAAGTTAAAGGTTCTTTAATCTCTTAATATCGTCGTTCTTCTAAAGCAGCGATTTAGAAGAAACTTCTCTGTTTTAGATTTCCCAATGGAAATTTTATATACTTGAACTAGTGTGATAATAACGTCGTATTTTCAAAATCAATATATGTGTAGGAATGTCAGTGTATTTGTTCAATGTTGTCTTGTAGCGTAATAATCACCGTTAAATATGCCCAATCGTATTGCTTATTATGTATTATGACTTACCCGTTACAAAGAACATATGATTCTGCCTAGTTATTTTTATTCCAGGAATTTAGATGACCTATAAATCAATAATTGCAAATGCATAACCCAGTGCAGACGCAAACCTAATAACATCTATCTTCATCATTGCTCAACCCACGAAGAGTACTCACAATAAATCCCAAGCAACGATGCTAGGACGATAAATACTGTTACCACAAGCTATCACACACCATATTATGAATCAGGTAACATTACCTAATAAGTTTTCAGTAGCCAGCATAAGATGTAAATGCATAAATATCACCCTTGATAAACCCGGTGGACCGATATACCATTTAACTGCATAGTTATGATATTTGGTAAACCCAATCAATTTACATGTCATAGGCTCACGTGTTGAATCCCGAGGAAACAATGGTCGAAAAGCTCCTGTCTATATTATCTCGTAAATATTACAAGATAGTTTCTGAAGAATAAGCCTGAAGACCAACTATTGAATCAGAGAAACCAAAAGTAACCCCAGTGACTAACCGCTGAGTGACAATATACTTCACTCACAAGTTAAAGACAATATGTTGAAGGAGCCACTAAAATTTAGTATCAAACCCATTCTAAATATAGACATCAATTCCCCTGTGATTAATCAAGAAATAACCGCAACGCCAATAGATACAAGCCACGCACGAACAATTTTATACGAGAAACATAATCTCTAAGCGCACGCACGAACTATTTTATGTGTGAAACACATTCTCTATGTGCTTTGAAATATCCCAAGAATGAATTGCTGAGAAGAAAATCAACCCATCTGTTAACAATACAATTCCAGTGATTAACCCCTTAACGATAACACACCTTATGAATAGTCCAAAGACAAAAGGTGAAAATGAACTCTGATCTCAAATTTCAACACACCTTTACCTGGAAGTATCAATTCCCGTTTGACAAATTAGAGAAAGCCCTTCGTCCAAGATGAACACAGCCATGCTCGAACTATTTCGTGAAGAAACTATATTGTAAGTGTTTTAACATTTTTACACAAGACGAAAAGAGCGAAAGACAATAATCAACAACAGAATGAGTGAGTACGATCAGTGTTAGGAGTTATCAGTGTTAGATGTAGAAATGAAAACAAAAAAAATTTGTAAAGTAGCTAGGCTGTAACCATAGATAATCTTAGTCCGATAGAGGAACCTTAGAAAAAATATATAATAAAATAAGAAAAGTAATAATAAGATGAAAACGAAAAATTAGTCAGGAGTGCTTACGTAAAAGTATAAAATATTATAATGTTGATAAAAAATTATATAGGACAAATAATAAATTAATATCGAAATATTTCAAAACCCAAGAGGAAGCAAGTCCCAATGACGAGGACGAAATTAAATAATGGGAAGGGTAATATATACCGTGAGAAGAAAATGAAATAAATTAAAACATAAGAAACTTATTTCCTTCTGAAAATACTTTCGAGATAAATTAAACTCCCCTTAATTGCGTTTGAATCCCATTTCAAACTTTAGTCTAAAATTCCTAACAAGGAAAGAAAAATCGCATTTATTCTCAACCAAATATCCCTTTAAAACACTAAGTAAAACAGATCATTATATTCGCATACCAGCTTGATGAATTCCAAGCCTACTTTATTGTACTTTGTAGAATTCTACACTCTTTGTTTTACAGAACAAAAAAGACTTGACTATTCTCAAATGCTCTTGACTGATGTAAAAAGCGGAAAAAAACTACGGGTTGGTTTGAGTACAAAGCAAATGAGACGGATTTGAATTTCGCCAAATACACTTGACAAAAATTGTAGAACATTGTTTTAAACAGAGTTTGAAGTTTTCTTAGGAATGTGAGGGTTTAATGATCAAAATATTGCGAAATAATTATTGGACCGTCTGACAGCATAATAATCCTATTTTGTCAGCATAATAAGAATGTGAGGGGTGACCTAAGATGAGTTGGGCCAATCATAAAATAGTTGTTATTGCTCAGAAGCAAAACCCGTGTTATATGGTAGTGAAAAAGTGTTTTTCGGATCATTATGAATATAGAGTTGATTGAGAAAAGATCAACCGGTCTGTTCAATTGAATTGTAGTTCTATCTATGTTCGTGTATATATATGTATTGCTAGTTGTTTAGATAGAGTTTTGCGTAGAATCTTTGTATTACTCCATTAATTTAGTGTAGATATAAAGCATAATTATCCCATAGTTAGCATAAGATAAAAACTTGTAAATGGTGAATATTCCAATAATATGGTTATTACATACAATAATACCATACTAGCTACCATACAATAATATGGTAGCTAGGCTGTAACCATAGATAATCTTACTCCGATAGAGGAACCTTAGAAAAAATATAATAAAATAGGGAAAGTAATACTAAGATAAAAACCAAAAATTAGTTAGGAGTGCTTAAGTAAAAGTATAAAATATTATAATGCTGATAAAAATTATATAGGACAAATAATAAATTAATCTCGAAATATTTCAAAACCCAAGAGCAAGCAAGTCCCAATGACGAGGACGACATTAAATAATGGGAAGGGTAATATGTACCGTGAGAAGAAAATAAAATAACTTAAAACATAAGAAACTTATTTCCTTCTGAAAATACATCCGAGATAAGTTAAACTCCCCTTAATTACGTTTAAATCCCATTTATAACTTTCGTCTAAATTCCTAACAGGGAAAGAAAAACCGCATTTATTCTCAACCGAATATCCCTTTAAAACACCAAGTAAAAAAGATGATTATATTCTCATGCCAGCTTGATGAATTCCAAGCCTACTTTATTGTACTTCGTAGAATTCCACACTCTTTGTTTTACAGAACAAAAGAGACTTGAATATTATCAAATGCTCTTGACTGATGTAAAAAGCGGAAAAAAACTACGGGTTGATTTGAGTACAAAGCAAATGAGACGGATTTGAATATCTCCAAATGTACTTGACAAAAATTGTAGAACATTGTTTTAAACAGAGTTTGAACTTTTCTTAGGAATGTGAGGGTTTAATGATCAAAATATTGCGAAACAGTTATTGGTTCGTCTGACAGCATAATAATCCTATTTTGTCAGCATAATAAGAATGTGAGGGGTGACCTAAGAGGATTTGGGCCAATCGTGAAATAGTTGATATTGCTCAGAAGCAAAACCCGTGTTATATGGTAGTGAAAAAGTGTTTTTTCGGATCATTATGAATATAGAGATGATTGAGAAAAGATCATCCGGTCTGTACGATTGAATTGTAGTTCTATCTATGTTCGTGTACTGCTGTATACTTAAATGTAAGTCTAAATAATTCCATTACTTTCTTATTTGTGTTTTTCTGTCATATAAGTCTGTATCACGCTACATAGTAGGTAACAAGTTCAAGTGTCTCCATAGGTAAACACTCTCATAGGGAATTTGATCTCCATGTAACGTTAGCGGAACTTGGCAAAGAGATTACTCTGGGAGATATGACTATGCTTCTAGACTGAGAGTTCTTCAACAGAAGGTTCAAGAGTCAAACCCTTTACCCCATTGTATTTGGCCCAATGTTGAGTCCGAATAACCAAATAATCTACCTCCATCACAATTAATTCCCTCCACGATAAATGCCTACTAATTCTGCCATTACATATCAATAAAACCTCCCATTATACAAGAAGGCAGAATTTAAATGGGTTGGGCTTTTTGTCTGTCTAGAAGTGAAGAAATATTAATAGCCTGTGAGAATGCGTCATATAAATAAGCCAATAAAATTAGATTGCACTTTTTAGGTAGTAGCCAAATCCCTGACAAAATATTCTATCAAAAGTTGACACTGGGCACGAAGATTTGATCCAATTGGTACACCAAGGTACGTCCGCGTACCTTATGCATTAATAAAATTGTTAAGAATAGTAAAGGGCGAAAACATAATGGGAAGAAGCCATGGATAACACTAGATCTTCTTTGGAGATAGATATATTGTTTAAGTTACAACTGTTAGAACCTACAGATGAGAATAAAAAGCAATACCGTGTTTTTCGTAATGGTTTGAATAGATTTCTCTGCGAGGCTAAGAAAAGGTATTTCAGCTTGAAATTTAAGGAAGTTGAAGGAAACCCATTGAAGACCTGGCATATAATCTGTATTGTTATAGGTGAGAGTCCTAATATACTACCATTTGAAGTGATAGTAAATGACGCCATAACTGCAGACGATTTTACGATTTGTAATGAGTTTCAGAATAATTTTATTTCAGTAGTTACACAAATAGCCGTTACGATTTTCCCATTTCCGGAAGATCCAACTTTTGGATTCACTTCTCCTCCCACTCCCTATAGATGTAACGTTGCATCTAAAGATGATTGCAGTTGATGAGCTGAGAGATACTATATATGCCATAAAAAATAGTTCGTCTGGTAGTGACTTGATGAATTTAAAAATTCTGAAATGTATTTTCCATCACTATCTAGCACTCTAACATCATTAATTAATGATTGTTTCAGACCGGGTAAGTTTCCAGATTATCTACAGTATTCAAGAGTGACACCGGTTTGTAAAGGGGGTGCCAGAAATGACCTTGGTAATTATCACTCAATATCAGTTGTGTCAGTTATTTCTCGTCTTATTGAAAAAAAAGTCCAATGTATGCAATGGTTTGTTGTTCTAATGATGGTCTTTTAATGTAGAGGAAGAAAACAAACCTGCTGTCGATACGGAATATCATGGTCTCAGCCACTTTTTTTATTCTCAAACCAATATAGTTTCCTTGTTTTTAAAGCCAAGAGAAAGTTAGTTTCCTATATAGGGCTATTGGACAATGCGGTTCTAATAGTGTAATAGTGTTTGGTTCTTCGTTTTTTGATCTGATTCTAGTCTTAGGAGTTATGGACAATTTTATTTTTACTATGGGGCGTGATCGTCTCTAACTAAGTTGCTAGCTACAACATTCAACCCGGATTTCGATTCAGACAAATATATTTTTTTTTTTTTGGGGGGGGGGTCAAAACCCTACCCCCACCTTCACCCTCTCTATGGATACGGCCTTGCTGATACCTTGAACATTTTAGTCGTCAAATGAGCACGTTGTATTCTATTATTAAAAATTACAAACAGGGTAAAACCTATGGTTTTTTCTCAATTGGAATAGTAAGAAACGACCTGGCTACAACTTTCGATTATGACATCATTGATCAATCTTTTACATGAAATATAAACAGGAAAGATCCTACGGCTTTTTCTTCTTTGAAATACTTAAGAGACGAACCTCAAGCAATCGAGTAGCTAACCTATTCCAAGTCAAATGTATACCATGGTTTGTTATTCCAATGTTTGTCTTCTACTGTAATGACGAAAGATAAAAATGTGTTGCATCATCATTTATACATTGATTCATTTTAATACTTGAGTTACTATGGGCTACACTTCGTTCCGTAATATAAATTATTTTCCAGTTAACAATGGCTAGATGTCGTTCTTTACTATATTCAGTTCCTTCGGGCTAAAGTTCGTTCTTTACTATAAAACCCGGACTTATGTAATTATAATTTAGAATTCATTATTTACTATAATATAGTTCGTCCTCTACTGTGACAACCCGGATTAAACATCTCTCTATGATTTTCTAGTATCCTGATAACTTTGGAGTTACAATTGGCTCTCAGTTACTATTGTATATAGTTTCTTCTTTCACATAAACTTTATTAATCAGATATTTTAATATATCCTATATGTTCTAGTGGTTAGGATAGCTTGCTCTCACCCAATCAGCCCGCCTTCGATTCTCGGTATGGAAATTATTACCTTTGACGATTTCTTAAGGAAAATAATTAAAATAAATTTGTGTTATAAATTTGCATTATTTGTGTAATACTATATTGTCTAAAGATAAGTATGTGTTGCATCATCATCTATATAATGACTCCTTATAACACTTCATTTACTATGGACTACAGTTCGTTCTTTAATGTAATGCAGTAGCTGAAAATTTTCTTCATTTTCAAGCCAATATATTTCCCTTGCTGTTAAAACCAAGGGACAGAAAGTCTTCTTTAAAGGGGTTTTGGACAAGGTGGTTCTACTAGTGTCCTTTTTGTTTTGATCTGATGCTTTTTTTTAGGAGTTATGGGTTTTTATATTTCTTAACATTGGACCGTCTCTTACTAGGTTGCTAGCTACCACTGCAACCCGGATAAATTACTTTAGTTTTTTACTATGGGGCGTGATCGTCTTTTACTAGGTTGCTAGCTACCGCTGCAACCCGGATACTGATGAAAATTACATAATCCCTATTTATGTTACAGTTAACATGAGCTACGTGTCGTTCTTTATTGTACATTTTTTCTCATACCTTTTGCATTGTCATAATATAAATACTGTAATCTTAACTATAGTGAAGTTGCCCATGCAAGTTAGTATAGGGAAGAGTTCGATCTTTATTATTAATACTGTTTTCAAAACGTGTTTTTTCACTATTTGGTTGCTATGGACTCTGGTTCGCCTTTCACTAGGTTGTGCCAACTACATCAATTATGATTTTTCAAAACATATTTTAAACTTTTAGTTACTATATGCTTCGGTTAGTCTTTACCTGATTGCAGCTATAGGAACAGCCATCATTTAGAGCTCGTTCTTACTACAAAAATTTCTTTTAAGATGAGCTATTAAACAGCTCTTTATGATTTTCCAGTGCCCAGCTATCTGGGTCAAAAAATAACAGAAAAGAAGATGCTCTAGATGCCGAATATCGTGGTTACAGCCACTTTCTTGATTTTCAAACCAATATATTTTCCTTGTTATTCAAGCCAAGGGCTGTTATTTTCCTAAATAAGGGTGTTGGAAAAAGCAATTCTAATTTTGGACTTCTTTTTTGATCTGACTGTAGTTTTAGGAGTTATGGGCTATTTTGTTTTTACTACGGGATGTGAACGTCTCTTACTAGGTTGCTAGCTACCGCTGCAACCCTGAACTTTCACAAGATTACGCCACCGCTTTTGGCTTTGGCAATTGGACTTTTACTAGATTGCAGCTATAGCTACTACTATGATGATATAACCACTCCTCACGCCCATACGCTCTTCACGCCCACTCCTCACGCCCACTCCTCGCGCCCACTCCTCACGCTCTTTATTGTAATTATTGTAACTATGGGTTTTTATATTTCTTAACATTTGACGTGATCGTCTCTTACTAGGTTGCTAGCTACCGCTGCAACCCGGATATTACAAACAGGAAAAAGCCTACGGCTTTTTCTTCTTTGAAATAGTAAGAGACGAACCTCAAACGATCAAGTAGCTAACTAAGTCCAATGTATGCAATAATTTCTTATTCCAATGATCGTCTTTTAATGTATAAAATTGCTATAAAGCTCGTTAAAACGATCTGATAGACAATACTGATGGTTAGAGTTTGGTCTTTAAGTTATCATATACTGTTAAAATTCTTTCTTATATGAACATTTCTTGGTGTAGTGGTTAGCACTTAAGACTTTGAATCCTGCGATCCGAGTTCAAATCCTGGTGGACGGTCGTTATTAAATGTAGCTTACTTATACTACCATTTAGGTTTCTGCCGCAATTCTTTCTTTTCAAAATTAAATTAGTTGCTATCGCCTAGAGTTAGTTCTTTACCACATCGTAATAATTTGTTTTATAATAATAATTAATTTTTTTAATTACAAAAGGTTTCTATATACAGCAGTTTCCTTTAAAATGAGCCATTGCACAGCTCTTTACTATGACAACGAACCGTTTGATTTAATACTTAAGTTACTATGGGTTAAAGTACGTTCCTTATTGTAATTAACTCAATTATTAAATACTTCAGTTACTATTGGTTACTGTTAGTTCCTTATTGTAATCTCTTCGGAGGCGTGGGTTCAAATCTTACCGCTGGTATACGATTATGTTTGAAAGACTGCAGTGTGAAAAGACATCGAAAATGCAGTTTTTGGTGGAAAAATTTATTTTCTTTTAGAAATAATTTATTTTAGTTACAAAAGATTTTTAACCCAAGTAATTTCCTTTAAAATGAGCTATTGAACAACCCTCTACGATGTTCCAGTGCCAAGCTATCTGTGGAAAAGAAAAAAAGAAAAGAGAAAAAAATATCCCGTTAGGGGAGAATAACGTGGTTAAAGTCAATTTTCTTGATTTTCAAGCCAATATATTTCCCTTGCTGTTCAAGCCAAGGGACTGAAAGTTTCCTATACAGGGGTTTCGGACAAGGCGGTTCTAATGGTGTACTTTTTGTTTTGATCTGACTCCTTTGTTAGGAACTATGGGTTTTTATATTTCTTAACATTGGACGTGATCGTCTCTTACTAGGTTGCTAGCTACCGCTGCAACCCGGATTAATTACTTTACTGTAATTCTTTGGAATAGTAAGAGACGAACCTCAAAGAACCAGGCAGCTAGGTCCAATATATGCAATGATTTGATCTCCGAATGATCGTCTTTTAATATAATAATTCTAGACATGGCAGCACCCACTTTACTGTTACAAATTATTCAATTTGGATATTTAAAATATATATGATGAAAGATAAGTAGCTCGTCTCTGAGAGAAAACTTGCTGTTCAAGTCAAATGACAGAAAGTTTCCTATTTAGGGGTTTCAGACATTCCTGTTCTAATGGTGTACTTTTTGTTTTTATCGGACTTTTTTGTTAGGAGTTATGGGTTTTCATATTCTTAACATTGGACATGCTCGTCTGTAACTATTATTTATTATAATAAAAGGAAACTCGTTTTATTTACATCCTAGCTAAAATAGGGGAGATAATATGAATGAACCACAGAGTTCAGTTTCTCTGGGTTTGATTCCGTTCTTTACCATAACGACCGCTTGAACCCAGATTATAAATTACAAACAGGAAAAAGCCTACGGCTTTTTCTTCTTTGGAATAGTAAGAGACGATCCTCAAATAATCAAGCAGCTAACTAGGTTTATAATTTGTTCTTTAACATAAACTTCATTAATCAGATGTTTTAATATATCCTATATGGTCTAGAGGTTGGGATGACTCTCGCCCAGTTGGCATGAGTTCAATTTCCGTATGGAAAAGTTTTACTTATGATGATTTCTTAAGGAATATAATCAAAATAATAATCTATATAATTTTTTTTTTATCACTTCATATACTATGGGCTACAGTTCGTTTCTTAACGTAAAAAAAAAGAAAAGAAAAAAAATATCCCGTTTAGGCAGAATGTTGTAGTAGCTGCCACTTTTCTTGATTTTCAAGCCAATATATTTCCCTTGCTGTTCAAGCCAAGGGACAGAAAGTTTTCTATACAGGGGTTTCGGAAAAGACGGTTCTAATGGTGTACTTTTTGTTTTGATCTGACTCCTTTGTTAGGAACTATGGGTTTTTATATTTCTTAACATTGGACGTGATCGTCTCTTACTAGGTTGCTAGCAACCGCTGCAACCCGGATAAAAAAAATTTGTATTAATTACACAAGGTTTTTAACCCCATTAATTTCCTTTAAAATGAGCCATTGAACAGCTCTCTACGATGTTCCAGTGCCAAGCTGTCTGTTGAATTACTAACCTATACTATAATTAGGTAGCAAATAAAATTTAGTATAGGCAAGAGGTCATTCTTTATTATATATGTAAATTACTATAAAGTTCATTAACATGAACTGTTTGATTGCTTCAAAATTCAAATATCTTTGAAAAGACTGCAGCATGGAAAGACATCAAAAATGCAGTTTTTGGTGGAAAAATTTATTCTCTTTTAGAAATAATTTATTTTAGCTACTATAGATTTTTAACCCAATTAATTTCCTTTAAAATGAGCCATTGAACAACTATCTACGATGTTCCAGTGCAAAGCTATCTCTGGAAAAGAAAGAAAAAAAGAAAAAATATCCCGTTTAGGCAGAATGTTGTAGTAGCTGCCACTTTTCTTGATTTTCAAGCCAATATATTTCCCTTGCTGTTCAAGCCAAAGGGCGGTAAGTTTCCTTTCAAGGGGTTTCGGACAAGGCGGTTCTAATGGTGTACTTTTTGTTTTGATTTGACTCCTTTTTTAGGACTATATGGGTTTTTATATTTCTTAACATTGGACGTGATCGTCTCTTACTAGGTTGCTAGCTACCGCTGCAACCCGGATTAGCTAAAATAATGAAGATAATATGAATGAACCACAGGGTTCAGTTTCTTTGGACTTGAGGTCGTTTTTTAACTATAAATACAAACAGGAAAAAGCCTACGGCTTTTTCTTCTTTTAAATAGTAAGAGACGAAACTCAAACAATCAAGTAGCTAACTAAGTCCAATGTATGGAATGGTTTGTTATTTCAGTGATCGTCTTTTAATGTAAATTACTATAAAGTACATTAACATGAACTGTTTGATTGCTTCAAAATTCAAATATCTTTGAAAAGACTGCAGTATGGAAAGACATCAAAAATGCAGTTTTTGGTGGAAAAATTTATTCTCTTTTAGAAATAATTTATTTTAGTTACTATAGATTTTTAACCCAATTAATTTCCTTTAAAATGAGCCATTGAACAACTATCTACGATGTTCCAATGCAAAGCTATCTCTGGAAAGAAAGAAAAAAAGAAAAAAATATCCCGTTTAGGCAGAATGTTGTAGTAGCTGCCACTTTTCTTGATTTTCAAGCCAATATATTTCCCTTGCTGTTCAAGCCAAAGGGCGGTAAGTTTCCTTTCAAGGGGTTTCGGACAAGGCGGTTCTAATGGTGTACTTTTTGTTTTGATCTGACTCCTTTTTTAGGACTCTATGGGTTTTTATATTTCTTAACATTGGACGCGATCGTCTCTTACTAGGTTGCTAGCTACCGCTGCAACCCGAATGCAACCCAAATTCACATATATATTTATTTATGAGAGGCAGCCTGGCCAAGTGGTGCAAGGCACTGGTGTTAGCCACCAGTCTCTTCGGAGGCGTGGGTTCAAATCTTGCCGCTGGTATACGATTATGTTTGAAAGACTGCAGTGTGAAAAGACATCAAAAGTGCAGTTTTTGGTGGAAAAATTTATTCTGTTTTAGAAATAATTTATTTTAGTTACTATAGATTTTTAACCCAATTAATTTCCTTTAAAATGAGCCATTGAACAACTCTCTACGATGTTCCAGTGCCAAGCTATCTGTGGAAAAGAAAGAAAAAAAATATCCCGTTTAGGCAGAATGTTGTAGTAGCTGCCACTTTTCTTGATTTTCAAGCCAATATATTTCCCTTGCTTTTCAAGCCAAGGGACAGAAAGTTTACTATACAGGGGTTCCGGACAGGGCGGTTCTAATGGTGTACTTTTTGTTTTGATCTGACTCCTTTGTTAGGAACTATGGGTTTTTATATTTCTTAACGTTGGACATGATCGTCTCTTACTAGGTTGCTAGCTACCGCTGCAACCCGGATAGCAATTATGCTTAGACACAACCACTCAACATACAATAATACACTGAAAAAAGTATTTAGTCCCTTTTTCTTACTTATCCTGGTTTGTTCCCCTGATTTGAGAACCTGTTCATTAAGGGACCAAACACCAAACCCGCTTACAAATGTGTATTTAAGTGTTTTTTTGTCTCTTGTGAAGTTTACTTCAAGAGGTTTAGGTTTTTCGTGTTTAATTTTTTCTTAGCACTGAGGATGACTTGGTGGTGACCTTTGTAGAAATGCCTGCTTATTTTATCTTCAATTATTTCTAAAAGAGAATAAATTTTTCCACTAAAAACTGCATTTTTGATGTATTTTCATATTGCAGTCTTTTCAAAGATATTTTATTTTTTTTTACATAAATCATAATCGTATACCAGCGGTAAGATTTGAACTCATGCCTCCGAAGAGACTGGTGGCTAACACCAGCGCCTTGGACCACTCGGCCACGCTGCCTCTCATAACTAAATCTTAGACACCATATACTGAATGGTATATTTGTATTAGCAGTTACCACGGTCCTGTGGAGATGAACTTGTCTTTCTGCTAAGAAGGATTTGAGTACAAAACACTGTGTGGTAAACCTGAAAATTTGAGAATTAGTTTTATTTTTTGTTAGGTTTTTGTTTAATAACAAGTCAACACATTTTATTTGTTGTTAAGCAAAGAGACTCCGGGTTACAGCTGCCGCTGCAACCCGGATACCGCTACAATCTGGATAGCTTGTAGCTACCCCTGGAACCACCGTATATCAGTTACTATGGGCGAGAGATCGTTCTTTACTGTACCATCTCTTCGGAGGCGTGGGTTCAAATCTTACCCCTGGTATACGATTATGTTTGAAAGACTGCAGTGTGAAAAGACATCAAAAATACAGTTTTTGGTGGAAAAATTTATTCTCTTTTAGAAATAATTTATTTTAGTTACTATAGATTTGTAACCCAATTATTTTCCTTTAAAATGAGCTATTAAACAACTCTCTACGATGTTCCAGTGCCAAGCTATCTCTGGAAAAGAAAGAAAAAAAGAAAAAAAATATCCCGTTTAGGCAGAATGTTGTAGTAGCTGCCACTTTTCTTGATTTTCAAGCCAATATATTACCCTTGCTGTTCAAGCCAAGGGACAGAAATTTTACTATACAGGGGTTTCGGATAAGGCGGTTCTAATGGTGTACTTTTTGTTTTGATCTGACTCCTTTTTTAGGAGCTATGGGTTTTTATATTTCTTAACATTGGACGTGATCGTCTCTTACTAGGTTGCTAGCTCCCGCTGCAACCCGGATTTCTTACATTATGTTGCTCAAAGATAAACTTTTATTCACTTATTACGTCATATATGGTTAGAACCTACGATTATGACGTCATTAATCAAGTCTGTTCATAAAATGTAGTTTTCGTAGAAATTGATTCTATTTTAAAAACTATTTTGTTTTTAATTACAGAAGGTACTAGATACAGCAATTCCCTTTAAAATGAGCCATTAAACAACTCTCAATGACTTCCCAGTTCTCAGCTAGTTGAGAAAGAAAAAAACGAAAAAAAAGTGCCGTCAATGCACAATGTTGTAGTTCAAGCCACTTTTCTTATTTTGAAGCCAAAATATTTTTTTGTTGTTCAAGCCAATAGCCTGTAAGTTTCCTATATAGGAGTTTCGGACAAGGGGGATCTAATAGTGCACTTTGTGTTTCGTTCCGACGCTATTTTTAGGAGATATGGGTTAGCGCATTTCTAAGTTTTGGACGTTATCGTCTCTTACTAGGTTGCTAGCTACAGCTATAACCCGGATTACTAGCTACCGCTGCAGACCAGATCTAGGAAATCAATTTTCTGTGACTAGGCAGCGCAGTAGCAAAGTACACCTGGTACTTAGAAGATAAATCACACCAGTCCACTTTTTGTTAAGAAAAAATTACTCAGTGTTTTTTTTTCACCCCTTGACATTGTGCGCCCCTAGACCGTTGCCTATTGACCCTATGCATAAATCCTGTAGCAACTTCACAAATTGTTACCCTATATAGTTCCGTAGTTCTCGGGAGGCAGTTATCCTTCCAAAATTTCAGCTTTAAATTAACCCTAGACACTACTAGATGGTGATCTTTACTTTAAACATCAATAAAAGCACTTCTATAGGCCCTAGTATCTTATATTGATCCTGCCAGTCTTCGGTTTACAGTAACATAATCAATAAACTTTGATGTCCGAACATCACGTGAATACCACATAAATATGGGCCATTTTATGACCAAACACTGTATTGATTATAACTAGATTGTTATACCTATAAAATTACAGCAGTCTGTAGCCATTACTATTTTGTTTTCCTAAACTAAATTATTTAGGCTAGGATACAATCTATCCCTACTTATACCAACCTGGGCGTTAAAATCTTCAAACAAAAACCCCATATTTCTACCTTGGACCCTGTCTAGTTGCTCCTGTAACTGTAAGTAAATTTTCATCTGAGTCACTAGCACCTCCGTTAGTCAGTTCTACAGGTGCATACAAGGCCGTACCCAGGATTTTTTTTTCGGAGGGGGTTTTACTGAAAGATTTTTTTTCGAGGGGGGGGGTTACACAAGAAAACCTAAAAAAACAAATACAAAATTTGTTTATATCCATTTTATTACATTTTTACGAGTCAAACAAACATTTCGGGGGGGGGGGGGGTTCAAAGACCATAACCCCCCCCCCTCCCCTGTAAGAGGGGTAAGGGGTTTTTGGCGATGACTCCATGTACAAACTTAGCCATGAGACCCGACTACCAATAATTAAGCCTCGAATAAAAGAAATGAACCAAGTGAGAGAGACACCTTGACAAAATCCTAACATCGTAATAAAATAGACAAGATAACACAGGTATAGAAAAAAACTAAGATTTTATTATCAAAGAAGAGAATTTTAGTTAATTCTTATTAGTTATTTCATTATAATCAAAATTTAACATATATTATTCACAATCAGAAATCAAAGATCAATTCTTGTTCTTGTATTCGCTAGAAGTAAAATTTCATTATTATTGAAGAAAAGCAAGCGTTTTAACTAACATGGTAAGCTAACATGTTCCTGCTTGAAATAATCTAATAAAATTATTTAAGAATGGGGTATACACCTTTTTACTAGGATTTAACATAGTAAAATTAATGAAATAGCAAGGAACATGTTCGACTTACTTTCTATATATACGTGCAAGAAGCTTGAGCATAGCCATAACCCCGACTGACTTCCATGGCCAGTGTCTCTCTATATCAAAACGCATATCCCCTCCTTATTTGCCAAATAAACGAAGATAAATTCAATACTTCTAAGAAAGGGTGTGTTTGTGTTTGCAAATAAGTGTATCGGGTTCAATTATATTCTGAAAGGTTATCGGCATGGACCGGATTCTAGCCATTCACACAGCAACTCGAGTTTAATTCTAAAGTTAGAAGGACATTTCTTACACCCTCGGGATACAGCTTTGGGTGCATATACTACTGTATCTGATACCCTAAACTTTTTAGTCATAAAATAAGTGATTAGTTTTCTATTATTAATACATTATCAGCCTAAACAAGACTTAGCAGCTTCCTTATTCATCATGAGCCCTACTTTCTGTCTATGTACCCCATCCTCCAGGCCTGAGTAAATGAATTCTATTTCACCTAATTTTATGCTCCCTACCCCTGGGATATGAGTTTCTGAAACTCCTAATCAGTGCAGTTAAAATTGTCTGAATTTTTCAGTCAAAATGTCGATACAATATTTATTTTTAACATCATAACAATCCAAGTTCCTACTTTTATACTCTTTAAAGCAATGAAATTGTTTTAGCCACAGGAAAAGTGAGGGTTGAGGCAGCCTTTTGTAGAGGCCGTTGTCCATAGATCTGGTACTTACGCCCTTGCACAGTTGTTCTGCGTCACCATGCAATTTACCCCATTACTGGGAGAAGGTTTGTAACGCACTGGACTTGTCCACACACCGGTAGGCCTTGCTGAGTCTACATTTCAGGGGTTTTCTTCCTCCCCCACCTTTTCTTACGGCCCATAAAATGAGTCATAAGTTAAAATGATGTTTAGATGATAGCAAGATAGCTAACCTTATTGATTGCGTTAATGTAAACCAAAGACTGTCTGGATCGATACAAGATATAAAGGTAAATGAGAGTTCCGTTGTTGATATTAAAAGTAGAGATCACAATCTAGTAGTGTCTAGTGCTTTTTCAAAGCTGAAACTTCAGAAGGGTAACTTTTGTTCCGGCAAGTTGTGACTTTCGTTGACTCCAGGATGATAATCCAAGAGATACTTTCCAGGAGCAGTTGGATTAAAAAAAAAACAAAAAACGGTTAGTCGTAAAGCTGACAATGCAGAGGATAGATTAAATAATCTTGTGAAGATTGTTTGTGAAGTCACTGATGATGTCTTAGGGAGGAAAGTTTGATCCACAGTTAGAAATATTAGTGAAAATGCTTTAAGTTTATTAGAGAGGAGGAAGATCTTGTACAAGATATATTTGAGTTCTAAATCGTACGAAAATAAGAGCAATGTAAGAAAAGCGGAGTAAGTTTTAAAATATGGATTACGGAGGTGTGAAGTGAAGGCCATGAATAAAAAAGTTCAAGCTATGGAAGATGTAACTAGACGTCTTAACTGTAAAATATTATACTGGCATGCTATACAAATTAAAAAAGGAACATTTAAACTGGGAATTTTTCACATGTTTGGTGTTGTCACTTAAGTTGTTTTATTTTTTTTTAGCATGTATGGTATGTTTCATTTTTTTTCCAACAGCCTAATACTGAGAACTCACCAGGTACGTAAAACCAGCGATACGGCAACGTAAATTAGTTACGAATCAGGCTAGGTGGTATTGATCTTGTTTTGAGGGTCCATGATTCATGAGCGTAAATAGGAATTCAGTGTATTGTAGAGTCTTGTTTTCAGGAGAGCCAACAAATTCTTGTTCCTCCAGATGGGAACCAGGGCTTTCAAACCAGTGTTTACAAGCGCTAGGTATGTGTTAATAGTAAACAAATATGAAAATTTTTACGAATAATATTGAGACAAAACTCCATCTGAAGTTGAAAAATCCGCAATTTTCTTTTTCCATTAAAAACACTATATCAATAAAAAACGAACGGAAATTAAGTTAAAAATTTCTTCCACAAAATAATATTTTTTGAAGAAAAGTACGCAAAACAAACAGAAATTACAATGAATACCAGAGTCAAACCCAAAACGAGCAGAAATTAACATGACTAGAGCTGACAACCCCCATGCCTTCTCAGGACCAGAACATAATTTGCACTTTACTGAAAAAAACAACAACAAATGAATGTGGTTTGTCATTTTAATATGCATATACTGATATTCATTTGTTGAAGTCTTAATAATTTTGATTTAAAACCGTGAAAATATTTCAGATGTATTTTGTTTTCAGTGAAGTGCAAATTATGTTGTTGTCTTGAGAAGGCATCGGGATTGTCAGCCCTACTCATGTTGATTTCTGCTTGTTTTGAGTTTGACTCGGTTATTTGTTATAATTTCTGTTAGTTTTGGTTTTATATATTCATTAATGGTGATTTGAGGTAGTTTTACATTTGGAAAGTTATTTGACTTTATCTCTACTCATTTTTGGCTTAATTGAGCTCTTTACGTTTCTTCGAAAAAACTTATTCTGTAAAAAAAAGTTTTAACTTAATACAAACAGTTTTTTTTTACTTAGTTTTAAAGCAGCATTTAGTTGTAAACCATAATGGGCAAATTGCCTAACTGTGGCGGTTTGACAGACCCAATATCCCTAGAGACATAGTTACTGGACTGTTAAACTGTGCTGAACAAAATGGCTGTCTAGACATATCGATTTAATGTATTTGGAAAAATAATTGGCTTGGGATTAGAGCGGCTTTCCCTCAAATCTTATCTGACTCTTAAAAAGGCCACTAGAACTTTCAATTTCAAATTGTATTAGCTCGTTAAAAGTTGCAATGATACTATTAGCTACGGTAGAGTGACGCTGACCCTGATATTGCTTAAATGCCCTTTTTGAAAACCTGCTTGCATATAGTTCTTTTTTGTTTACTTGAAGTTCCCCAAAGAATTTACTAAGAGTTTCAGCTTAATGCCCTTACGGTCATTAGTTATAGTAACTGCAGTAGTATTAACATTATACAGACAATGCCTTATGGCTAGTTTAAAATCCGCCATAACGTACCCTGAAATGTCTAACTTAATAATGTAAGCTTTTCTTGAGATATTGCTTTGTCACCCTTTTGACAATCTACATGCTCATTGTTCTTTTTATTTAGTTCAACATACACCTAAATATTCCTTGAAAGCTTTACCTTAATACCCATAGCTCATGTAGTAGCAGCAATTGTAGTAGCAATACTAGGATGTTGTATACATATATCACCTTTGGTTTTCTTCAAAATCCCCTTCAGCACATTCGGAAAGTTTCAACTTAATGATATTAACCGATCCTGAAACATTGCTTATATACCCTCTTGACAATCTGTGTGGGCATAGTTTGTTTTGATTTAGTTTATTACAGTTTCAATATTACCCCCCATTTTTTGCCTTAATACCCTTAGCTTTACCAGCAGTAGTAGCAGTATCAGTAGTAATAGTAACAACAATAGAATTAATAGTAGTAGATTTAGCTTTAGCAGCAGTAGTAGTCTATGTAGCAGTAGTAACAATAGTAGCAGTAGCAGTAGCAGTAGAATGAGTAGAATTAGTAGCCTTATGATGCAAATATGTCCTTTTGGTTAATTCAACATCCCCCCACAACAGGTAATGCAAGTTTCAATTTCAAACACTATTTTGTTCCTAAGATATTACTGATACGCTCTTTTGACAACCTTTATATATTTGGCGTGTTGCGATTCCGTTCAGCTTCCCCTGTCAAAAATCCCTGGAAATTTCACCTTCATACCCTTAGGCTCTGTTGTAATAGTAGTGACAGAAGTAGATGTGTATTAGTAGAACGAGGTGTAGTTTTAAAAGAAATAGTAATAGTATTAGTAGCAGAAGGTGTATTAAAATATTGCCTTTAGGTCAGTTTAAGAGTCTCTCCTTATGTCGCAGAATTTTCAACTTAATATAAATAGTCATTGCTATGACATTGCCGATATGTCCTTTTGCTAGCCTGTATATTCACATACTTTTTGAAATTTCCATCTTAATGTTCTTAACCTTACAAGTAGTTGCAATAAAGTAGTGGTTGGAGTGATTGTTGTCGTATTAAATGTAGTAGTGGTATTAGTATTATTAGTAGCGTGCACATATTGCCTATTGGTTAGTCAGGCACATATTTCCTAGTCGGGCAACTACGTGACTACCAAGCAGGAATATTCTCGTATCGGTGTTGGAATTGCACCAGTCCTGAGGTATTTCATGGTTTTAACAGAGAAAATAAATCACTTCATAGTTATAGTAGGCTACTCACAATACTGATAGTCTAATTACTGAAAACAGAAGTGGAACTAGAGTAGGTTTCTCTGTCAGATATCTAGGTCCTAAGGTTTGGAATTCTCTTCCAGAGAGCATTCGGGCGTTGGAGCACCTTGGTCTATTGAAGAGAAAAATAAAGTACCTTCTTTTTGGTCCTGGGTCATTAATGTTTTTTTTCTTTTCTATTTTTTTTATTATTTTTTATTTATTTTCATGATTAGAAATTGGTCATAATTTGTTTGTTTATTTATAATTATTTATTTCCTTGTTTTGTTTGTTTTGTTCGTTTGTTAAGAGTTTTGTTTGTTAAGTGTGTGTTATATATGTGGTCGCCCAGTATCAAGTGCTCTTATGTCTTTCTTTGGACAACCACTTGTATTAATGTTATGTGTTATATCATTTTTAATGGAATGAATTAAATTGAAAAAATCGAAATATTGAAATTTGAAAGTTAAAACTTAATATCCGGATTAATTCTTGAGATACACCTTTTTGACAATCTAGTGTACATGAACATAGCGTCTTTTCATTTATTTCAAACTTTTCTTCAATATTCACTCAAATTTTCACGTTCATACACATAGCTTTAATAGTATTAGTATTATAGTAGCAGTAGCGGCTGTAGAAAAAGAATAAGCCGTAGTAGTAATACTAGTAGTAGCAGCAGTATTAATACCATCATTATCGTGTACAGGTTTGCTTTTGGTCAGCTGGAAATATTCATCGCAGAAATTTCGCAGAAATTCCTCGCAGAAGGCCAGCGCAGAAATTTCAACATGATATTGTAAGCCGTTCCAAAAATATTGCTGATGCTGCTGTCCTTTTCACCCCTTTTAATGTAATTTTCATCTTAATATTCTTAGTCTTATAAGTAGATGAAATTGAAATAGTAGTTGGAGTAGTTTAGTAGCAGTATTAGTAGTTACAGTTAAAGTAGCAGTGGTAGTCGTGTTAGAAGTAGCATGCACATATTACCTTTTGGTCAATTAATCTTCCCCTTTAAGTACTCTCTGAAAGCTCCAGCTTAATCTTCAAAACAATGAGATACGTCCTTTTGCCAATCTGCATGCACCTAATATATGTTGATTTAATTAAAATTCCCCGCAATATTCTGTCAAATTTTCACCTCCATAAGCCGAACCTTATTAGTACTAATATACTAGTAGTAGTGGTAGTTTTAGATGCAGTAGTAGCAGTAATAGTGTTGTATTAGTAGTAGTAGTAACAGTAATTGCAGTAGTATTAAAAGCAGTATTAGTATGTACATGTTGCCTTTTACTCAGTTTAACTTCCCAGCATCTTGCTCCGGAAGTTTCAGCTTGATACGGTAAGCTATTTCAAAAATATTGCTGATACGCCCTTTTGACAATCTGTGTGCACACGATGTTTAGATTTAGTTCAACTTTGCCCTCAACATTTCCTCAAATTTTCATTTCAATAACCTTAGCCTGGTAGTTCTTACTACAGAAGCTAAGTTTTCTCACTAGCCAGTTTTTAAACTCGTTTTAAATTTTTTTGTTACTATGGGCTACCGTTAACTCTTTATTAAATTTTAGCTACCGCTACAACCAGATACAGTGCAACTTATTAGCTATTCTTATGCGTACTCGAGTACTGTTAATTTTGTCAGCCCTTTTATCTCTTTTCAATCTTTTTTTTTTTATCTTTCTAGCATTCTATATCTATTTTTGCCATTTTTTTCAATAGGTACTTTGGTTGCTGGTCCACTGGTTCTTTCCTTGGTTTTCTTCCGTTTAGCTTGCTTACTTGAGACCTTTATGTTGACAAGTTTTTTCACGAATTGCCAATTTTAACTTCTTAGATGACTTCACTTGTTAGCCTTTTATGTTTGTATTAATATCCTTGTGACTGATGTCGTAATATAATTTTACTATAACAAAATTTGTGTTTTTGACCCTCCGATTATAATGTCATTCATAATCTTATATGTGAAGATGCATTTTTTGTTAAAGATTGTATTTTATTTTAAATATGGTTTGACTTTATTACAAAAGGTCATATATATGATAATTTCCTTTCAAATGAGCCATTAGATAGTTCTCTATGATGTTCCAGTGCCCCACTAGCAGTGAGAAGCAGAAAAAGAGAGGGCATATCAGTACTACCCTTACAAAAAAGTGATTGTCTTTGTTTTCATTTTGGTTTCCTTGTAAGTTTCCCGTACAGCGTTTTCGGCCCATGCGATTCTAACTGCTTCTTTTTTTTGATCCGATGCCGTTTTAGGGATTATAGGCTATTTTTTTTAATTCACAGAAATTGGTTTTCAAAATAATATTTAACATTTAAGACTAGTCGAGGTAATAGTTACAAGCCCTGTATAGGCTGAAAAGACGATCTTTCTCGCTAGCCAGGTTTTAAACTCGTTTTAAAATTTTTTGTTACTATGGGCAGCGATTCGCTCTTTATTAGATTAAATAAAAAAAAACAAGTTTTTTTAACTGAAAGTAAGGAGCGACATTAAAACTTAAAACTAACAGAAATTATTCCGTATATGAAAGGGGCTATCCCCTCCTCAACGCCTCGCTCTTTACGCTAAAGTTTTTTATTGTTTAAAAAAAATAGAGTTGTGAGTAAGTCAAACTTTAGCGTAAAGAGCAAGGCGTTGAGGAGGGGACAGCCCCTTTCATATACGGAATAATTTCTGTTCGTTTTAAGTTTTAATGTCGCTCCTTACTTTCAGTTAAAAAAACTTGTTTTTTTTATTTAATTTTTGAACGTTTTTGAATAAATGCAGGTTTTGATCTTGGCTCACAGTACATGAATAATTAAAACAAAATTTTCATATTAATTTACTTTTATTTGGTTAAATGGCTTTCTCGAAACTTGTTTCATTTTATTTACGAACGTTTTTATTAGTAATAAATATACGTAACTTACGAATTAACTTACGTAACGAACTTCTATATTCATATATTTTTAATACGTATATTAAGGGGTTCGCCCCCTAGTCAATACCTTGCTCTTTAAGCGAAAGTTCGAATTTTGTTCCAATTCTTTAAAAATGACCGCTTAATCACAAAGGCCGTTAATTAGAATAAATAGCTCTCATGAAAGTACTAAAAAATCTCTCGCTTAAAGAGTGAGGTATTGACTAGGGGGTGAACCCAATCATATATGTAATATTTTCTGTTCGTTTAAAGTTTTGATGTTGCTTCTGTTGCAGTTGAAAAACTTGTTTTTTTATATTCAATTTCTGATCTTTTTTTAAATAATGCTGGGAAGGCCGGCGTCCCCTTCATAGCAATGTCGCCCTTCCCCCATGAAAACTTCCTTCATGGAAAGATCCTCCTACATAACCCCCGACCCCAGGCACGTACGCAGGTATTTGTTCGGGGGGGGGGGGGGCAATTTGTTTCGAGGGGGAGGGCAATCCTTCAAACCCATTATTCTGTGAGAAAAATCAGAAAATTATGGGAGAATTAAAAAAATCGTGAGATTTCGGGGGGCCCGGGCCCGGAGGCCCCCCTCCCTGCGTAAATCCCTGCCCGACGCCCCCCCCCTCACTACCAAGAAAAATATACCCTGAAAACGTCTGTACTGTATACTTCCCAATAACCAATACTATATGTTAGTAGTAAGGCAATACTGAATACAAAACGTGATTGTGTAATTTGTCTTACCTCCCGCCTGAGGCATGGATATGTGTGTATATTTTCAAGTAATTGGGTTACCAGGGCCATTTGCCCATTACAATGAACTCTACATAGCTTGGCAGACATGTTTTTTATTATGACATCGATTTTTTGTGTGTCAGTCGATTAGAGAAAGTTGGTGGTTAGTCCAATATAATAACTTGATTGGTCGGTTTTCTAAAAAAAACTTGTCATGGTATAATTTACTCAATTTAAAAAAAAACCGATATAATGTCCCTACACTGCATTCCAATTTTCATTATGTTTTAAGACATTGTTTATAGTACACCATATATTTTTAACTTTTGAAAACAATGGATTTGTCAATTTTCAATGTGAGTTTACAGGTTTTAATTGTTTTGAAAAACACTTCTTTATCATTCAGAAACAAGCTTTTTCCTAACATGAAGTATTTTTCTGCTTTGAATGAAAAGCTTGCGTGTTACAAAGAGTGTGAGAGTTTGGGGGGGGGGGTTAAATTTCACAGGCTCTTGCTATAAACGGGGTTTGTCTAATTCCGATGTCACGGTGGATGACTTTGGGAAAAAATTAGCGTGGGAGGGGGCCTAGTTGCCCTCCATTTTTTTTTTTGTTACTTAAAAAGGAACATTAGAACTTTTAATTTCCGTTCGAATGAACCTCCAGATAGGAGCTTTTAACTTCTATAGTAGGGTTCTCTGATGATGTGATTTTCATTATAATTCTATGAGTTTTAGAGGGTGTTTTCCCCCTTTTTCGAAAACAAGGCAAATTTTTCTCAGGCGCGTAACTTTTGACCGGTATAGCTAAACTTGATGAAACTGTTATATTTGAAATCATAAGGATTCGCTCTTACGCTAAAGTTTTTTATTGTTTAAAAAAAAAATAAAGTTGTGAGACAAGGTCAAACTTTAGCGTAAAGAGCGATGCGATGTGGAGGGGGGGGGGGCACCCCCTTTCATATAGGGAATAATTTCTGTTCGTTTTAATGTCGCTCCTTACTTTCAGTTTTAAAAAACTTGTTTCTTTTTTGTATTATGTAAATAAAATCTTTCCTCCATAGGTATATTTACAAGTTTTAATTGTTTTGAAAAGCAGTTTTTTTTTTATCATTCAGAAACAAGCTTTTTCCTAACATGATGTATTTTTCTGCTTTGAATGAAAAGCTTGCGTGTTACAAAGAGTGTGAGAGTTCTGGGGGGTTAAATTTCACAGGCTCTTGCTATAAAACGGGGTTTGTCTAATTCTGATGTCACGGTGGATGACTTTGGGAAAAAATTAGCGTGGGAGGGGGCCTAGTTGCCCTCCATTTTTTTTTGTTACTTAAAAAGGACATTAGAACTTTTAATTTCCGTTCGAATGAACCTCCAGATAGGAGCTTTTAACTTCTATAGTAGGGTTCTCTGATGATGTGATTTTCATTAAAGTTCTATGAGTTTTAGAGGGTGTTTTCCCCCTTTTTCGAAAACAAGGCAAATTTTTCTCAGGCGCGTAACTTTTGACCGGTATAGCTAAACTTGATGAAACTGTTATATTTGAAATCATAAGGATTCGCTCTTTACGCTAAAGTTTTTTATTGTTTTAAAAAAAAAGTTGTGAGACAAGGTCAAACTTTAGCGTAAAGAGCGATGCGATAAGGAGGGGGCACCCCCTTTCATATAGGGAATAATTTCTGTTCGTTTTAATGTCGATCCTTACTTTCAGTTTTAAAAAACTTGTTTTTTTTTTATGAAATTAATAATAGGAGCACCTTAATAAGCAATAAACAAGAGGAGGAGGAGGACAAAATTTCACCTCTTAACCATTTATCCAACAAAATGGAAAAAGGGGTTGTTCTTTTCATGCTAAATTCTGCCTTTTTTTTTCAAGGAAGCGGATACGTCCAATAACCCCCCTTCTGAAAAGAAAGCAAGATGGAGCGAAGCTGTATTAATGCAAGCCACAAGACCATCAATTATCAAATATGCTGGTAGAATTACACACGATCTGGACCAGCCAACGACCACCCAACTTATAGTGCCAGAGCCCTATCACGCCAGTGTTAGCTCCACGCAAGCTGGAAGGAAAGTTGAAGAGAGAATGAACTGCTTCTCATAATGCCTATGCCCAGCCTACTGAAGATCGTGAGCTTGACCCCCTTCATGTTTTGCCAAGGAGTTCGGATGTAGAAGCCCAGTCAGAATTTGTAGGTATATACATAATTTTTTCTATCCCTATTTTAAAAATAAGGTAAATTTTCTCAGGCGCATAGCTTTTGATGAGTAAAAACTTGAATTTGTTTCTAAACTATTCTATAATAATTCTATTCATTTTCTTTCGTTAACCAAATTAGCAGTATATAATGGAATGCTTATAACACTGAAATAGCTTATCATACATTTCTAAAAAAAGAGCAGTATATAATGAATGCTTATAACACTGAAATAGCTTATCAGACATTTCTAAAAAAAAACCTTACCTTGTAACTTCTCTCTTCTAACCTAGACGTTTTTCTAATGCAATAATCCAATATTCCTTTAGACAAACTAACTATATGAAAACATACAATTCGCTATTTCAACAGATGACAAGCATTCTTAAACTGCTATATATTTTGCAGTAAGCTTTTGCGCGCATCCGGTGCTTATCAAATCTCCCATCGTTACATCTGAATTTTAATCCGATTGACAGGTATAATTTGAATTTTAAGTGGGGTTCTTGTGACAGGATGTGTATTTCCGATAAGATATATTAACACATCGGAAGAAGGTTTTTAATAATCTCCAATTATGTCTTCACAGTGTTGTCAAGAAACATTATTTGGGGTGAACTCATTTCATTGAAACACTTAGGGACATTTTAAAAGGTGTTTTCGAGAAAGAATTTGAGGGTGTTCTATTTGAACAGTGTTGTGAAGTCCGATATCCCAACAAAGGGTATCGATCCTCCTACCTCGAAGGAAGCTCCCGGTTCCCAAGGGTCCTCACAGAGGGGGGCTCTAAAAAGGACCATCCAGCATTTTAATTGCACTTTAATTGTTGATATGGATGGAGAAAAAGTTCTTCTCTCTCTTACAATCATTTATTTAGCCCAGGTTAACTATGTCCACAACTTCAAACAAATCCGTTGCCAAAAGACAGAGGAAAATTCGGATTGTTGAGAGAGTTATATCACCAACCGCCGACATATGGGATTCGTGTCCATTAACTGAAGCTGAGGAGCAAGTGTTCATACAGCATACCGCGTCAGTTGAACAATGGTCAAATTTCATTGAGAGTTATAATGAAGAGGGTCAAGCAGTAGAATTGGACCCATATTTTGCATTTTTATTCTAAAAATTTTTGGAATAAAACCATTAGTTTTTTTTTTATCATTCTCTTGTTCTAAACTTAGCCTTCTAAGAATAAGACTACATTTTCCTGACTAAAACAATATATATATATTTTTTTAACATGTTCAGTTGCCATAATGAAAGACATGTGGCAATGTAACTTTTTTCTTCTTCTTTTAATTGTTCAGGTGGTGGGGGTGGGACAATGACTATGAGAAATTGACATAGTTTTTTAACTTTATAAAAATAATGGTTATTTTACATAAGAAATAAAACTTTTTTTCTACAGATTAAAGATATAGCACCCCACCGACACCGTTGAGTGATGAAGCAAGTGTATTTACAGGACCAATTTTGTCACCCCCACCGGAGTTCAGCGATGAAGCTACACTAGTTCTACAGGATATGGAGTGGCATAGGGGGTTCCTTAATGATGTTTTTGGGGAAATGGCTAGCCTGGATGACTTAAGCTGTGATATTGACATGCTTGAGGATCCGGAGTGGACAGAGAGTTTTATGCGTGAACATTTAGGTGATGCTACTAGTGCATCTGAACCGGGTCCTCATAACGAAATTCCATCACAGGACAATACAGGCTGGCTCGACCAATTGTCCCCAAACACCTTGGAATATGTACTAGGGGACCTCTTGCCACATCCCCCCAATGTGATTGAACAGACTGGGAGTGGTGGTGTTATTGACAATTCCCTGTCACCCGCCACCATTCCACTTAATGATATAGATAGTAGTAGTAATACAACAGCAACAGCATCCCCTCTTCCGGATTTTTTTCTGTCCAACTCTGCCTTGCATCACACATTGGTCTACAGCGCCAAATTCGGTGACCCCTTCAACTCTCTAGTGTCGGGGGATATAATAACAGATCCCCTGGCCATTGCACATTCATATACTGATAAGATTCGAGCCATTCTTGAACAACAAATGGGGGTGTGGGGAGTGGGGGTCAGTTTTAAAAGCATCAATAGCACTAAAAATATTTTTTTTAAATGAAAGTGCGGGTGAGATGTATTCGAAATACTTGCACACAGAGATGTTGGCAATACACCCGCATTTATCAAATTATGGGGAGGTTTTTCTAAATTGGGCTAATAGTATTCAAAGTAAGTGGGAAAATTATAAACGTTGCGAGGGCGGGGGTAGGGTGTACTCGGTGGTGTGTGGTGGTAGTGGGGGTGGGGGGTATTTGGGTGTTGGGTGTAGTGGTGGTTAATGTGGGGTGTTGTTGGGCGGGTGTTCGTGGTGTTATTGGTGTAGTGTGTGAGTCGGGTGGTGGGTGAGTGGGGGGGGTTGGTGAGGGTGTTGGGTTAGGGCTTTTTTTAGGGGGGGAGTTTGGGTGCGGGGGTGGTGTGTCGGTGGGGGTAGGTGGTTGAGGGTAGGGGGGGGGGGTAGTGTAGTGGGGTGTTTGTAGTGGTTGTTAGTAGTTTAGGGGTACGTAGTGTGTACGGGTATTGGGTAGGTGCTGTAGTTAGGGGGTGGTGTCGCCCCCGACTGCCCGTTAGGGGAGTCGGGTGGTTTTAGGTAGTGTTGGGTGTTAGGTGGGGGTAGTGGCGTGTGGGTAGTAGTGGATTAGGGTCTTGGAACCGGGTAAAGGGGGGTTTGGGGGGGTTTTATTAGTGTCGGGGGGGTGGGGGCGTAGGGGGGTGCTTGATGTGGGGGTTGTTGGGTCGTAGTGTAGAGTGGTGTGGTGGGTAGTGGGGGTGTGGGTCGAGGGTGTAGTTGCTGTTTTTGTGTGGGTAGGGGTTTGGTGTTGGGTAGTGGCGAGGGTTGGTGTGGTGAGTTGGTGGTGGGTAAGTGGGTTCGGTGGGGGTCGGGTGGGGGTTATTGTTTAGTGTACGAAGGTGGGTAGTGTTGTGTTGGGGTAGGGTAGGTTGGGGGTGGTGGTGGTAGTTGGGGGGGTGGCTGGGGGGGGGTAGTCGGTTATTTAGTGGGTGTATGGGGGTGTGGTTTGGTGTGGTGTAGTGGGTTTTTATTGTGGGGTGTGGGGTAGGTGGTGTAGGTGGGGGGTGGTTTAGGGGTAGTGTGTATGTGTTGGGGGTTGGTAGTCGGTGGGGCGTTGATGCGTTGGTGGGGTGTTTTTGGTTAGCCGGTTCAGTGTGGTGGTTGGTGGTAGGGGTTTGGGTATGAGTGTAGCGGGGGGTTGGATAGGGTTCACGGGATTTTCTTTGGGGGAGGCGGGGGGGTCGGTTTGGGGTAGTGGATGTAGGGGGTGTTGGGTGTACGGGTAGGTGTGGTAGGGGTGGTGTTGGGGGGTGGGGGTTAGTGGGTTTGTGGGGTGGTGTTGGTGGGGGTAGTGGATCTGGGTTTTATGGATTGGAAGTTTAAAGTTAAATTTGTTTAGTTTAAAAAGGATTTGTATTGTAAGAGGGGGAGCGGAATATTGAATTAAAATATCATTCAGATTTAGAGGGAGTAGGGGGATACAACCGAATCTGTTCGATACGAGGCTGCAGTGTTTCAGGTATGCATTTTTAATTGCGGCATACAGACCGCTTAAAATAGATGCATCTAAGAAAAAGTTGGATAAAATGGCAGTTAATGGTAGGGAGGGTTCAAAGTTCCCCAAAGTAAATTTTAATTGTTTAAATGGTCAATATCCCGTGACACTAAAGGAATAGATATTTTGAGCGGGCTAATGCACATTAAAGATTGGTTTTCACGGTGGTTACAGTATGAACCAGAATTGAAGAGGGTCAGCGTTCCGATAAGAAGGGTGGTATTATTTCCAGTGCGGGCTCCTTCAATTGAATCAGTAGAACATTGGGTGTGGCTTTTATACACCCCACCCACAGACTCCGATTCAATGGTCATTTCAATCCGATTACGGATATTAGTAGGGTTCTAAGTGAGGGTAAAAAAGGGGGGCGTGGGGGTGTATGCTATTACTGTCCACCAATATCTCTCAAGAGTTCCGCTCTGATTTAAAGTTAAAAGCATCACATGAAAACACTGTAAACGTCATGGAGACCAGGCTGGGAGACGGTTAAAGCGGAGATAGAGCCGATCTTACGTTTTAAAAATTTCAAAACACGCTCCTGCAGAGCAATAAGATCGCTTTGGACTGCGAGGCTAAGCGGACAGACGTGTGCGACCCTCAAATTCAAATCATGTTAAATTACATGAAGCCATAGGGGTCTCTTACGCTCACGCGCAACGAGATTCCAATAATACCATGCAAGTGTTGGAGGTAGTGAGATGTTGAGTGACGGGTGAAGACTACATGCGCTCGGCATTGGTCAGTCTAATCAAAACAGCGAACGGTGCAATTTCGCGCCTTCGTTATACAAACTATCTTATGCTCCTATCACCATATGACATAGTGGCCATTAAAAAATCGTAAAATGTGTTGGGTTTGCAAGGGAGAATTTGATGATGGTGTTGGAATGGGGGGAGGAGGAAGGTGATCGACCATGATCATTTGTGGTGGGAAATTACATCGGGAGGGAGTAACTTTAGAGGGGTAGCACACCAGTCATGCAATTTTAAACATTAGACAACAATATTTCGTACCTGTTTTTATACACAATTCCAATTACGACTTAAAGTTTGTTCTTCCGGCGTTGGCCCGCATTGCCAAGGGGGGAGTTGTAGATGATGCATGGATAGATGGTTCTTTTTCATATAATATCATACCCAAATCATCGGAGAAGCTACTGCTGCTAGAATTCATGTGGAAAAACAGTTGACAAGGGTAACACGTGCCTGAATAAAATCCGTTTTTTAGACTCGTTCAGCTTCTTCCCAAATCTTTAAGTCAATTGATTCAGGTGCAGAAAAGTGACAATTTTGATAGCTTCCCACTCCTCAAACAGCGCTTCCCCGATGATGAAATGTATGATTTATTAACGTGTAAGGGTATATATCCATATGATTATTACAACTCTGGCTCGAGGCTAGATGAGGTGTCACTACCGCCCATTGAAGCTTTTTACAATTCTCTTACTGAGAGTGAGTGCACCACTAGCGACTACGAATTTGCTAAGAGGGTTGGGCAAAGGGCGGATTGTAAAAATGGGTGGGATTATTGTAAACTTTACTTGGCCAGTGACGTACTCACTCTTCTGGATATTGTGTGCAAAAATACGGATAAAATCTATGGGGAATTTGGGTTGGATTTAGGTTATTATTTTCCACTCCCCATTTGGTGATGGACTTGATACTTAAAATCAGCAAAGAAGAAATAGGTCTGATCGCCGATGTGGATCAGCATCTGTTTGTAGAGAGATCATGTGGGGTGGGTATGTCTTTCACGGGGATCGTATCATGAAAACTGATCCGAGTGGACAGCACACCGATGAAAAGTCGGACGCAGTTTTCTTGGATATGAATTCTCTTTACCCGTCGGCAATGTCTCACTACTGTTTGCCGTGGGCAATTATAAATGGCTTAACAATCCTGTGCTTCGAATTTCCCCGACATTGCCAGTGTTGAGGAGAATGGGCACAGGGATGGTTTTTTGAAATTGACGGTGAAATACCATTGAAATCCATGACTCGGTAAAAGACTTTGTTTTTCCGTGCATAAATAGACCGGTGGGTAGGGACTCTCTGAGCCCCTACAATTTATCTTTAGTAGAGGACGGGAGTATGCACTGGGTACCTTCAAAACAAAAACTAATTGCCGATCTCAACCCGAAACAGAATATCGTTTTTCATCACGTGCTATTGAAATGAATGGTGTCCAATGGTTTCAAGGTCACAAAGATTCATAGAGCCCTCCAATATGATCAAAAAGCCTTACATGAAAACGTTTATTAACTTCTTTGTCAGTAAGCGTTCACAAGCGAAAACGAAAGTTGAAAAAGAAGTCTATAAACTCATTTTGAACTCAGCTTTCGGTAAAATGTGCGAGAGCGTACGACACAGAAGTCGATGTGACATTGTAACCAACCCCAAAGATTGTGCTCGAATCATTGCGGATCCAAACTTCACATCGTTCACAATCATAGACTCCAATATGGTGCTCCTACATCGCAAGAAAAGAAACATTGTATTAAATAAAAATATTGCAGGCGGAAGTGCAATAACTGAAATATCCAAGAAACTCATGTTGTCATTTTATTATAATGTATGCAGGGTACAGTGGCCGATTGAGGGACAAGTTCAAGTGTACTACGGGGACACTGATTCACTCCTGTTAAAAGTCAAAACTGAAAATCTATTGAATGATTTGGAAAGTGGCGAGTACATTAGCTCACGAATGGACTACACTAATTGGGACGAATCCCTCTACCCAGAGCTAGTGAAAACGCCAGGCCTCAAATCAATGTTAATGTTAAAATTTGAAACGGGTAGCGATCTGATATCCAGTGGTGTGTTTCCTGGACCGAAGTATACTGTGTGGAAACGCACGGCAAGGATATCAAACAAGTTTTGCAAGGGGGTACCTACACACTTTGTAAAAAATAATTCGACATGAGTGTGTATAGAAACTGTGTGGAACGTAGTTTAGTGCCAAGGGCGAAAGTCATGGCGATTCGCTCTTTACAATTTAAAAACTACACAGTTAGAGTTGAGAAAAAACGCCATGTCTGCCATATCGGACAAAGTCTATATACTTGAGGATGGTGTGAAGGTACTACCACACGGTCATTATTAATTTCAGACCGAGTTGAATGTACAGAGTACAGAAAACAACTCGGTCTAAAAAAATTAACTTAAATTCACTAAAAAAAAGTTATAAATTGGGTGGAAGGGTTTTTTTTGGGTAATTAGGTTTTTTTAATTCTTTTTTTTTTCTCTATCACAATCAATTTTCAATGTGTGTGTGTTTGTGCAAGGCAGATCAATTTCCAGTATTTAATGCCGGCCCCGGCCCGGGCCCGCCACAGCGGGCCCCGGCGCAGGGCGCTTCCCGGCCCCGGCCGCCGCAGCAGCCGCCCCCGGGGGGGGGGAGGGGGAGGGGACCCCAAAATTTAAAATGTTGTAAGTAAAAGTGTATGATATTATTTCACAGGTGTGTGTGCATTAGTCCAATAAATGTTGTATTTTTTATAAATAAATAAATAAAAAAAAGTGTATTTATTTAAGTGTTTTTTTTTCTAGTGGTTATGTAAATGTTGTATTTTTTTATTATAAATAAATTAAAAAAGTGTATTTTTTTTATTCATGTTTAATGTGCCTTTTTCAATGTAGTATTTTTTTAAAGTATTGTCACCTTTTTTATGTATATAATAAAAGAAAATATTATTCTTTATTCTTCTTCTTCTTCTTCTTGAACGGAGTAGTAATAGGGGAAATTATTTAGTCATTAGACAGCCATAGTCTACAGTTAGTTGTCCAGGTGAACTGTTGAAGGGAACATGTATCAATTTAAAACACCATTCAGATCGTTTCTGTGTGGACCGTCAATATCGGGCAAAACAACACTCTTAACTAAAATAATTAAAAATTGTGATAAAATGCTTGTGGAAAAGCCGAAAAAAATCTACTATTGTTACAGTATTTGGCAGGAGTCATATGATAAAATAAAAGCAATTGCTGCCACGAGGGGGTTGGTGCAGATACAATTCATACAGGGACTTGATGTTTTCAGCATTATTGAACAAAACTCTTGGCTGATCATTGACGATCTGGCTGAATCTATTGAACAATGGTCCCAGGAAATGCTACAAACTGTTCACTGTTCGCTCTCATCATGAATAGATTTCCGTTACTCTGGTTCTACACAATCTCTTTCATCAGAGCAAGTGTATGCAAACACTTGCATTGAACTGCACCTACTATATCATCTACAGAGTTGTTCGTGATTCTAGCTCGCTAATAACTCTCAATAAACAAATCTATCCAGGAGCCCCAAATTTCTGCTCTCAGCATACAATCAGGCAACTAATAAACCCTACGGCTACATCCTATTGGATCTTAATCAAAATACACCCGAGGATCTGCGTGTAGTCAAAGATATTTTTGACAATGAAATTACAGTATATCTCCCCGTTAACACTAAAAAGACCTATTAGTTGCTATCATGACACTGAAGAAACTACATGAAAATAGACATTTGTTTTCAGTTCTAAGCACTTCAAAACCTCCGCTTAGGAAAGCAATACTCAAGCACGGTATTGACAATGATTTCATTAATCTAATATCCGAACTTTGTTTAAATTTGATCGAGGGTAATGTTCAACTGCCAGAAGTAGTTAAGCAACAGGCAAAGCAACATCGTTCCATTGTACGTACATTGGCCTCTAAAAAGAAAGGAAAGAATTTCAAAAGGAAACGACTTCTCAGGCGGGCGGTAGCTTTTTCACACTTTTACTGCCAATAATTGCAGGACTTGTAAACAGTTTTCTCTAAAGAGAGAGAGAGAGAGAATGGCAAAACCCTATAAATTGACTCCAATAGAACTCGCTCTCTCACCCGTCGAACACTTTGAGAACAATCTGAGTAAATTCCTTGACAATGAGAATATTGAGGATGATAAAAAACTGCTTTTACTTCAAGATGCACTTCGCCGAGTGGACAAACACAAGTCCTATCGGTCGAAGCCCACTGCCGCTGGTGGTGGTGGTGGTGACCCAAAAAAAGAATCATCTCCTCAAGAGTCTGCTGCTGCTGCTGAAACACAATTAAAGAAGGAGGAATTGGATTCAATTGTACTGAAATTGGAAATCTAATGCCCCACTCATATCGTGAACAAAGTAAACGACTCCTAGCCTATCTCTTGGAAAGTGATCACATTCAAGTTGAGAGCAATGGGACAGGGATTATAATTCAGGGCAAGAGCTATAATCTACTCGATTTAATCTATGATATGGTTACAAATCGTAAAGGACTATTATCATTTGACACTCATCTATACAACTTTCTAAATACATTAAACTTCCCCAAAAGTCTTATTGGCAATAGACAAATTCTAAAAAAATTAAATGAACATGCATCATCATCATCATCATCATCATCAACATTGACACCATTAAAAAATGAACTTGAAGAAGAAGAAGATTTTAAATCAATTTTGGAAAATACTAGCACACCGCTGATAGCTAGACAAAAGCGAAGACGTATCAAGTCAACGTCACCACCACCACCACCACCAGCCAGTATACAAAAGGGTAGCGGACGTTACACAACGTGTTTACGTTCAAAATGGTTGAAGTTCTGAAAGGTGTTTATGAAAATATTGGTGAGGCGGGGAGTTTAAGTTCCCCCACCACTCTTTCCAAAGTCACTGGTGTTCACACTAAAAGTGTACAAGACTATCTACAAAATGAATCAAGTTACACTCTGCATAGAAATCATAGACTTCGTGCCAATCAATATCGAAACACTAAAGCCTTTTACCCATTGCATATATGCAAGCAGATCTCCTGACTCTAGATGAGCTTCAACGACGTCACAATACACCGTACAAGTACGTCCTACTCTCAATCAGTGTTTATAGTCGCTATGCATATGCAATTCCATTGCGATCAAAGAGAGGTGTTGAAGTTGCTCAGGCCATTGAAAGTATTCTCGAACAGGATTCATATAAAAAAATTCAAACGGATCGCGGTAGTGAATTTGTTAATCCCCATGTTGCAAAAGTACTAGAGAAATATAGTACACTGCTCTATCATAGTTACAGTCCTATAAAGGCTGCAATGGCCGAACGATTGATAAGAACTATTCGACTTTTAATTTCAAGATATTATGCATTGACAAATACACCAGCTTTTATTCATGATCTTGATAAAATCATGTTGATTTAAAATCAACGACCTCATCGATCATTGTCCAACTCTACACCAACGGAAGTTCATCATTCTGATCATGATACAATTAACACCTTTCTTTAACAGTATTCCAATGAATCGTCGGCTGTCACGAAGAAGATGAAAAATAAATTCAATGTTGGCGATACCGTTCGAATTAATAGAACAACTAATGTTTTTGAAAAGGGGAATTACTTGTGGTCCACCGAACTTTTTAAAGTGGCAAAAATCCTAGACACTAAACCCATAACTTATCGCCTGCGTGATACCAAAGATGAAGAGATTCTCGGCGGCTTTTATGACTATGAATTGCAAAAAGTTAAAATGCTAGTGAAATCTATCAAATTAAAAAGATATTAAAGACACGTACTCGCAAGGGTAAGAAACAGTTACTTGTTCGGTGGCTAGGATACAACTCTGATTTTGATTCTTGGATCGGTGTTGAAGATATTAACAATGCCCCATGATTTCTATGTAACATTCATGTCCAACGTTTCCGATCCTCTCTACAATGACTTGAATACGACAAGTGATTTTTGGACAAAACTCTCCCCCGCCATCAAATTTGACGGTGCATATGAAGTGGCTCTTGTCGACTGTATTCTCAAAAATACCTATGACATCCTGAGAAAGGATTGTGTGTATGATATAAAAGTTATACCATTCGATTGGACACTCTTTGTCGACTATGAATGGGTTGAAGCACTTAAATCTACTGAATATCCACATGCCAAATTGAAATATATTGAATATGATAATATGGGAGATTAGTGTCGTACAATCAATAGAAAAATCTCGTATCGTGGGAATGGAAAATTCCATTTTAATTATTCATTGGAACAAGATAGGATTTACATTACCTCACCTGTTGACACTGAAATAATTATTCTCAATGATAATCTGAGAGATGTTCTTGGCTTTAAACAGAATATGATCAATGGGAAAAATGCTGGCACCGTTTACGGGATGAATCAAGTTATTTTTGCTGATTATCCACCTGGTTTTGCCTCGGACTCTTGCATATTTCTCTATGCATCCTTTGTGGAAACGTCGAGAGTCGGTAATTCAAATGTCCCCCTCCTACGTGTTCTTGAACGAAAAACAACTCATGAACTTGTTCATCACTATAATATAAAGCATCTTCAGTATGTTCCTGTAAACACTTCGTATTTGGAACTCTATCAGTTAACACTAAGAAGTGAATTGGGTGATCCTCTAGCAATAACAAAAGGCTTAGCAGTGATTACATGTCATTTTTGACCCATTGTCAACGACAGTACAATCACATAAAATGAACAATAGGAGAATTCCATTTGTCTGCCCCGATATCGACTGTTATGTTGGTGCTTTGAGTCCACGTCAAATAGGCAATGGATTGGACTACTACAAGGGGCGTACTACAATGTCTGGCTATGGTCTTGGTAGCTGGTTTGCTAGCTATTTCGTTCTGCACTACCCCTTGCCAGAAAATATCTTGTACCTGCTGCATCAAATTTTGCTGCCTCCACACTACAGGACTGGGGGTCGGGCAAGAATTTCAAGGAGAGTGTTAAGGAAAATATTAGATCTTCAGCAAGAGCCGTTGGTGAGCAACTAAAATCTCGACAAAACGGGGAGGGATTGAAAAGGATGCGTTCACGTCATTCACTCATCAGTCTCCACCCAGGCAGGAAGCAAAGGACATCAACAAAGACTTTGAGGAATAAAACAAGAAAGACCAATAAGCAGAAGAAGAAGAAAAAGATTGTTAGATCAAAGAAGGATTTCTTCTCTTAAGATGACTTATCTCCCTCACAAGGAATCATATCCATCAATTAGTTCCTCATTGAATCTATTCAATGCTGAAAATGTTGATGTCAGTGTCAAGTATGGCTACTATGAACAATTTCACCCCCAACAACCCCTCTCGGAAAATATACACTTTCAAATATTTTCCAATGAAGACTATTTCATTGATTTGTCGTCAACATTTATTGATTTAAATGTTGTGGTGAAGAAAAAGTCAGATAATACAACTCCAAATGCCGGCGATGGTCTCTCCTACGAGAACTGTATTCTACACAACCTATTCAAACAAATTAATGTATTTATTAATGGAACATTGGTGAGCACTAGCAATAATTTATCAAACTATGCAAGTTACATACAATTTATGATGATGACACCAAAGGCATACAAGGAGTTGAGAGGACAATCATTGGGCTAAGAATATCGATCAGGTGTTGATACTGACGGTGAGTTGACTACTGCAGTGACCCAGGAGTATCATCTAGTTGGAAAATTAAATCATGAGATATTCAATATATCCCAATGGCTATCCCCCAATGTCAAGATTGACATAAAGTTACAGATGGCCCCATCGAATTTCATTTTGAGAAAAACACTTCTTGCAGCACCCGATTCAAATGTCATTATCACATCGGCAATTCTCCACGTCCGAAAACAACAAGTTATGAGCTCTGTTGCATTGGCAGTGGAAAAACTAAGAGCCAATGGCAACAACATTAAACTTCTTGTTCCCCATACGATCACCAATCAACGTCACATTGCCACCGGCTCTCGTAGCTATAGCGATTCATCATTTATCAATGGAGAAATCCCATCAAAATTGGATTTGGCCTTTGTGAAGAGTGGTAGTGCCGTTGGACCCTGGACTGAATCCCCCCATGATTTTAATTTTTTCGGTCTATCTAGCCTTGTGTGCAAAGTGAATGGTATTCCACTGTACACTCTATCATTTGACAAAGAATCCTATAGAACTCTGTACGGGTTGACAATGCAATCCCTAGATCATGACTCTCAACTATTTGAAAATGGAATAACCGATTCAATGTTTTCAGAAAATCATGGGGTTATTGTTTTGGATTTGTCAGGCACACAGGATATGAGCATAGTACGAACAGGGAATGTACGTTTAGAGTGTACATTTGCCAATGCTCTGACTGAGAGTATCACACTAATATCACTGAGTCAATTTGAAACCTATTGGGAAATCACACCCGACGGCAGTGTTCTACTAGACCTAGCACCATGAACAAAAACCAAATAATCAACGTATTTAGTATGGATCCATACATGTCCCAGTACAAGTCCTATTGCATACCTTCGGACTTCATTGAAAAAATTCCAAGTGTTAACAATACCCTAATCATTGTTAATAGCAGTCCATTGACTTTGAAGACCGGTCATTGGCTATGCATCTTTCAGACAGCGAAGAATATTGAATTTTTTGATCCTCTTGGCCTATCGTATAAATTCTACGCGCCATACATCATCAACTTTATTGAAAGCAGGGGGAAAACCATTATTCAAAATCAACGAAGAGTACAGGATTTAACGACTAAGACATGTGGCTTTCATGCACTACTCTTTTTCATGTTCAGATGTCGTGGCTACACCTACAAGCAGTTTCTCAACATCTACGTTGACTTACCCCAATTGAACGACTTTCTAGTGGAGAATATACTTACAAGTGTATTTAATATTGATTTTAGTGCCCTAAGAATAAAATGTTCTAAAGATGTATGTGAAATTGTTTATTAATAAAAATTTATATACATGATAAAACGACTTTTCTACTCTTTAGATTTCATCCACTACTAGGTATTTGTCAACAACAACTAGTGCAGGTAGATTATCTGAATTCACAGTGTACTGATCCTGATGTGCTGCAATGTCAGGGTCACATTTTCTACAGTAGAGTGTGACTTCACTCTTGTCATATCTCTTTGTATAGTCAATGATACTATTCTCATTCATTCTATAGAATTCACATGTTTCAATTTGCTTATTTGAAGCAATTTCACAAACAGTGTCCTCAAGTGTCGAATCACATTCCGTCACAGCCAAATAAAAATCAGTGGGCTTATAATCATAACACCCAGTGTCTTCACAACGATGACGTAGAAACCATATTCTTTTGTTGTTCCAACAGTTGAATCGTTGACCCGGTTCCTCCTCCCAGAACAATCTAAAACCACGACGATACCAATCTAGTAGCAATAAACTAAAATCACGGTTAGGATTCTTTCCAATCATACCGGGATATGTACTCTCCCACTGATTACATTTATCATAATGACAATTGGAGCATAGGTGACCTCTAGGATGAGAGTCACACACCTCTTCAAGACAGGAATTACAACCTTTAATTTGTACAGCATATCCTCTATGCAATTTACACGGGTTGCAAATCTACACTTTTCATCATACTCCTCAATCATTGCGCAATTCTCACATGATGATGACCAGCTGCCTAGTGAGTACATACATAACGGACATGTACGGAACATTTTGTCATGTGTTTACACTCTCACTACCACAATGAAACTGAGCTAGAAACAAAAAAAAAATTGTCTGAGATAGAGAGAAAGAGAGGAGTAAATCATCCTTGAGCACCATCTTTCTCATGAAAAAAGTCCTAAATTTCAAAACTAATGTTTAAAAGCATATCCACAATATCATTTTGCCGTGTCGTGATCAATATATCAATAAATTGTGTAAATGCATTTGGACCACGATGTAGAAGCTTCATACAATAGTCTAATGATGGAGAATCAGTTTTCATTATATCATCAAGCATTCCACGAGAAAATATCTTCCTTTGAATAGACAACTCTAGAAAATCAACATCTGGAACCAAACGTTTTTCCATAAGAACTAGATTCCTCATGATTCGCTCTTTCTCGAATCTATCCATTTTTTCTAGAGTCCTAACTCTCTCACAACCAATTTCAGACTAACCAGAATTTCTTTTTGTACTCTAGAAAATATACGCTACTATACTATAGAAAGAAAAAATACCATTGATTTAGAAACATTTTTATTGAACATAATTACAATAATAATAATATTCACTGATGCATTTTGTTCTCATCAATATATTTCGATAGGACATCTAATGCTGACCGAAGTTTATTTATATGGAGAATATTCACTTTTCCAGCAAAACATAGTTGCTCCTCCTGCTTAAACTCGCTTAATGATATCACGTATCTCGCATACATAATGTCCCATTCAAGGCATAGTCTACAGCCAGCGGTTATTTCCACAGCTACATTGGGTACTCGTATATCGTTGCTGCTGCTGCTGTCGGTTCCATCATTAATCTCCAATAGTGTAAATGCACCACTCATTTTTTTTTCTCCACTAACATCCTTTCAAATAAACTATTCTCTCTCTGAATTCAATTCTCTTACTAATATGAACTACAATGAAAATTGCTCCTTATATCCGAATCCAACTACTAATCAAGTTAGTGTGACCGCCAGCTCTCTGTCTGACCTCAAAAAAAAAAAAAATGCGTGTTAGCTCATAAAAAAAACCCCTCTGCTAAGCCTATATACCATTCCTAGTAATAGATGAATGACCCTGGTAACCCAATTACTTGAAAATACACACACATATCCATGCCTCAGGCGGGAGGTAAGACAAATTACACAATCACTTTTTGTATTCAGTATTGCCTTACTACTTATGTTAACATTGGGTAAAGTTCATAATTTTCAGCCCTCCTCCCGGGAACTTCGGGGGATTAAGTCATCCTAAAAGACATACTTATAATATTTTCGAACTTGCTGAACAAAATGGCTATCTCAAAATTTTGATCGGGTGACTTTGGGAAAACAATGAGCGTGGGAGGGGGCCTAGTTGCCCTCCATTTTTTTTGGTCGCTTAAAAAGGGCACTAGAACTTTTAATTTCCATTCCAATGAGCCCTCCCACGATATTCTAGGACTACTGGGTCGATACGATCACCCCTGGGAAAAAATAAAAAATAATAAATTAACTCGCACCCGTGATCTTTCTTCTGGCAAAAAATGCAAAATTCCTCATTTTTGTAGATAGGAGCTTGAAACCTCTACAGTAGGGTTCTCTGATACGCGGAATATGATAGTGTGATTTTCATTAAGGTTCTAAAACTTTTAGGGGATCTTTCCCCCTTTTTTCGAAAATCAGCCAAATTTTCTCAGGCGCGTAACTTTTGACAGGTAGGATTTTATAGATGAAGCTTATATATTTGAAATCAGCATTAAAAGCCAATTCTTTTGATGTATCTATTTGCATCAAAATACCGTTTTCTAGAGTTTCGGTTACCATTGAGAAAGGTCCCAATAACCAATACTATATGTTAACATTGGGTAAAGTTCATAACTTTCAGCCCTCCTCCTGGGGCTTTGAGGGATTAAGTCATCCTAAAAGACATAGTTATAATATTTTCGACCATGCTGAACAAAATGGCTATCTCAAAGTTTTGACCGGGTGACTTTGGGAAAAATATAAGTGTGGGAGGGGGCCTAGTTGCCCACCATTTTTTTGGTCACTTAAAAGGGGCACTAGAACTTTTAATTTCCGTTCGAATGAGCCCTCCCACGATATTCTAGGACCACTGGGTCGATACGATCACCCCTGGGAAAAAAAAACAAAAAAACAAAAAAACAAATAAACACGCATCCATGATCTTTCTTCTGGCAAACAATGGAAAATTCCATATTTTTTGTAGATAGGGGCTTGAAACATCTACAGTAGGGTTCTCTGATACGCGGAATATGATAGTGTGATTTTCATTAAGGTTCTAAAACTTTTAGGGGGTCTTTCCCCCTTTTTTCGAAAATCAGCCAAATTTTCTCAGGCGCGTAACTTTTGATAGGTAAAATTAAACTTGATAAAACTTATATATTTGAAATCAAAATTGAAATCTGATTCTTTTGATGTATCTATTGGTATCAAAATTCCGTTTTAGAGTTTCTGTTACCATTGAGCCGGGTCGCTCCTTACTTACAGTTCGTTACCACGAACTGTTTGATTCAGCTACCGCTACAACCAGATATTTTGGGGTTTTCTCCAAGAGATCTGATAATAACGCTGGAATATTATTTTTTTTTTGTTATAAAGAATGGCGTGAAAGAGCGGAAGGAAGTTAGTTAAATTTGTTTGAATGTCATCCCTTTTTTATGTTTGTTTTTGTGTGTGTATCCACTTGCTTTTAAGCACACCTATGCATCTATTATGCATGGATCATGGATTTAATCGTTAGTTTGATATGGTTTGGGTGTTAATATATTAGGTTAAAAGCAAGTAAAGCAGTTTTTTCATTTCTCCTTTTTAAGAAAAATTGGGCCAGTGACGACCGAAATGTGTAACAACCAAGTCTCAGCCAAATTGAATAGAGTGAGTCCCACTGCATCAATGCACCTAAGGCGTGGTCATCAGGTGTGACGTTACTTGTCTAATTTTGTCTGAAAAAGGTAAAATGACGTGGCTTAACTATTATGGGACACATGTAAACATACACCAGCGTCTTACTGCCATTGCCCAGAAATTAATAACATTGTGGCTACTTGTGGTTTACCTTATGATTTTCCCTCCTTAGCCTTGATTATAGTCAATTAATAGTAGGAACGACTCACAGAAATGTTGGGTAAACTATATATGCGGTAGAACGACTTAGAGACACAAAGATACAGCAGAGTTAAATTGGGTCAATTAAATAATATCTACGCGTACTTGTGAAATTATTATAGACAGAAACATTTGATATGGAGTCAGCAAAGGGCTTCAGTGTTACTTTTCCAGCTGACTCGTCTTCCAGCTGACTCGTCTTCCAGATGACTTGAACATGCTATTCCCTTTTCTTAATGATTAAATACAAGCATTCGAAGACACTGATGATGCTGAATCCACAGCTAAGACTCAGTAGACCTCCAACAGAGGCTGAAAATAGAAATAAAAGTTAATTTGGTATGTAAAAAATCAGTAGCTAGTATAATCTGGATCTCACGCACACTATTTTTTTTCTGAGAAAGTTAGTTTAAAGGCTATTCATAGTCATTTTTATCACCTGCTTTAAATGATAGAAGCCAAAAAATTTTCCATAAAGGAGAATATCGCATTTTTAAGGAAAATTAAGGAGTGCTTAAATGTGTTGTGTAGACTTCAACAAGAATTGCTCATCCTTTGCGGTCTGGTTGAAACTTAATAAATAGCTTAAATGGGGATAAGTTTGGCCAATTGTTGCCCTGTAAACGAATGGATTTAAAAGAATCAGTCCGCAAATAGGAAATTACATTATACTAGACTAGTAAAACTAAATAAATTGCCACAAATATTCTGATTTGAATGAATATAAGATAAAAAATGAAGTAAAGTTGCAGATGGACTGAAACTTCTACTCTCACTGTGGAGAATTTTTTTTGGAAATGCGTTCTCTTTCAAAAACTATGTAAGCCAAATTAGTTGTTTCTTTCGAATCACTGTTCAGCAAAAGTTAAAACTTGACTTAAATAGAGGGGTTTGAGGGGGCAATAGCCCTCCAAATATTCTGGGTAACTCTGCGTAAGGTATTAAAATAGTGTAACTTAATACCCCAAGCCATTCCCGAAATATTGCTGATCGTCCATTTTGATAACCTGAATGCACACACTAAGTTTCAAAAAACCGTTTCCAAGTAATAACATGAAGTCAATTGACCCCCTTGCATCCAAAAACGCTGCAAATTTTGAATCATCCCCCAAGCTATTCTTGTAATATTTCAGGTAATTTTAAAACATAGGTGTACATAGCTTCTTTTGATATACTTGGGGACACTAGTTGGTTCTAGAGAATAACTTTGTTCTGCGAATAATCCATAACGGCTCCTTGATGATCAGACAGCCAGGACCAAACATGGCTGCCTTTTATACAAATATCTTTCAGTGATTAAGGAATATTTGGCATAATTTAGGGCAATTATCCCTGGGTCTGACGGCATTATGTTGATTCCTGAAATACACTTGATCGACCTTTCGATGTTTCTGAAGAAAATGAATATATTAAAATTTTAATTCAATATCTTGTAAATCTGAAGGGGGAGAGGTGGTAGCAGAAAAAGTGAGGGACGGAGACTGGTTGCCCCCGACCACTTTCATGTCTAAAAAAGAGACTAGAAACTATCAAATTTCAACTGAGTGAGCCCCTAAAATGTTTCTCAGACTTCATTTTCCAAACCAAATCATTCCTCACTTACTCAATCTAATCAACATCTGCTTGGAACGATCAGAACAGCCCAATAGAACAAATTCCTCTTTAATCAGTTTCATTCCTTAAAAAAACATCGTTAAATAAGAATGTTAAGGAATGATATGGAAGGATGTTTACTTCTATAAAACTTGTCTCGAGTGTTTTGCAAACTTACATGTAAAGTCCACCCAAGAGTAGCAAATCTGTCTGATATGCTTGTCAAACTCTGGTCTGCCAAAATATATTTTCAGGATAGACAGGTTTAACCTAAAATAGACAAAACTTATTTTAAATCCCCATTATCGTAAATTTTCTTTTTAGCTTTGGATATTAAAAATATTTGATTATGAATATTAAAAATGTTGAGGTAGTGTTCTAAGCAGGGGGAAGGGTGCACCTAGGGATGTTGAGTCCTGAGAAGGTTATTGGGTCTGAGTTGTATTCTTCAATATGTTTCTGGGAACATTTCTTATGGTGGACGTCACGCTAGGAACCAATGCTACCAAATTTATTCTTCTTCACTTTCTTAAAATACCTTTTCAGGTGCAGACTCGCCATAAAGACAATCCAAAACCTTGCCAAGATTGTCTCGCCCTAATTTTATCTGTGATGCAGCTGTCTAATTAAGTCAAATTTGGATTTTAGTAAAAAAAAAAATTAAGACGCAAATACAAAGTTTCGAAATACCACTTTTGATTAAGATAAAGAACACATGCTGGTCTGCATCATGTTATCCTGGTGCATATTGAATAGGAAATTGAGAAATCACCACTTCCTTGCTATGTGTGTCAATGGGCCCAATAAGATGTGGTTGATGTTATGTATAAAAGATACATTTTATGGGAACGAGGAGCTTTATGCTAATTTTATGTCGGACTGAACTCTGGTCCGTTTATCTTAGAATTTCCTTCGAATATTGTTGGAACATTGTAAGTGTTCAAGTATTTTAATATATTATATCTTACCACAGTATTCGTATAATTGTTGATTCCCTTGAACAACCAGTCACAGCGGCTTGTATATTATCAGATCCCGTTTCGTTGTGTGTTAGCTGAATAAAAGTATTGTGTTACAGCCAACCTCTCTACAATCTTATTTTAGTCCCTCAAATATTCCCAGCTTGTACGCCCCATTAGTCAGGCCATAGCCTAAGGCACACTACAAAAGTTTATTTACCTTAGGACCATAGTTATCTCCCCTACAAAGGGAGAAATAAGGTATTAATTACAACCTCACCCTACCACCTTAAACACACTTTACCAAATATCTAGGGGAATACGAACAGTTGTTTATTTTAATGTGAGTCGTCTTGCAACATGGCATAGTCTGGGTTGCAGCAGTAGCTAGCAACCTAGCAAGAGACGATCACGTCTAATACTAAGAAGTATAATAGCCCATAACTCCTGAAAATACTGTCCGATCAAAACAAAAAGTACACTATAGAACCGCGTTGTCAATAACCCCTATACAGGAAACTTACCGTCCCTTGCCTTGAATATTGAGGAAAATCCAATGACTTGAAAAACAAGATGAGTGGCTTGGACTACGATATTCTGCATATATATCATCTTTTTTTCTTTCTTTCTTTCTTTTTTCTTTTTCTCCACATATAGCTTGGCACTGGATCATCGTAGAAAGTTGCTTAATAGCTCATTTTAAAGGAAATTGATGTGGTTAAGAGCCTTTTGCAATTAAAAAAATAATTTGTAAAATAAAAACAATTTTTTACGAAAAACTACTTTTTGCTATAACACTGAAGTAGCTCATGCTATTCACATCAAGAATTTGTCACATCTATGTGCTTTTGTAATTAACAAAAAAATATTTAAAATAAATTAAATGTTTTTACAAAGAACTTTTATCATTATAAGAAGCTTGTAAAATGCATGAAGTTATGTAAAATGCAATAACTTTTTGGGGGGTTTTAACAAAATCTGATTCGTCAACTGAAAGTAGAATAATTTCTGAAAATTTTAAATCAAATAATTTTATTTACCTGCAAACTGCAAAAATATTTATGGTGTCTGAGCAATAATTTTAATTTTTTATATGTCAAACCAGAAAGACACCTGCAAATTTAAAAATTAGTTTGATTTTCCTTTTGCTTCAATCGACTTTTTACGCAATTTGGGGGAGGGGGGGGGGGTGGAGCTTAATACATACGGGTTGCGGCGGTAGCTAGGCAAACAGTTCGTAGTAACGAACTGTAAGTAAGGAGCGACCCGGCTCAATAGTAACCAAAACTCTAAAAAAGGGAATTTTTATACCAATAGATACATAAAAAGAATCAAATTTTAATGCTTATTACAAACATATAAGTTCCCTCAAGTTTAGTAATACCCATCAAAAGTTAAGCGCCTGAGAAAATTTACCTAATTTTCGAAAAAAGGGAAAAACACCCCCTGAAAATTATAGAACCTTAATGAAAATCACACAAATAGGTTCAACGTAAAAGAGAACCCTACTGTAGAGGTTTCAAGCTCCTATCTGCAAAAATGTGGAATATTGTATTGATTTCCATAAGAAAGATCACGGATGCGTGTTTTTTTTTCCAAGGGTGATCGTATCGACCAAGTGGTCCTAAAATGTCATGGGAGGGCTCATTCAAATTGAAATTAAAAGTTCTAGTGCCCTTTTTAAGGGACCAAAAATTGGAGGGCACCTAGGCCCCCTGTCACGCTCTTTTTTCCCAAAGTCATCCGATCAAAATTTTAAGAAAGCCATTTTGTTCAGCATGGTCCAAAATATAATAAATATGTCTTTTAAGATGACTTAATCCCCCAAATTTCCCGGGGGAAGGATTGAAAGTTATGAACTTTACCCAATGTTTACGTATAGTATTGATTATTGGGAATAATATAGACATTTTCATGGGGGATTTTTCTGGCTGTGGGGGGAAAGTGGTTGGGTCGGGGGTTGTGTGGGAGGAACTTTCAATGGAGGAAGTTTTCATGGGGGAAGGAACGTTACTATGAAGGGGGCGCCAGATTTCCCAGCATCATTTTAAAAAAAGATCAGAAATTAAGTAAAAAACAAGTTTTTCAACTGAAAGTAAGGAGCAACATCAAAACTTGAAAACGAACAAATATTATCACGTATATGATTGAGTCTGCCCCCTATTCAATACCTCGCTCTTTAAAACAGAATTTTTTTAGAACTTTCATAAAAGCTATTTATTCTAAATAACGGCCTTTATGATTAAGGGGTAATTTTTAAAGAATTGGAACAAAATTCGAAATTTAGCGCAAAGAGCGAGGTATTGACTAGAGGGCTAACCCCCTAATATACGTATTAAAAACACGAATATAGAATCTCGTTACTTAAGTTAATTCGTAAGTTACATGTATTTATCATAGGCAGCGCGCTAGCGCTGCCTAAGTAAAGAACGACGTGGGCACAATGTGTTTTTTCTCCACTCGGGAACTTCGTATCGAAGGAATTGTCGTAGAAACTTCAGAAAGGGCTCATTGGATTGAAAATGGGAGTGGCTTAGTGCCCTTTTAATAGTCGAAAGTGATTGGAGGGCAAGTAGCCCCCCCCAAGCCCATCATTCCCCCAAACACATCCAATTAAAATTTTGAGATAGCCATTTTGTTCAGCGTACTTGATTTCCACATAGAAAATATGTTTATGAGGAGGACACTCCCCACAACCTCAGGGCAAGGGTTTTAAGTTTATTCCCTGGGGGCATATAAGGTTTTTATAGAAGGCGGTGTCGTAGAAACTTCAAAAAAGGCTCATTCGATTGGAAATTCCGAGAGCCGGTGCTCTTTGTAATAGTCGAAAGTGATTTGAGGGCAACTAACCCCCCTCTCACGCCCACCTTTTCCCCAAACACATCCAATCAAAATTTTAAGACAGCCATTTTATTAAACGTAGTTTTAAGTTCTGGAAATAAGGTCTTTGAGGATTACAACTCCCCCAAAGCCCTCAGGGCAAGGGTTGTAATTTAAGGATTCTCCGAATCCTCATATTATTTCTTATGGAAGGGAGCTCGTATAAACTTTAGAGAGGGCTCATTTGATTGAAAATTGAAAGTTCTTGTTCCTTGAAAATTGAAAGTTCTTGATCATTATTACATTCTATTGGCACATAAGGATTTTATAGAAGGCGTTGTCGTAGAAACTTCAAAACAGGCTCATTCGATTAGAAATTCAAAGGGCTAGTACCATTTTTAATAGTCGAAAGTGATTGGAGGGCAACTAGACCCCCCCCCCACGCCCATCATTCCACGATACACATACAATCAAACTTTGAGATAGCCATTTTGTTCAGCGTAGTTGATTTCCAGATAGAAAATATGTTTTTGAGGAGAACACTCCCCCACAACCTCAGGGCAAGGGTTTAAGTTATGCCCTGGGGGCATATAAGGTTTTTTATAGAAGGCGTTTTCGTAGAAACGTCAAAACAGGTTCACTCGATTGAAAACTCAAAGGGCTAGTACCTTATTTAATAGTCAAAAGCAATTGGATGGCAACTAGCCCCCCCCACACCCATCATTCCCCCAAATACATCCAATCAAAATTTGAGATAGCCATTTGGTTCAGTGTATTTGATTTCCAGATAGAAAAGTATGTTTTTGAGGAGGACACTCCCCCACAACCCTCAGGGCAATGGTTCAAGTTATGCCCTGGGGCCATATAGGGTTTTTATAGAAGGCGTTGTCGTAGAAACTTCAAAACAGGCTCATTCGATTTGAAATTCAAATGGCTAGTGCCCTTTTTAATAGTCGAAAGTGATTGGATGGCAACTAGCCCCCCACCCATCATTCCCCCAAACACATCCAATCAAAATTTTGAGATAGCCATTTTGTTCACCGTAGTTGTTTTCCAGATAAAAAATATGTTTATGAGGAGGATACTCCCTCACAACCCTCAGGGCAGAGTTTTAACTTATGGCCTGGGGGCATGTAAGGTTTTTATAGAAGGCGTTGTCGTAGAAACTTCAAAACAGGCTCATTAGATTGGAAATTCAAAGGGCTAGTACCCTTTTTAGTAGTCGAAAGTGATTGGAGGGCAACTAGCCCCCCCCACACCCATCATTCTCCCGAACACATCCAATCAAAATTTTGAGATAGCCATTTCGTTCATCGTAGTTTTAAGCTCTGTTAATTAGTTCTTTGAGGATGACAAACTCCTCACAGCCCTCAGGACAAGGGTTGTAGGTTATGCCCTGGGGGCATATAAAGATTTTAAAAAACGCATTGTCGTAGAAACTTCAAAAAGGGCTCATTTGATTAGAAATTGAAAGGCTTCTGCCCTTTTTAATAGTCGAAAGTAATTGGAAGGCAACTAACACCCTTTCCACGCCCACTATCTCCCCAAACACATACAATCATATTTTGAGATAGCCATTTTGTTCCACGAAGTTTAAAGTTCAGGAAATTATACTTTTGAGCAGGACACTCTCCCTCACAGTCTTCAGAGCAAGGGTTACAAGTTATGCCCTGGGGGCATATAAGTTTTTATTGAATCCTTTGTCGTAGAAACTTGAAAAAGGGCTCATTCAATTGGAAATTCAAAGGCCTAGTGCCCTTTTTAATAGTTGAAAGTAATTTGAGGGCAACTAGCCCTCCTTTTCTCGCCCACCTTCTCCCCAAACACATCCAATCAAAATTTTTAGATAGCCATTTTATTCAGTGTTTTGGATTTCCAGATAGAAATTATGTTTTTGAGGAGGACACTCCCCCACAGCCCTCAGGCCAAGGGTTGTAAGTTATGCAATGGGGGCATATAAGGCTTTTACTGAACGCGTCGTCGTAGAAACTTCAAAAATGACTCATAAGATTGGAAATTAAATGGCTAGTGCCGTTTTAAATAGTCGAAAGTGATTGGAAAGCAACAAACACCCCTTCCACGCCCACCATTTCTCCAAACATATCCGATCAAAATTTCTTGATAGCCATTTTGTTCCACGAAGTTTAAAGTTCAGGAAATTATACCTTTGAGCAGGACACTCTCCCCACAGTCTTCAGGGCAAGGGTTATAAGTTATGCCCTGGGGGCATATAAGGTTTTTATTGAAATGGTAAAATAACCCCCTCTCACGCCCACCATTTCGCCAAACACATCCAATCAAAATTTTGAGATATCCATTTTGTTCAACGTAGTCGAAAGTTCTGGAAGTTAGGTCTTTTAGGATAAAAACCCCATCAGAGCTTTCAGTGCAAGGGATGTAATTTGTGCCCTGGGGATATATAAGGTTTATATAGAAAGTTGTTGTGGAAATTTCAAAAGGGGCTCATTTGATTGAAAATTGATATTGCCCTTTTTTAATAGTCAAAAGTGAGTGGAAAGTAATTAACCCCCCTCTCACGCCCTCTATTTCCCCAAACACATTCAATCAAAGCTTAGAGATAATCATTTTGTTCAACGTAGTTGAAAGTTCTGGAAATTATGTATTTTAGGATGACAAACCCCCGAGACTCCCCAGGGCGAAAGTTGTAAGTTATGCCCAGGGGGCATATAAGGTTTTTAATGATAGAGATGTCGTAAAAACTTCAAAAGGGGCTCATTCAATTGAAAATTGAGAGGAATAGTGCCCTTTTTAATAGTTTAAGGTGATTGGACGGTAACTAACCCCTCTCTCACGCCCGGTATTCCCCCAAACAGATCCAATCAAAATTTTCAGATAACCATTTTGTTCAACGTAGTAGAAAGTACTGGAAATTAGGTCTGTGAGGATGACAACCCCCCCACCCAGCTCTCAGGGCGAGGTTCGTAAGCTATCCCCTGGGGGCGTATAAGGTTTTTATTGAAAGCGTTGTCGTAGAAACTTCAAAAAGGCTCATTTGATTGGAAATTGAAAGGGCTATTACCTTTTTTAATAGTTGAAAGTGATTGGAGAAAGACTAACGCCCCTCTCACGCCCACCATTTTCCCAGACACATCCAATCAACATTTTGAGATAGCCAGTTTGTGTAACGTAGTGGAAAGTTCTGGAAATTAGGTTTTACAGGATGATAATCACCCTCACAGCTCTTAGGGTAATAGTTGTAATTTATGCCCTGGGGCCATATAAGGTGTTTATAGGAAGTAATGTCGTGGAAACTCTAAAAAGGCTCCTTCGATTGGAATTTGAAAGGCCTAGTGCCCTTTTTAATAGTCAAAAGTAATTGGAAGGCTTGACATTTTTATAGTAAAGATCGATGTGGATATAATGAATTATTTTGTTGTTGTTTAGACCAGGGCACTTTGTATCAAAGGAGTTGTCGTAGGAAATTCGAAAAGGGCTCATTCGATTAAAAATAGAAAGGGCTGATGCCCTTTTAATAGTCGAAAGTGATTGGAGGGAAACTAATACCCCTCCCACGCCCACCCTCCCATTTGACTTTATGTTTAAAAACTAAATGTTGCCATAAGATTAAATCAAAATGCACTGTGTTAATGCTAATTCCCAATAATGCGTCTCAGCAATATACCAAGAACGACTGAGGGTATTATGTTCAAACTTTTGGGGCTGCTTCTGCTCTTAAAAATTAACCAAATCAAAATAGAGTAAGTGTATCCTAGCTATCAAAGAAAGTAAACAGATTTTTTTGCGAATGGTTACAGGTTTTCCATTTCAGGTCAACTAGAGGAGGTATGAAACTAAACTAAACACTACTATTTGTGTCCAGATTTTTAAGAGGGTGTATGTTGTTAAAAATTGCTGAAAATTTTTCTCCAGCATACAAATAGCAGGCCAAACTATAAATTCTTAAAAAAACTAAAAGATTTAAAGTATTATTTTCTTTTTCTCTGAAAAGACTATGTCAATATAAAACGAACATAAATTAATTAAAATAACTTTTTCCACAAAATAAGTTTTTCAAAGAAAAGTAAAGAACTCCATTGAACAAAAAGTGAGCAAAAATAAAATCAAATAATCTACCAAGAGTGAAACTACCACAAATCAGCATCGATAAATAAATGAAACCCAAAACGAGCAGAAATTACAATAAATAACCGAGTCAAACTCAAAACGAGCAGGAATTATCATAAGTTGGGCTCAAAAACCCTATGCCTTCCCAAGGCCAGGACATAATTTGCACATTACTGAAAAAAATACAAATGAATGTGCATTGTCAGGTTAATATACATTTACTGATATTTAGTAATCAAAATCTTAATATTATTTGATTTATTAAAGTTATAAAAGTAAAAACATTTATATTTTTTTCAGTAAAATGCAAATTATGTTCTGTCCTTGGGAAGGCATAGGGTTTTGAGCCCAACTTATATTAATTTCTGCTCGTTTTTAGTTTGACTCGGTTGTTTATTGTAATTTCTGCTCGTTTTGGGTTTCATTTATTTATCGATGCTGATTTGTGGTAGTTTCATGCTTGCTATATTATTTGATTTTATTTTTGCTCATTTTTTGTTTAATGGAGTTCTTTGCTTTTCTTTGAAAAACTTATTTTGTGGAAAAAGTTTTTTAATTAAATACTAAAAAAAAACGTTCGTAAATAAGATTAAACCACTTTCGAGAAAACCATTTAACCAAATAAAAGTAAAATGAATATGCAAATTTTGTTCTAATTATTCAGGTACGGTGAGCCAAAATAAAAACCTGCATTAATTCAAAAACGTTCAAAAAATGAATAAAAAAAACAAGTTATTTTAACTGAAAGTAATGAGCGACATTGAAACTTAAAACGAACAGAAATTATTCCATATATGAAAAGGGCTGTCCCCTCCTCAACGCTTCGCTCTTTGCACAAAAGTTTTTTGTTTTTTACAAAAAAAAGTTGTGAGATTGAGTCTAACTTTAGCGTAAAGACCGAGGCGATGAGGAGGGACAGCCCTTTTCATGTACGGAATAATTTCTGTTCGTTTTAAGTTTTAATGTCGCTCCTTACTTTCAGTTTTAAAAAAGCTTGTTTTTTTAATTGCAATTACAAAAAAGGATCGATAAAGTTTCTTATAAATGGGGACTATCTAAGTTTCATCGGAAATAGGTGAAACCTAGTATAGTCCAAGTTGCAGCCATAGTTACATAAAGGATTAGTACAGTAGTAACGGAAACAATAAACTAAATCCATATACAAGATGATGCAATACAAGTAGTGGGGCCTTACTACTTTCAAAGACATGCCCTCCCTGGTTTCAAAGAAATGCCCTCCCTTTTCCCATAGAATTTCAATGACATGCCCTCTGAGGTCACGCGACACACCTGTTTCTAGGCGAATTTCCTGCCCTTGGCATGATTTCAAGGACACACCCTTTTCCTGTTTCTAGCCAACATTCCCACCATTAGCAAGAGTTCAAAGGTTAGGTCATATGAATTTCTACGGCATGTCCTCTGACATTATATGACGCACCTGTACAATTCGGTCAGCTGTTTCTATTGGACCCCTGTTTCTAGGCAAAATTCTCACCCAGGCAAGATTTTGGCACGACCAGGTGTCACAATTTCATGTAAAATTGCCAGGTGTTTCAACTACTCAGAATATGGTCCATATAATACACAAGTTTTAAAAATATGTGAAGCTCCTAAGCCCTTGCAGCTGTTTCTTGGTGAAATTCCCACCCAGATAAGATTAGGCATGTCCGGGAAAGATTAGGCATGTCCAGGCCAGATTAGGCAGGTGCAGCCAAGATTAGGCATGTCTAGCCAGGATTTCAAGGACATACACCCTCTTCCCTTTTACTAGGCAAAAACATGTCTAGACACGTTCCCAGGTGGTTGGAACTGTTGATCGAGGATCAGTTTCTTTCTGGAAGTGGGCCAGGCAACATGGATGCTTAAAATTATTGAATATTAAAAGTGTTGATGAAATGAGGTCTAGCGCGCCTAAGGTGGCGGTAAAAATTACAAGGAGTTCCCAACTAATCCTAGAATGGGACAAGATGCATAATGAATATGTTATGACATTAAGCAAATTCAAGTCTGAAGAACGTTTGTGCTTCGCGGCTAAGGTGAACATAGCGCATAAACAGAGACTAATAGATGGATTAAATGCGCTGGAGACAATAGAACAATTTATAGACAACAGTCTGTATTTGACAGTGAGAGTGCTGGTTTGAGAAACAGAAAATCATACGTAATCTTGTAAAATTGGAAATGTGGTTAGTTTTGGATGATGACTTTCTGGAATTATCTCTTCAAAGAAAGATATTTTCTGGAGAAAGACTTAACGATATAATGTGGACCAATTCCCCTTCTTTGGACTATGAAACTTTGTCGTCGTGGTCCCCGAGCTCTTACTCAATTTATAGATGTAATGGTTGAGATAAAACAAAATGATACTGTGGTTTTACTCTTAACCACTACATAGACGGCCATTTTCTAACGCTCCTAGGAGATGTTGTTTGAGAGTCGGTTTTTTTGGAAGTGATAGTGTCAACATCGAAAAATGTTTTACACATGCCTATTATGCTTGTATACTTTGGGCAGCTGGTCATCCTGTGAAAATTGTACTTTTGCTGATGAGTATAAAGAAAAATTTAAATTATAAAGTCCATGTAAATTGCATAGAGGATATGCAGTGCAAATTAAAGACTGCAATTCTTGTCTTGAAGAGATTTGTGACTCACCTAATATATCTGACTCTCAAATACCTTTTCAGGTTCAGACTCGCCATAGAGACAATCCAAAACATTGCCAAGGTTGTCTCACCCTAATTTTATCTGTGATGACGTTGTCTAATTAAGTCAAAATTGGATTTTAGTAAAAAACATTAAGACGCAAATACAAAGTTTCGAAATACCACTTTTTATTAAGATAAAAAACACATCCTGGCATACATCCTGGTATCCTGGTGCATATTGAATAGGAAATAAAGAAATAACCACTTCCTTGCTATATGTGTAAATGGGCTCAATAAAATGTGGCTAATTTTATATCGGACTGAACTCTGGTCCGTTTATCTTAGAAATACCTTGGAATATTGTTGGAATATTGTAAGTGTTCAAGTATCTTATTATATTATATCTTACCAAAGTATTCGTATAATTGTTGATTCCCTGGAACAACCAGTCACAGCGGCTTATATATTATCAGACCCCGGATCGTTTTGTGTTAGCTGAATAAAAGTATAGTGTTATAGCCAACCTCTCTACCATCTTATTTTAGTCCCTCGAATATTCCCAGCTTGTACGCCCCATTAGTCAGGTCATAGCCTAAGGCAAGCTACCAAAGTTTATTTACTTTAGGACCATAGTTATCTCCACTATAAAGGAAGAAATAAGGTATCAATTACAACCTCACCCTACCACCTTAAACTCACTTTACCACATATCTAGGGGAGTACGAACATTTGTTTATTTTAATGTGATTCGTCTTGCGACATGGCGTAGTCTGGGTTAAAGCAGTAGCTAGCAATCTAGTAAGAGAAGATCACGTCCAATACTAAGAAGCATAATAGCCCATAACTCCTAAAAATAGTGTCCGATCAAAACAAAAAGTGCACTATTAGAACCGCCTTGTCAATAACCCCTATATAGGAAACTTGCCATCCCTTGGCTTGAATATGGAGGAAAATCTAATGACTTGAAAAACAAGATGAGTGGCTTTGACTACGATATTCCGCATATACAGCATCTTTTTTTCTTTCTTTTTTCTTTTTCTTTTTCTCCACATATAGTTTGGCACTAGAACATCGTAGAAAGTTGCTTAATTGCTCATTTTAAAGGAAATTGATGTGGTTAAGAGCCTTTTGCAATTAAGAAAATAATTTGTAAAATAAAATCAATTTTTTACGAAAAACTGCTTTTTGCTATAACACTGAAGTAGCTCATGCTATTAAGATCAAGAATTTGCCCCTTTATCCGCTTTTGTAATTACCAAGAAATATTTAAGATAAATTAAATGTTTTTACAAAGAACTTTTATCATTATAAGAAGCTTGTAGACATAGCTATGTAAAATGCAGTAACTTTTTTGGGGATTTTAACAAAACAATTGAAACTAGAATAATTTCTGAAAATTTTAAATAAAGTAATTTTATTTATCTGCAAACTGCAAAAATATTTATGGTGTCTGAGCAATAATTTTAATTTTTTATATGTCAAACCAGAAAATCCTGCAAATTTAAAAATTAGCTTGGTTTTCTTTTGCTTCAATCGACGTTTTACGCAATTTGGGGGGTGGAGCTTTATACATCTGGGTTGCGGCGGTAGCTAGTCAAACAGTTCGTGGTAACGAACTGTAAGTAAGGATAGGCCCGGCTCAATAGTAACCGAAACCCTGAAAAGGGAATTTTATACCAATAGATAAGTGGAGTCCTACCTTATACTTTGCTTACGCCCCTAGGAACCACTGAAGCGTATCGGGTTGAATGAACTTTATCTAGGTCATCCCCTAAGGCAATCTTGAGGTTGAATGAACTTTATCTAGGTCATTCTCTATTGAGGTTCCATTTTGCACAGACATATAGGAACCACTAAAGCGTATCAAGTTGAATGAACTTTATCTTGGTCATCCCCTAGGGCACTCTTTAGGTTTAACGAACCTTATCTAGGTCATTCTCTATTGAGGTTCCATTTTGCGTACGGGCATAGGATCCACTGAAGCGTATCAAGTTGAACGAACTTTATTAAGGTCATCTTTGGACTTAGAAATTAATCAACTTTTTTTATGTATTTTAAAATGACATAAAATATGCTTGCGCCTGTACCAATCTTACTCTATGCTTACTCATATACACGATGCGGTTTTCCCACTGGTACTCTATGGTCGGTTATCGACACTACGCTTCTGTACCATTTGAGAACTAAAGTTACATTAATCAACAACATAGCAGATTTTAACATGGATCAAAGTGTTGAGTTAGAAATATCTTTTTATTGTGAGTGTAATATTTGTATTGGCTACTATCATGACTTCAGTAATTCATATGAGAGTAATGCAGCAAGCTTAGAAATCATGGAAAATGAAATAGAAGAGGACAATCTGCAAGAAATGAGAAAAAGAATCTTTGATGAAATGGTTAGAAAAAGAGTAGGCTCATTAGTTTCTCCAGTGGACCAATATCACAAGAAACAATACAAACAAAGGGCATCCTCTCCATTACATGGAAGATCAGCAGCACAAGGAAGCTCTTACAAAAGGAAGTTCGATATGACAGAAAAGAAAGATCTAAAGAAGAGACATAGACAAGATAGATATCTCTACAGAGGGCACTATCAAGAGAGAACACGCTCAATTATTTTATGGAGCAGATTCAGAATGTACCAAATTCCACAATGATATTAATAATGTATAATAATATATTTTTATATTAATATTCTGCCTGTCATTATTTCATTAAAATATATTATGCATTACCTTGTTATGTGTTCATCATTTTCAGAGTATGCTAGCATATCAAAAGTTTAGAATGTCGGTATCAACTCGGTATCAATTCGGTATCAACATCTATTGTCAGATACATGGGATAACATTGACAAAATGAAATTGTCAGAGTGAAGTTTTTTTTTAACTTTTTTTATTATTTTTTTAAACATGTTTTTTTTCAACTGTTGTTTTCGTATGTTAAAATAGCCTGAAATATGCTTGCGGCTGTACTAATCAATCTCTATGCTTACTCATAAACACGACACAGCTTTCCCAGTGATACTCTATGCCCGGTTATCGACACCACCTACTTTATTGCATGTATTAAATCAGTAATTTTTCTACATTGGAAGGATTGAAATCTGCATCATATTTTTGTTTAAAAAGTGAAGATGAATTATTCGACGAAAGTATGTGCACATGATAAAATCATCGTCGCTTTGAATGCTGACAAGGAGAAATATCTGAACTATGAAACAAGTACAAGTGGTAGCACTATTGGAAATGTATGTGTACGTTGTCATGACAGCGAGGAGTTAAATTCCTTTGGAGCACCCAAGAATTTCAATCGTTCAAATGGTGGATATGCGAGAGTAACATTACCAGAGAAGTTAATGCTCAAAGAGAATGCAAACATAAAAATAACCGTCGATGATCGGGGACAGCTCCTTGCTACTGTTGCTGGTAACACATTACCTGTTGATACATCCTATTGTCATCTTTCCGGTATTAGCATTTTAAAGAAGACAAGAAGAAGACAGGCATACTCCTGCACTAATGTCATTAATCATATCTTGTCTACGTGCCAAAATTGTTATCTGTGTAAAAATAATGTTAAAATAGACAGTGAAATCACAGGCAAAATAAAAAGGGCATTTGCAGACAATATCATAAATGAATATAAAGATGAATTGATGGAAAGTTCTTTTGTTCAAGGAGTTGATGGGGGAAACATTCCAGTGAAACCTTTTGCTTTAACTGGAGGCTATGAAATTTGTGAGCGATACATGGGGTCAAGAAGCTATAGTCAAAACTAGATTAATATTCGTCTGCAATCACCATGATATACCACCCAACCATTACTGTCACAAGAAGAACGTACCGCTCTTGAATAAGAGGATGTTAGACCAAGAACGTTTTTATTCATAGATATTAATAAGGTGTAATATACTATGTGTCATTATTGGAATAAAAAAGTTCCTTTACAACAAGTTGTTGTTTCGTTTATTTGTTAGGGGCACACTTTTTTAGACAATGGAGCGCATTTTTTTCTTAACGTCATTACATTGATATTTTTGAAATAAGAAATAAAATGGAATGTGAATGCTGGTCATTATTTTTTTTGATTAAGTAGAACAGAATATTTTTTGTGCGCTTGTTAGCAGTTTCATGATTAGAAAAATCAATGCAAATGTTTCACGAAGAGAAAAAACAACATGAACTTTGAAACATCAAGAGAATGTAGCAGTGACAAGGTAAACCACGAAAAAAACTACTGAAATATTCCAACTCTTGCATTTCAACGAAAAAAAAATCCAAAATGAACTTTGAAACATCTTCAGAATGTAACAGTGACATGGTAAACCACAACAAAAAGTACTGAAATATTCCAACTCTTATATTTCAACGAAAAAAAAAATCTAAAATGAACTTCGAAACATCTTCAGAATGTAACAGTGACAAGGTAAACCACGACGAATCATTACTGAAATATTCCAACTCTTACATTTCAACGAAAAAAAAAAATCCAAAATGAACTTTGAAACATCTTCAGAATGTAACTGTGACAATGTAAACCACGACGAAACACTACTGAAATATTCCAACTCTTATATTTCAACGAAAAAAAAACCAAAATGAATTTTGCAACATTTTCAGAATGTAACAGTGACAAGGTAATTTGAAACATCTTCAGAATTTAACAGTGACAAGGTAAACCATGATGAATCATTACTGAAATATTCCAACTCTTACATTTCAACGAGAAAAAAATCCAAAATGAACTTTTAAACATCTTCAGAATGTAACAGTGACAAGACATCCCACGAGAAAACACTACTGAAATATTCCAACTCTTACATTTCAACGAAAAAAGTCCAAAATGAACTTTGAAACATCTTCAGAATGTAACAGTGAAAAGGTAATTTGAAACAACTTCAGAATGTAATAGTGACATGGTAAACCACGACAAAAAACTACTGAAATATTCCAACTCTTACATTTCACAGAAAAGAAAAATTCAAATGAACTTTTAAACATGTTCAGAATGTAACAGTGACAAGGTAAACCACGACAAAACACTACTGAAAATTCCAACTCTTACATTTCAATGAAAAAAGTCAAAAATGAACTTTGAAACATCTTCAGAATGTAACAGAGACAAGGTAAACAACGACGAAACACTACTGAAATATTCCAACTCTTACATTTCAACAAAAAAACAAACAAAATGAACTTTGAAACATCTTCAGAATGTAACAGTGACATGGTAAACCACGACAAAAAACTACTGAAATATTCCAAATCTTACATTTCACAGAAAAAAAAAATCCAAAATGAACTTTGAAACATCTTCAGAATGTAACAGTGACAAGGTAAATCATGACGAAACACTACTGAAATGTTCCAACTCTTACATTTCAACGAAAAAAGACCAAAATGAACTTTGAAACCTCTTCAGAATGTAACAGTGACAAGGTAAATCATGACATAACACTCCTGAAATATTCCAAGTCTTACATTTCAACAAAAAAAAATCCAAAATGAACTTTGAAACATCTTCAGAATGTAACAGTGACAAGGTAAATCATGACGAAACACTACTGAAATGTTCCAACTCTTACATTTCAACGAAAAAAGACCAAAATGATCTTTGAAACATCTTCAGAATGTAACAGTGACAAGGTAATTTGAAACATCTTCAGAATGTAACAGTGCAACGGTAAACCATGACAAAACACAAATGAAATATTCCAACTCTTACATTTCAACGAAAAAAAAATCCAAAATGAACTTCGAAACATCTTCAGAATGTAACAGTGACAAGTTAAACCTCGACAAAACACTACTGAAATATTCCAACTCTTACATTTCAACAAAAAAAAACAAAATGAACTTTGAAACATCTTCAGAATGTAACAGTGACAAGGTAAATCATGACAAAACACTACTGAAATATTCCAACTCTTACATTTCAACGAAAAAAGACCAAAATGAACTTTGAAACATCTTCAGAATGTAACAGTGACAAGGTAAATCATGACTAAACACTACTGAAATATTCCAACTCTCAAATTTAAAAAAAAACTAAAAATCCAAAATGAACTTTGAAACATCAAGAGAATGTAACAGTGACAAGGTAAACCACGACAAAACACTACCTAAATATTCCAACTCTTACATTTCAACAAAAAAAATCCAAAACGAACTTTGAAATATCAAGAGAATGTAACAGTGACAAGGTAAACCACGACAAAACAGTACTGAAATATTCCAGCTCTCATATTCCAACGAAAAAAAAAATCCAAAATGAACTTTGACACCACGACAAAACACTACTGAAATATTCCAACTCTTATATTTCAACGAAAAAAAAATCCAAAATGAACTTTGAAACATCAAGAGAGTTTAACAGTGACTAGGTAATTCATGACAGAATACTACTGAAATATTGCAACTCTTACATTTCAACGAAAGAAATCCAAAGTGAACTTTGAAACATCTTAAGAATGTAACAGAGACAAGGTAAACCACGACAAAACACTACTGAAATATTCCAACTCTCTAATTTCAACGACAAAAATCCAAAATGAACTCTGAAACATCAAGAGAATGTAACAGTGACAAGGTAAACGACGAGAAAACACTACTGAAATATTCCAACTCTTACATTTCAATGAAAAAATCCAAAATGAACTTTGAAACATGTTCAGAATGTAACAGTGACAAGGTAAACCATGACAGAACACTAGTGAAATATTCCAATTCTTACATTTCAACGAAAAAAAAAAATCAAAAATGAACTTTTAAACATCTTAAGAATGTAACAGAGACAAGCTAAACCACGACAAAACACTATTGAAATATTCCAACTCTTACATTTCAACGATAAAAAATCCAAAATTAATTTTGAAACATCTTCAGAATGTAACGGTGTCAAGGTAAACCACGACAAAACACTGCTGAAATATTTCAACTCTTACATTTCAACGAAAAAAAAAAATCTAAAATTTACTTTGAAACATCATTAGAATGCAACTTTGACAAGGTGAACCACTACAAACACTACTGAAATATTCCAACTCTTACATTTCAATGAAAAAATCCAAAATGAACTTTGAAACATGTTCAGAATGTAACAGTGACAAGGTAAACCACGACGAAACACTACTGAATTAATCCAACTCTTACATTTCAACAAAAAAAAATCCAAAATGAACTTTGAAACACCAAGAGAATGTAACAGTGACAAGGTAAACCACGACAAAACAATACTGAAATATTCCAACTCTTACATTTCAACGAAAAAAAAAATCAAAAATGAACTTTGAAACATCTTCAGAATGTAACAGTGACAAGGTAAACCGCATCAAAACACTACTGAAATATTCCAACTCTTACGTTTCAACGAAAAAAAAATATAAAATGAACTTTGAAACATCAAGAGAATGTAACAGTGACTAGGTAAAGCACGACAAAACACTACTGAAATATTCCAACTCTCGCATTTCAACGAAAAAAAAACTGAATTTTGAAACATCAAGAGAATGTAACAGTGACAAGGTAAACCACTACAAACACTACTGAAATATTCCAACTCTTACATTTCCATGAAAAAATCCAAAATGAACTTCGAAACATCTTCAGAATGTAACAGTGACAAGGTAAACCACGACAAAACACTACTGAAATAACACGACAAAACATGACAAAACACTTAGAGTGGCGCTCCACTCTAAGTGAACCTAGATTAACCCAACTTTTTGCATATCTTTCTCACTATGACTGTTAATCTGAGCGGGTGTGCTGCCATCTATAATTGATCTAACCTAAATTCAACGTAATGATGCATAGAGTTATTGGCTCAGAAAATAGGTGTTGTCTCAGAAACCAGTCTGTTTGCTTCTCCCCGTGCCTGTCTTTGTCGGTCCCAACCCCCAAGGGCCCCCTCTCCCTTGATGTTTCAAAATTCATTTTGGATTTTTTTTTCGTTGAAATGAAAGAGTTGGAATATTTCAATAGTGTTTTGTCGTGGTTTACCTTGTCTCTGTTACATTCTTAAGATGTTTCAATGTTCATTTTTGATTTTTTTTTTCGTTGAAATATAAGAGTTGGAATATTTCAGTAGTGTTCTGTCATGGTTTATCTTGTCACTGTTACATTCTCTTGATTTCTCAAAATTCATTTTGGATTTTTTTTCGTTGAAATGAAAGAGTTGGATTATTTCAGTAGTGTTTTGTCGTGGTTTACCTTATCACTGTTACATTCTCTGGATGTTTCAATGTTCATTTTTGATTTTTTTTTTCGTTGAAATATAAGAGTTGGAATATTTCAGTAGTGTTCTGTCATGGTTTATCTTGTCAATGTTACATTCAGAAGATGTTTAAAGGTTCATTTTGGACTTTTTTCGTTGAAATGTAAGAGTTGGAATATTTCAATAGTGTTTTGTCGTCGTTTACCATGTCACTGTTACATTCTGAAGATGTTTAAAAGTTCATTTTGGATTTTTTTTCTGTGAAATGTAAGAGTTGGAATATTTCAGTAGTGTTTTGTCGTGGTTTACCTTTTCACTACTACATTCTGAAGATGTTTCAAAGTTCATTTTGGATTTTTTTTCGTTTAAATGTAAGAGTTGGAATATTTCAGTAGTGTTTTGTCGTGGTTTATATTGTCACTGTTACATTCTGAAGATGTTTCAAATTACCTTGTCACTGTTACATTCTGAAGATGTTTCAAAGTTCAATTTGGACTTTTTTCGTTGAAATCTAAGAGTTGGAATATTCAGTAGGGTTTTGTTATGATTTACCTTGTCGCTCTTACATTCTAAAGATGTTTCAAAGTTCATTTTGGATTTTTTTTTTTCTGTGAAATGTAAGAGTTGGAATATTTCAGTAGTGTTTTGTCGTGGTTTACCTTGTCACTGTTACATTCTCTTGATGTCTCAAAGTTCATTTTGGATTTTTTTTTGTTGAAATGTAAGAGTTGGAATATTTCAGTAGTGTTTTGTCGTGGTTTACCTTGTCACTGTTACATTCTCTTGATATTTCAAAGTTCATTTTGGATTTTTTTGTTGAAATGTAAGAGTTGGAATATTTCAGTAGTGTTTTGTCGTGGTTTACCTTGTCTCTGTTACATTCTGAAGTTGTTTCAAAGTTCATTTTGGACTTTTTTCGTTGAAATGTAAGAGTTGGAATATTTCAGTAGTGTTTTGTCGTGGTTTACCTTGTCACTGTTACATTCTGAAGATGTTTAAAAGTTCATTTTGGATTTTTTTTTCTGTGAAATGTAAGAGTTGGAATATTTCAGTAGTGTTTTGTCGTGGTTTACCTTTTCACTACTACATTCTGAAGATGTTTCAAAGTTCATTTTGGATTTTTTTTCGTTTAAATGTAAGAGTTGGAATATTTCAGTAGTGTTTTGTCGTGGTTTATATTGTCACTGTTGCATTCTGAAGATGTTTCAAATTACCTTGTCACTGTTACATTCTGAAGATGTTTCAAAGTTCAATTTGGACTTTTTTCGTTGAAATCTAAGAGTTGGAATATTTCAGTAGTGTTTTGTTATGATTTACCTTGTCACTCTTACATTCTAAAGATGTTTCAAAGTTCATTTTGGATTTTTTTTCTTCTGTGAAATGTAAGAGTTGTAATATTTCAGTAGTGTTTTGTCGTGGTTTACCTTGTCACTGTTACATTCTCTTGATGTCTCAAAGTTCATTTTGGACTTTTTTTTGTTGAAATGTAAGAGTTGGAATATTTCAGTAGTGTTTTGTCGTGGTTTACCTTGTCACTGTTAGATTCTCTTGATATTTCAAAGTTCATTTTGGATGTTTTTGTTGAAATGTAAGAGTTGGAATATTTCAGTAGTTTTTTGTCGTTGTTTAGCTTGTCTAAAATACATTCTGAGGATGTTTCAAAGTTCATTTTGGACTTTTTTCGTTGAAATGTAAGAGTTGGAATATTTCAGTAGTGTTTTGTCGTGGTTTACCTTGTCACTGTTACATTCTGAAGATGTTTAAAAGTTCATTTTGGATTTTTTTTTTGTAAAATGTAAGAGTTGGAATATATCAGTAGTGTTTCGTCTTGGTTTACCTTGTCACTATTACATTCTGAAGATGTTTCAAAGTTCATTTTGGATTTTTGTCGTTGAAATGTAAGAGTTAGAATATTTCAGTAGTGTTTTGTCGTGGTTTACCTTGTCACTGTTACATTCTGAAGATGTTTAAAAGTTTATTTTGGATTTTTTTTCTGTGAAATATAAGAGTTAGAATATTTCAGTAGTGTTTTGTCGTGGTTTACCTTGTCACTATTACATTCTGAAGATGTTTCAAAGTACATTTTGGATTTTTTCGTTGAAATGTAAGAGTTAGAATATGTCAGTAGTGTTTTGTTGTGGTTTATCTTGTCACTGTTACATTCTGAAGATGTTTCAAATTATCTTGTCACTGTTACATTCTGAAGATGTTTCAAGGTTCATTTTGTTTTTGTTTTTTCGTTGAAATGTAAGAGTTGGAATATTTCAGTTGTGTTTTGTTGTGGTTTACCTTGTCACAGTTACATTCTGAAGATGTTTCAAAGTTCATTTTGGATTTTTTTTTCGTTGAAATGTAAGAGTTGGAATATTTCAGTAGTGTTTTGTCATGATTTACCTTGTCACTGTTACATTCTGAAGATGTTTCAAAGTTCATTTTGGATTTTTTTTTCTGTGAAATGTTAGAGTTGGAATATTTCAGTAGTGTTTTGTCGTGGTTTACCTTGTCACTGTTACTTTCTCTTGATATTTCAAATTTCATTTTGGATTTTTTTTTGTTGAAATATAAGATTTGGATTATTTCAGTAGTGTTTTGTCATGATTTACCTTGTCACTGTTACATTCTGAAGATGTTTCAAAGTTTATTTTGGACTTTTTTTGTTGAAATGTAAGAGTTGGAATATTTCAGTAGTGTTTTGTCGTTGTTTAGCTTGTCTCTAATACATTCTGAAGATGTTTCAAAGTTCATTTTGGACTTTTTTCGTTGAAATGTAAGAGTTGGAATATTTCATTAGATTTTTGTCGTGGTTTACCTTGTCACTGTTACATTTTGAAGATGTTTAAAAGTTCTTTTTGGATTTTTTTTTGTGAAATGTAAGAGTTGGAATATGTCAGTAGTGTTTTGTCATGGTTTACCTTGTCACTGTTACATTCTGAAGATGTTTCAAAGTTCATTTTGGATTTTTTTTTCTGTGAAATGTTAGAGTTGGAATATTTCAGTAGTGTCTTGTCGTGGTTTACCTTGTCACTGTTACATTCTGAAGATGTTTAAAAGTTTATTTTGGATTTTTTTTTTCTGTGAAATGTAAGAGTTGGAATATTTCAGTAGTGTTTTGTCGTGGTTTACTTTGTCACTGTTACATTCTGAAGATGTTTCAAAGTTCATTTTGGATTTTTTCGTTGAAATGTAAGAGTTGGAATATGTCAGTAGTGTTTTGTTGTGGTTTACCTTGTCACTGTTACATTCTGAAGATGTTTCAAATTACCTTGTCACTGTTACATTCTGAAAATGTTTCAAAATTCATTTTGTTTTTTTTTTCGTTGAAATGTAAGAGTTGGAATATTTCAGTTGTGTTTTGTCGTGGTTTACCTTGTCACAGTTACATTCTGAAGATGTTTCAAAGTTCATTTTGGATTTTTTTTTCTGTGAAATGTAAGAGTTGGAATATTTCAATAATGTTTTGTCGTGGTTTACCTTGTCACTGTTACATTATGAAGATGTTTCAAAGTTCATTTTAGATTTTTTTTTCGTTGAAATGTAAGAGTTGGAATATTTCAGTAGTGTTTTGTCGTGGTTTACCTTGTCACTGTTAAATTCTCTTGATGTTTCAAAGTTCATTTTGGATTTCTTCCGTTGAAATGTAAGAGTTGGAATATTTCAATAGTGTTTCGTCGTGGTTTACCTTGTCACTGTTACATTCTGAAGATGTTTAAAAGTTCATTTTGGATTTTTTTTTCGTTGAAATGTAAGAGTTGGAATATTTCAGTAGTGTTTTGTCGTTGGTTACCTTTTCACTACTACATTCTGAAGATGTTTCAAAGTTCATTTTGGATTTTTTTTCGTTTAAATGTAAGAGTTGGAATATTTCAGTAGTGTTTTGTCGTGGTTTATATTGTCACTGTTACATTCTGAAGATGTTTCAAATTACCTTGTCACTGTTACATTCTGAAGATGTTTCAAAGTTGAATTTGGACTTTTTTCGTTGAAATCTAAGAGTTGGAATATTTCAGTAGTGTTTTGTTATGATTTACCTTGTCACTCTTAAATTCTAAAGATGTTTCAAAGTTCATTTTGGATTTTTTTTTTCTGTGAAATGTAAGAGTTGGAAAATTTCAGTAGTGTTTTGTCGTGGTTTACCTCTTCACTGTTACATTCTCTTGAAGTCTCAAAGTTCATTTTGGATTTTTTTTTGTTGAAATGTAAGAGTTGGAATATTTCAGTAGTGTTTTGTCGTGGTTTACCTTGTCACTGTTACATTCTCTTGATGTTTCAAAGTTCATTTTGGATTTTTTTTTTTGAAATGTAAGAGTTGGAATATTTCAGTAGTTTTTTGTCGTTGTTTAGCTTGTCTCTAATACATTCTGAAGATGTTTCAAAGTACATTTTGGATTTTTTCGTTGAAATGTAAGAGTTGGAATATGTCAGTAGTGTTTTGTTGTGGTTTACCTTGTCACTGTTACATAATGAAGATGTTTAAAAGTTCATTTTGGATTTTTTTTGTAAAATGTAAGAGTTGGAATATATCAGTAGTGTTTCGTCGTGGTTTACCTTGTCACTATTACATTCTGAAGATGTTTCAAAGTTCATTTTGGATTTTTTTCGTTGACATGTAAGAGTTAGAATATTTCAGTAGTGTTTTGTTGTGGTTTACTTTGTCACTGTTACATTCTGAAGATGTTTAAAAGTTTATTTTGGATTTTTTTCTCTGTGAAATATAAGAGTTGGAATATTTCAGTAGTGTTTTGTCGTGGTTTACCTTGTCACTATTACATTCTGAAGATGTTTCAAAGTTCATTTTGGATTTTTTCGTTGAAATGTAAGAGTTGGAATATTTCAGTAGTGTTTTGTCGTGGTTTACCTTGTCACTGTTACATTCTGAAGATGTTTCAAATTACCTTGTCACTGTTACATTCTGAAGATGTTTCAAAGTTCATTTTGTTTTTTTTTTTTCGTTGAAATGTAAGAGTTGGAATATTTCAATAATGTTTTGTCGTGGTTTACCTTGTCACTGTTACATTCTGAAGATGTTTCAAAGTTCATTTTAGATTTTTTTTTTCGTTGAAATGTAAGAGTTGGAATATTTCAATAATGTTTTGTCGTGGTTTACCTTGTCACTGTTACATTCTGAAGATGTTTCAAAGTTCATTTTGGATTTTTTTTTTCGTTGAAATGTAAGAGTTGGAATATTTCAATAATGTTTTGTCGTGGTTTACCTTGTCACTGTTAAATTCTCTTGATGTTTCAAAGTTCATTTTGGATTTCTTCCGTTGAAATGTAAGAGTTGGAATATTTCAATAGTGTTTTGTCGTGGTTTACCTTGTCACTGTTACATTCTGAAGATGTTTAAAAGTTCATTTTGGATTTTTTTTTCTGTGAAATGTAAGAGTTGGAATATTTCAGTTGTGTTTTGTCGTGGTTTACCTTTTCACTACTACATTCTGAAGATGTTTCAAAGTTCATTTTGGATTTTTTTTTTCGTTTAAATGTAAGAGTTGGAATATTTCATTAGTGTTTTGTCGTGGTTTATATTGTCACTGTTACATTCTGAAGATGTTTCAAATTACCTTGTCACTGTTACATTCTGAAAATGTTTCAAAGTTGAATTTGGACTTTTTTCGTTGAAATCTAAGAGTTGGAATATTTCAGTAGTGTTTTGTTATGATTTACCTTGTCACTCTTACATTCTAAAGATGTTTCAAAGTTCATTTTGGATTTTTTTTTCTGTGAAATGTAAGAGTTGGAATATTTCAGTAGTGTTTTGTCGTGGTTTACCTTGTCACTGTTACATTCTCTTGATGTTTCAAAGTTCATTTTGGATTTTTTTTTGTTGAAATGTAAGAGTTGGAATATTTCAGTAGTGTTTTGTCGTGGTTTACCTTGTCACTGTTACATTCTCTTGATATTTCAAAGTTCATTTTGGATTTTTTTTTGTTGAAATGTAAGAGTTGGAATATTTCAGTAGTTTTTTGTCGTTGTTTAGCTTGTCTCTAATACATTCTGAAGATGTTTCAAAGTTCATTTTGGACTTTTTTCGTTGAAATGTAAGAGTTGGAATATTTCAGTAGTGTTTTGTCGTGGTTTACCTTGTCACTGTTACATTCTGAAGATGTTTCAAAGTTCATTTTGGATTTTTTTTTTGAAATGTAAGAGTTGGAATATATCAGTAGTGTTTCGTCGTGGTTTACCTAGTCACTATTACATTCTGAAGATGTTTCAAAGTTCATTTTGGATTTTTTTCGTTGACATGTAAGAGTTAGAATATTTCAGTAGTGTTTTGTTGTGGTTTACTTTGTCACTGTTACATTCTGAAGATGTTTAAAAGTTTATTTTGGATTTTTTTCTCTGTGAAATATAAGAGTTGGAATATTTCAGTAGTGTTTTGTCGTGGTTTACCTTGTCACTATTACATTCTGAAGATGTTTCAAAGTTCATTTTGGATTTTTTTTTTGAAATGTAAGAGTTGGAATATGCCAGTAGTGTTTCCTTGTGGTTTATCTTGTCACTGTTACATTCTGAAGATGTTTCAAATTACCTTGTCACTGTTACATTCTGAAGATGTTTCAAAGTTCATTTTGTTTTTGTTTTTTCGTTGAAATGTAAGAGTTGGAATATTCAGTTGTATTTTGTTGTGGTTTACCTTGTCACAGTTACATTCTGAAGATGTTTCAAAGTTCATTTTGGATTTTTTTTCGTTGAAATGTAAGAGTTGGAATATTTCAGTAGTGTTTTGTCGTGGTTTACCTTGTCACTGTTACATTCTGAAGATGTTTCAAAGTTCATTTTAGATTTTTTTTTTCGTTGAAATGTAAGAGTTGGAATATTTCAGTAGTGTTTTGTTGTGGTTTACCTTGTCACTGTTACATTCTCTTGATGTTTCAAAGTTCATTTTGGATTTCTTCCGAAGAAATGTAAGAGTTGGAATATTTCAGTACTTTTTGTCGTGGTTTACCATGTCACTGTTACATTCTGAAGATGTTTCAAATTACCTTGTCACTGTTACATTCTGAAGATGTTTCAAAGTTCATTTTGGATTTTTATCGTTGAAATCTAAGAGTTGGAATATTTCAGTAGTGTTTTGTCATGATTTACCTTGTCACTGTTACATTCTAAAGATGTTTCAAAGTTCATTTTGGATTTTTTTTTTCTGTGAAATGTTAGAGTTGGAATATTTCAGTAGTGTTTTGTCGTGGTTTACCTTGTCACTGTTACATTCTCTTGATATTTCAAATTTCATTTTGGATTTTTTTTTTGTGAAATGTAAGAGTTGGAATATATCAGTAGTGTTTTGTCATGGTTTACCTTGTCACTGTTACATTCTGAAGATGTTTCAAAGTTTATTTTGGACTTTTTTTGTTGAAATGTAAGAGTTGGAATATTTCAGTAGTGTTTTGTCGTTGTTTAGCTTGTCTCTAATACATTCTGAAGATGTTTCAAAGTTCATTTTGGACTTTTTTCGTTGAAATGTAAGAGTTGGAATACTTCAGTAGATTTTTGTCGTGGTTTACCTTGTCACTATTACATTCTGAAGATGTTTAAAAGTTCATTTTGGATTTTTTTTTGTGAAATGTAAGAGTTGGAATATTTCAGTAGTGTTTTGTCGTGGTTTACCTTGTCACTATTACATTCTGAAGATGTTTCAAAGTTCATTTTGGATTTTTTTTTCGTTGAAATGTAAGAGTTGGAATATTTCAGTAGTGTCTTGTCGTGGTTTACCTTGTCACTGTTACATTCTGAAGATGTTTAAAAGTTTATTTTGGATTTTTGTTTCTGTGAAATGTAAGAGTTGGAATATTTCAGTAGTGTTTTGTCGTGGTTTACTTTGTCACTATTACATTCTGAAGATGTTTCAAAGTTCATTTCGGATTTTTTTCGTTGAAATGTAAGAGTTGGAATATGTCAGTAGTGTTTTGTTGTGGTTTACCTTGTCACTGTTACATTCTGAAGATGTTTTCAAATTACCTTGTCACTGTTACATTCTGAAGATGTTTCAAAGTTCATTTTGTTTTTTTTTTCGTTGAAATGTAAGAGTTGGAATATTTCAGTAGTGTTTTGTCGTGGTTTACCTTGTCACTGTTACATTCTCTTGATGTTTCAAAGTTCATTTTGGATTTTTTTTTTTCGTTGAAATGTAAGAGTTGGAGTATTTCAATAATGTTTTGTCGTGGTTTACCTTGTCACTGTTACATTCTGAAGATGTTTCAAAGTTCATTTTAGATTTTTTTTTTTCGTTGAAATGTAAGAGTTGGAATATTTCAGTAGTGTTTTGTCGTGGTTTACCTTGTCACTGTTACATTCTCTTGATGTTTCAAAGTTCATTTTGGATTTCTTCCGTTGAAATGTAAGAGTTGGAATATTTCAGTACTTTTTGTCGTGGTTTACCATGTCACTGTTACATTCCGAAGATGTTTCAAAGTTTATTTTTGATTTTTTCGTTGAACTGTAAGAGTTGGATTGTGCTACAGTCTCTTGATGTTTCAAAGTTCATGTTGTTTTTTTTCTCTTCGTGAAAAATTTACATTGATTTTTCTCCTCATGAAACTGCTAACAAGCGCACAAAAAATATTCTGTTCTACTTAATCAAAAAAATAATAATGACCAGCATACACATTCCATTTTATTTCTTATTTCAAAAATATCAATGTAATGACGTTAAGAAAAAAATGTGTTCTATTGTCTAAAAAAGTGTGCCCCTAACAAATAAACGAAACAACAACTTACTGTAAAGGAACTGTTTTTATTCCAATAATGACACATAGTATATTACACCTTATTAATATCTATGAATAAAAACGTTCTTGGTCTAAAATCCCTTTATTCAAGAGCGGTACGTTGTTCTTGTGACAGTAATGGTTGAGTGGTATATCATGGTGATTGCAGACGAATATTAATATAGTTTTGACTATAGCTTCTTGACCCCATGTATCACTCACAAATGTCATAGCCTCCAGTTAAAGCAAAAGGTTTCACTGGAATGTTTCCCCCATCAACTCCTTGAAAAAAAGAACTTTCCATCAATTCATCTTTATATTCATTGATGATATTGTCTGCAAATGCCCTTTTTATTTTGCCTGTGATTTCACTGTCTCTTTTAACATTATTTTTACACAGATAACAATTTTGGCACGTAGACAAGATATGATTAATGAAATTAGTGCAGGAGTATGCCTGTCTTCTTCTTGTCTTCTTTAAAATGCTAATACCCGAAAGATGACGATAGGATGTATCAACAGGTAATGTGTTACCAGCAACAGTAGCAAGGAGTTGTCCCCGATCATCGACGATTATTTTTATGTTTGCATTCTCTTTGAGCATTAACTTCTCTGGTAATGTTACTCTCGCATATCCACCATTTACACGATTGAAATTCTTGGGTGCTCCAAAGGAATTTAACTCCTCGCTGTCATGACAACGTACACATAAATTTCCAATAGTGCTACCACTTGTACTTGTTTCATAGTTCAGATATTTCTCCTTGTCAGCATTCAACTTGACGATGATTTTATCATGTGCACATACTTTCGTCGAATAATTCATCTTCACTTTTTAAACAAAAATATGATGCAGATGTCAATCCTTTCAATGTAGAAAAAATACTGATTTAATACATGCAATAAAGTAGGTGGTGTCGACAACCGGGCATAGAGTATCACTGGGAAAGCCGCGTCGTGTTTCTGAGAAAGCATAGAGAATGATTGGTACAGCCGCAAGCATATTTCATGATATTTTAAGAAACGAAAAAAAGTTGAAAAAAAACATGTTTAAAAAAATAATAAAAAAAAGTTCCAAAAAAAACTTCCCTCTGACAATTTCATTTTGTCAATGTTATCCCATGTATCTGACAATAGATGTTGATACCGAACTGATACCGAGTTGATACCGACATTCTAAACCTTTGATATGTTAGCATACTCTGAAAATGATGAACACATAACAAGGTAATGCATAATGTATTTTTAATGAAATAATGACATGCAGAATATTAATATAAAAATATATTATTATACATTATTAATATCATTGAACAACTTTGGATATTCTGAATCTGCTCCATAGAATAATTCAACGTGTTCTCTCTTGATAGTGCCCTCTGTAGAGATATCTATCTTGTCTATGTCTCTTCTTTAGATCTTTCTTTTCTGTCATATCGAAATTCCTTTTGTAAGAGCTTCCTTGTGCTCCTGATCTTCCTTGTAATGGAGAGGATGCCCTTTGTTTGTATTGTTTCTTGTGAAATTGGTCACTCTCTTCCACTGAAGAAACTGATGAGCCTACTCTTTTTCTCACCATTTCATCAAAGATTCTTTTTCTCATTTCTTGCAGATTGACCTCTTCTAGTTAATTTTCCATGAGTTCTAAATTTGCTGCGTTACTCTCATATGAATTACTGAAGTCATGATAGTGGCCATTACAAATAGTACACTCACAATAAAAAGATATTTCTAACTCAACACTTTGATCCATGTTAAAATCTGCCATGTTGTTGATTGATGTAACTTTAGTTCTCAAATGGTACAGAAGCGTAATGTCGATAACCGACCATAGAGTACCAGGGGGAATGCCGCATCGTGTATATGAGTAAGCATAGAGTACGATTGGTACACGCGCAAGCATATTTCATGTCATTTTAAGATACATAAAAAAAGTTGATTAATTTCTAAGTCCAAAGATGACCTTAATAAAGTTCGTTCAACTTGATACGCTTCAGTGGATCCTATGGCCGTACGCAAAATGGAACCTCGACAGACAATGACCTAGATAAAGTTCATCTAACTTGATACGCTTCAGTGGTTCCTATACGTCTTTGCAAAATGTAACCTCAATAGAGAATGATCTAGATAAGGTTCATTCAACCTAAAGAGTGCCCTAGGGGATGACCTAGATAAAGTTCATCTAACTTGATACGCTTCAGTGGTTCCTATACGTCTTTGCAAAATGTAACCTCAATAGAGAATGATCTAGATAAGGTTCATTCAACCTAAAGAGTGCCCTAGGGGATGACCTAGATAAAGTTCATTCAACCTCAAGAGTGCCCCAGGGAATGACCTAGATAAAGTTCATTCAGCTTGATACGCTTCAGTGGTTCCTATACGTCTTTGCAAAATGTAACCTCAATAGAGAATGATCTAGATAAGGTTCATTCAACCTAAAGAGTGCCCTAGGGGATGACCTAGATAAAGTTCATCTAACTTGATACGCTTCAGTGGTTCCTATACGTCTGTGCAAAATGGAACCTCAATAGAGAATGACATAGATAAAGTACGTTCAACCCCAAAAGTGCCCTAGGGGATGACTTAGATAAAGTTCATTCAACCTGATACGCTTCAGTGGTTCCTAGGGGCGTAAGCAAAGTATAAGGTAGGACTCTACTTAGATACATAGAAAGAATCAGATTTTAATGTTGATTACAAATATGTAAGTTCCCTCAAGTTTTTGTCATACCAATCAAAAATTAAGCACCTGAGAAAATTTGCCTGATTTTTGAAAAAAGGGGAAAACACCCCCTGAAAGTTATAGAACCTTAATGAAAATCACACCATTAAATTCAGCGTAGTAGAGAACCCTACTATAGAGGTTTCAAGCTCCTATCTGCAAAAATGTAGAATTTTGTCTTTTTTCCAGAAGAAAGATCACGAATGCGGGTTTTTTTCTGTCCAGGGGTAATCGTATCGACCCAGTGGTCCTAGAATATCGTGAGAGGACTCATTTGATTGGAAATTAAAAGTTCTAGTGCCATTTTTAAGGGACCAAAAATGGCGGGCAACTAGGCCCCTCCCACGCTCTTTTTTCCCAAAGTCATCCGATCAAAATTTTCAGATAGCGATTTTGTTCAGCATGGTCGAAAATATAATAAATATGTCTTTTAGGATGACTTAATCCCCCAAATTTCCCGGGGAAAAGGCTGAAAGTTATGAACTTCACCCAATGTTTACATAAAGTATTGATTATTGGGAAGTATACAGATGTTTTCAGGGGGGAATTTTTCGCGTTGTGGGAGGGAGGTGGTTGGGTCGGGGGGCTCAGTGGGAGGAACTTTCCATGGAGGAGGTTTTCATGGGGGAAGGGACGTTACTATAAAGGGGGCGCCATATTTCCCAGCATTATTTAAAAAAAGATCAGAAATTAAATAAAAAAATATTTTTCTACTGAAAGTAATGAGAAACATCAAAACTTAAAACGAAAAAAAAAGGAGGGGACAGCCCTTTTCATATACGGAATAATTTGTCTTCATTTTAAGTTTTCATGTTGCTCCTTACTTTCAGTTAAATAAACTTCTTTTTTCTATTTAAATTACAAAAAGGATCGATAAAAGTTCTTATAAATGGGGACTATCTAAGTTTCATCGGATATACGTGAAACCTAGTATAGTCCGAGTTGCAGCGATAGTTACATAAAGGATCGGTACAGTAGTAACGGAAACATTAAACTAAATCCATATACAAGATGATGCAATACAAGTAGTGGGGCCTTACTACTTTCAAGACATGCCCTCCTCGGTTTCAATGAAATGCCCTCTCTTTTCCCATAGAATTTCAAAGACATGCCCTCTGACGTCACGCAACACACCTGTTTCTAGGTGACTTTCCCGCCCTTGGCATGATTTCAAGGACACACACTTTTCCCTGTTTCTAGGCAACATTCCCGCCCTTGGCAAGAGTTCAAAGGTTGGGTCAGGTGAATTTCTACGGCGTGTCCCCTGACGTCATGTGACGCACCTGTACAATGCAGTTAGCTGTTTCTATCGGACACCTGTTTCTAGGCGAAATTCCCGCCCAGGCAAGATTTTGGCACGACCAGGTGTCACAATTTTAGGTAAAATTCCCAGGTGTTTCAACTACTCAGAATGTGGTCCATATAATACACAAGTTTTAATAATATGTGAAGCTGCTAGCCCCTTGTACCTGTTTCTTCGTAAAGTTCCCGCACAGACAAGATTAGGCATATCCGGGAAAGATTAGGCATGTCCAGGCAAGATTAGGCAGGTGCAGGCAAGATTTGGCATGTCTAGCCATGATTTCAAGGACACACTCTGTTCCCTGTTACTAAGAAAAAACATGTCTAGACACGTTCCCAGGTGGGTGAAACTGTTGATCGAGGATCAGTTACTTTCTGGAAGTGGGACAGTCAGCATTGATGCTTATACATTATTGAATATTAAAAGTGTTGATAAAACGGGACCTAGAGCACCTAAGGTGACGGTAAAAATTACAAGGAATTCCTGACTAACGCTAGAATGTGACAAGATGTATAATGGATATGTTATGACATTAAGCAAATTCAAGTCGGAAGAAGATTTGTGCTTCGTGGCCATATAGCCCATATATATATAGGCCATAGGTGAATATAGCCCATATACAAAGACTAATAGATGGATTAAACGCGCTGGCGAAAATACTGAAGAGAATAATTTATAGAAAACAGTCTGTATTTGACAGTGAGAGTGCTGATTTGAGAAACAGAAAATCATATGTAATCTAGTAAAATTGGAAAAGTGATTAGTTTTGGATGATGACTCTCTGGAATTATCTCTTCAAAGAAAGATATTTTCTGGAGAAATACTTAGCGATATAATGGGAACCAATTTCCCTTCTTTGGAATATCAAACTTTGACGTCGTGGTCCCCGAGCTTTTACTCAATTTATAGATATATTGGTTGAGAAAAAACAAAATGATATTGTGGTTCTGCTCTTAACCACTACATAAACGGCCATTTTGTAACGCTCTTAGGAGATGTTGTTTGAGAGTCAGTATGTTTTTGGAAGCTAGAGTGTCAACATATAGAAAAATGTTTTTACACATGCCCATTATGCTTGTATACTTTGGGCAGCTGGTAATCCTGTGAGAATTGTGCTTTTTCTGATGAGTGTAATGAAAAGTGTAAATTATCCAATCCCTGTAAGTTGCATAGAGGATATGCAGTGCAAATTAAAGAATGTAATTCTTGTCTTGAAGATATTTTTGACTCTCATAATTGAGGATTCTTATGCTCCAATTGTGATCAATATGATAAATGTGATCAATGGAAAAATATTTATCCTGGCCTGATTGCAAAAACTTTTAAACGTGGGCTCAGTTTTTTTTAAGAGACTGGACTCGTCGATGCTTTAGATTGTTTTGGAAGGAAGAACCAGGCCTAGGCTTCAATTGCTTGAATGATAAAAGAGTCTGGTTTTTACGACATTGCTGTGAAGATATAGGCTATTATTATTATAAACCCACAGACTTTTATTTGACTGTTACAGAAAGGGATTCTTCATGTGAGAATTTTGTATGTGACATTGCTTCAAACAAACAAATTGAAACACGTGAATTTTATCATATGAATCAGAGCAGTTTTATTGACTTTACAAAGAGATTTAATAAAAATGAAGTTACCCTATATTGTAGAAAATGTGACCCTGACTTAGCACGTCAAGACGAATACAAGTTGAATACTGACGAACTACCTGCACTTATCGTTTTGGATGATTACCTATACGTAGAAGAAGAAATCTAAAGAACACGGTGTTTTGTATACAAATTTTATTAATAAACAAATTTACATACATTTTTAAAGCATTTCACCTTTAGGGCACTGAAATTTATATTATAAAGGTAAGAAAGAGTATTTTCAACTATAAAGTCGTTCAATCGAGAATTGTCACCATAAATCTTGATAAATTCCATGTACGTATGTCCACGACTTCGAAAAATAAAATATAATAGGACAAGAAGCCCACAGTTCTTCGTTGATAAATCTTGTACCCGCTTCCGATTTAATATAAGGTGTGTAGAATGTATACGGCAAGCCAAGCAGAGCGAAAATTCTATATTACTTCTTGTTTGAAAGATGCAAAACCAATGCCCCGTCTTTACACTCGACGGACTGCTATTAATAATAATTAGGGTATTGTCAGCATGTTGAATATGCTCCAGGAAATCTGAAAGTATGCAATAGGATTTTTATTTGGACATGCAGGGGTCCATGATAAATACATCGATTATTTGTTCCGTGTTCATGGCGCCAAGTCTAATAAAACACTGCCGTCAGGGGTAATTACCCAATAGGTTTCAAATTGATTTAGCGAGATTAATGCAATGCTTTCCTCCAACGGTTTGGCAAAGGTACACTCTATCCATACAGTTCCCGTCTGGACAATATTCATATCTTGAGTACCAGACAAATCTAATACAATAATGCCATGCGTTTTTCGCAAACATTTCTTCACTTACACCATTTTCGAATAATTAAGAATCTCAATCTAGGAATTCCATTGTCAATTCATAGAGGGTCCTGTATGATTTATCAATAGATAAAATGTAGAGTGGGATCCCATTTACTTTACATACAAGCGATGAAAGCTCAAATAATTCAAATTTATGCCGGGAATCTGTGCATGATCCAACTGCGCTAGCGCTTTTTACAAAAGCCAATGCCAATTTTGAAGAAATTTTACCATTGATAAAAGACGAATTGGTGTAGGTACGCGTACCTGTAGCAATATGACGCTGATTCGTGATTGTATGAGGTATGGTCAATTTGATATTGTTACCACTGGCTCTTAATTTTTCAATTGCCAAGGCCACTGAACTCATAACTTGTTATTTTCGAACATGAAGTATTGCCGACGGGAGAGAGACTTTTACATCGGGTGCAGCGTCCAGTATTTTTCGTATAATATAATTGGACAGAGCGAGTTGCAGTTTTATATCAATCTTTACATTAGGAGGCAACCATTGAGGTATATTGAATATCTCATGATTTAGTTTCCCAACTAAATGTAAATCTTTAGTTGTTGCCTCTATAAGAATATTGGTAGTATCAGTATTTGTTTTATATTCATATCCAATAATCATATCTCTCAACTGCTTATGGAAATTGGTGTCATCAACATGAATTGTATATAACTTGTATAATTTGAAAGATTATTTCTCGTACTCTCCAATGTTCCAATTATGCAGACGTTTATTTGTCGAAATAAATTATGTAGTGCTCAATTTTCGTAGAATAACCCCTCGGCGGCCCTTGGTTTTCATTGGTCGTTTTTTTTAACAATGACATTTAAATCTATAAGTGTTGAATTCAAATCGATAAAGTAGTCTTCATTAGAATAAATTTGAAAGTGGACATTTCAGAGAGCGTTTGTTGCGGGTAAAATTGTTCATAGTATCCATGTTTTACATTAACATCTACATTTTCCGCGTTGAAAAGATTTAGAGATGAAGTGATTGAAGAGTGAAAATCTTTATGTGGTAGATATACCATCTTAGGAAAAGAAATGCTTTTTGGATCTTTTTACTTTCTTTGATGCTTTACGCTTCCCGGTTGACTTGAGACTGATGAGTGATGAGATCCTTCTCCTCCTTTTTGAACCTTTTCCACATTGTTTCAATCGCTCACCGAGGGATCGTGCACTCGACCGGAGATTTTGCAAAACACTTTCTTGAAAATCTTTCCCACAGCCCCAATCATGTAATGTAGAGGAAGCAAAATCCGCTGCAACCAGTGCAATAAATTTTCTAGCCAAGGGTAGTGCAGAGCAAAAAACTTAGCAAACCAACTGCAGAAACCGTACCCGAGCATTCACGAACGACCCCTATAATTGTCCATTCCATGTCCCAACTAGCGTGGTTCAAGAGTAGCAAAATAGCAATCAATATCAGGACATACAAACTGAGTTCTATTAGCCATTCTACTGAATGGGTCAAAAATGAAATGTAATTACAGCCAAACCTTATGTTATTTCGAGAGGATCACCCAAGTTGCTTCTTAATGTTAACTGACAGAGCTCCAAATACGAAGTTTTGACTGGAACTAATTGAAGGTGCTTTATATTATAGTGATGAATATGGTCATTAGAGGTTTTTCATTCAAGAAGACGTAGGAGGGGGACATTGGTATTACCAACTCTTGATCTCTCGACAAAGGATGCACAAAGAAATATACAACTCTCCGAAGAGAAGGCGGGCGGATACTCTGCGAAAATGACACGATTCATGCCGCTAGTGCTTCCTGCACTTTTAACGTTAATTACATTATGTTTAAAACCAAGCACTTCTCTTAGATTATCATTGAGAACAACCTTTTCATTGTGAATGGGCGAACTTGTGTAGATTTTTCCCTCTTCCTTTGAATAAGTAAATTGAAAGGTACCATTTTTACGAGCGGATATTTTTTTGTTGATTGCACGACACAATTCGTTCATACTCCCAAACTCCTTATATGATAATGTGGCAAAGGGATATTCAAATGAATTCATATTTTCAATCACATAATCATCGTCAACAATTTGCCAATCATGGGGTTTAGTTTCTATGTCATATGTATGATCCTTTCTTAGGATATCATATCTGTTTTTAAGAATACAATCTACAAAAGCAACTTCATACCTTCCCTCAAATTTAATGTCAGGAGAAAGTTTTGTAAAAAAAATAACTCGTTTTATTCAAATCATCATATAGAGGATCAGAAAAATTGAACATAGATGTCACACAAAAACTTTCAGACATTATAACGTCTTCAGCGGGTATCCACGAATCAACATCAGACTTGTATCCTAGCCAGCGAACAAGAAACTGTCGCTTACCCTAGCGTGTACGAGTCTTTAACACCTTTTCAATTCGATACATTCCAGTGTTTTTAACTTTTTGTAAATCCTAATCATAAAAACTGCCAAGAATCTCTTCGTCTTTCATATTAGGAACACGATATGTTATAGGTTTAGTACCTAGATTTTTTGACACTTTAAAAAGTTCAGTAGACCACAAGCAATTTCCCTTTTCAAAAATATTTCTTGTACGATTGGTTTGAACAGTATCACCGACATTAAATTTTTCTTTCCTACCTTTTCATTAGAATATTGTTTAAGGAAATGTGTACTCTCACTATAATGAACTTCCTGAGGGCTAGTATTGAACAAGGATCGAAGAGAACGTTGGTTGTATATTTGCATGATTTTATCTAAATCATAAATAAATGCAGCCGTATTTTTCAATGTACAATATCTTGAAATTAAAAGTCGGATAGTTCGTATTAAACGTTCGACCAATGCAGCCTTTATAGGACTATGACTATGATAGAGTATTGTATTATATTTCAATAAAATTTTGTTTACATGGGGATTGACAAATTCACTTCCAAAGTCTCTTTGAAATTTTTTTTTATAAGAATCTTGTTCTAAAATGGACTCAAGGGCTTAACAATTTCATTTCCTCTCTTTGACTGCAATGGAACTGCATATGCATACCGACTAAAAATACTGATTACGAGTAAAATATACTTGTAGGGTGTATAATGACGTCTTTAAATTACGTCTAGAGTCAAAAGATCTGCTTGTAATATCTGCAGAGGGTAAAAGGCTTTAGTTTTTTGATAGTGATTACCCCTAGTCCTATGATTTCGATGAAGAGTATAACTAGATTTCTTTTCCAAATACTCTTTTGCTAGCTTCTTTTTAATTTCGGTAACCTATTCAAGTTTAGTTGGAGAACTTAATATTCCTGGTTCTCCAATATTTTCATAAACACCTTTCAAAATTTGATCCATTTTGATCGTAATCGTCCGCAACCCTTTTGTATACTACTAGGCGAATCAATACGTCTTCACTTTGGTCTAGTTACCGGTGTCAAATCGCCATTAGGTGTACTTTCCATGAAAGATTTAAAATCATCTTCTACCTTTAATGGACTGTGTTCTTTTAATTTCTTTACAATTTGTTTATTGCCGATAAGACTTTTAGGAAAATTTTGACGACTTTAAAAAATATATAAATGTCAGTCAACGGATTTGACTCTTTTACGATTTGCAATTAGATCCGATAATAAATCAATTAAATTGTAAGTCTTGTCCTGGATTATAACTGCATTCTTTTTCTCATCAATTTGTTCATTTACAGCGAGATACGTCAAGAGTCTTTTACTTTGTTCACGATAGGATTGAGGCAACAAGTCTACAACACTTGTTAATTTATCTTTTTTTCGGTGTTTCACTGTTATCGGAAAGTTGATCAATGACATTGACTTTAAGTGGTTTTTCATGATAAGGTTTATGTTTGTCCACACGAAGAAGGGCATTTTGAGGCAAAATTAATTTTTCATCATCAGCAATTGCTTCATTGTTAAGAATTTTATCAAGATTATCTTCAAAGTGCTCTTCTGGTGAAAGAGAAAGTTCAATTGGCGTCATATTATAGGGTTTAGCTATTTCTAGAGAATAGTGTTCACAAGTCCGGCGATTATCGGTAGTAACACTGAAAAGAAATTACCACCCGCTTAAACAAGACGTTTTCTTTTACAATTTGTTTCCTTTTTGCACGCAAGAGCACGTACAAGTGATCGATGTTGCCTTGTCTGTTGCTTAACACGATCCGAAAGTTGAAAATTACCCTCCGTTAAATTTAAATAAAGTTCCGACAAGAGATTAATAAAATCCATGTCAACACCATTCTTGAGTATCGCTTTTCTAAGTCGTGGTTTTGAATTGGCTAGCACGGAAAATAAATGTCGGTTTCATGTAGCTTCTTCAATGTCATGATTGCGGCTAATGATCTTTTTTACTGTTCACAGGTAGATATACAGTGATTTCATTCTCAAAAATATCAGTGACTACACGCAACTCTTCGTTTGTGTTTTGATTCAGGTCTAATAATATGTAACCATACGGTTTATTATTTGCTTAATTGTATGCGGAAAGTAAAAATTTAGGTTCGCCAGGATAAATTTATTTGTTTAGAGTTATAAGAGAACTTGAATCGCAAGCAACTCTATAGATGATATAGTAGGTACAATTCAATGCAAGTTTTCTCATACATTTACTCTGATGAAAAAGATTATGGAGAACAATAGTTACAGAAATTTTTTCGTGATGGGACCAGATTGTAAACAGTTGTACCATTTCCCGCAACCATTCTTCAATAGATTCAGCTAAATCGTCAATAATTAACCACGATTTTGGCGCAATAACATTAAACACGTCAAGTCATTATATGCCCCCGAACCCTGGGCGGGTTGTCTCGACACCTGATTTTTTGTTATCTGACTTAATGGCTATCTCAAAATTTTTAACAGATATCATTCGGGAGAAAAGGGGCGTCGGGTGGTAGTTGTCCTCCAATCTCTTTTGACTCTCAAAAACTGAACTAAAACTTTCAGTATCCAATCAAATTAGCCCTCTCTGAAGTTTCTACGAGCAACTTTTCCATAAGAACCATATATTCGCCCAGGGTATAACTTACAACGCCTGCCTTCGGGCCCTGGGGGGCTGTGTTGACCCCGGAGTTTTACTTATATGGTCTTTGATTTTTTTTCCCTAAAAAACGGCTATCTCAAAGCTCTTATCAGATGGGTTTGAGAAAAATGGCGTGGAGGGGAGGCTAAGTGTCCTCCAATCTCTTTTGACTCTCAAAAGTGAACTAGAACTTTCAATTTCCAATCAAATGAGCCCTCTTTGTAGTTTATACGAGCTTACCTTCCATAAAAACCATATTTGCCCCCCAAGGCATAATTTACAACGCCTGCTCCCAGGCCCAGGGGGGTTGTGTCTACACCGGGTTTTTGTTATATGATCTTTGAAGTATTTTTAACAAAATACCTATCTCAAAACTATTATCGGATACATGTGGGAAAAAAGCGCGTGGGGGGCTGGTTACCCTCCATTATCTTTTGACGCTTAAAAAGTGAACTAGAAATTCAATTTCCAATTTCCAAGTGAATCCTCTCTGAAGTTCATATGAGCATTCCTTCCATAAGAACCATATATACCCCATATAACTTATAACCCTTGCACTGAAGACCTTGGGGGGGGGCGTCATTCACAAAGACAAAATTTCCTACTACGTTTTTTTACTACTAAACTTTCAACAACGTTGAACAAAATGGCTATCTCAAAATTTTGATTGGGGAAATGGTTGGCGTCGAAGGTGTATTAGTTACCTTGCAATTACTTTCGACTATTAAAAAGAGCACTAGCCATTTAAATTTCCAATCGAATGAGCCCTTTTTGAAGCTTTTACGACAACACTTTCTATAAAAACCTTATTTGTCCCCAGGGCATAACTTAAAACCCTTGCCTTGGGAGCTGTGGGGGGGGGGGGGGCTGTCATCCTCAAAGACATAATTTTCAGCATTTTCAACCACGTTGAACAAAATGGCTATCTCAAAATTTTAATTTGATTTGTTTGGAGGAAAGGTAGGCCTGAGAGGGGGTTAGTTGCCCTCCAATCACTTTCGACAATTAAAAAGCGCACTAGCCCTTTGAATTTCCAATCGAATGAATCCTTTTTAAAGTTTCTACGACACAGATTTCTATAAGAAGCTTATATGTCCCCAGGGCATAACTTACAACCCTTGCCCTGAGGGCTGTGGGGGAGTACCCTCCTCAAAAACATAATTTGTATCTTAAATCAACTGCGTAGAACAAAATGGCTATCTCAAAATTTTTATTGAATATGTTTGGGGAAATGGTGGGTTTGGAAGGGGTGCTTGTTGCCTTCCAATCACTTTTGACCCTTAAAAAGGGTACTAGAACTCTCGATTTCCAATTGAATGAACCCCTTTTGAAGCTTTTACAACAGCCCCTTCTATATGAAATGCCTCTAGGAAAAAATAATAATAATAAATCAGAGGCAACGCAGTAGCGTTGCCTATAGTAAAGGTCATGCGGCTCCAATGTTTTATTATTTATTATTATTATTCATTTATTTTTTTCCCAGAGGCACTTCATATGGGGTTCGTCGTAGAAGCTTCAAAGGGTGCTCACTCGATTGGCAATCGGGAGCTCTAGTGCCCTTTTTAATAGTCGAAAATGACTGGAGAGCAACTAGCCCCCCCACGCCCATCATTCCCCAAAACACATCCAATCAAATTTTGAGATAGCCATTTTGTTCAGCGAAGTTGATTTCCAGATAGAAAATGTGTTTTTGAGGAGGACACTCCCCCAGAACCTTCAGGGCAAGGGTTTTAAGATATGCCCTGGGGGCATATAAGGTTTTTATAGAAGACGTTGTCGTAGAAACTTCAAAACAGGCTTATTCGATTGGAAATTAAAGAGCTAGTTCCCTTTTTAATATTAGAAAGTGGTAGGAGTGTAACTAGCCCCCTTCCCCCATGCCCATCATTTCCCCAAACACATCCAATCAAAATTTTGAGATATCCATTTCGTTCAGCGAAGTTGATTTCCAGATAGAAAATGTGTTTTTGAGGAGGACACTCCCCAGAACCTTCAGGGCAAGGGTTTTAAGATATGCCCTGGGGGCATATAAGGTTTTTATAGAAGGTATTGTCGTAGAAACTTCAAAAAGGTTTATTCGATTGGAAATTCAAAGGGATAGTGCCCTTTTTAATAGTCGAAAGTGATTGGAGGGCAACTAGCCCCCCCACGCCCATCATTCTCCCAAACACATCCAATCAAAATTTTGAGATAGCTATTTTTGTTCAGCGTAGTTGATTTCCAGATTGAAAACATATTTTTGAGGAGGACAATCCCCCACAACCCTCAGGGCAAGGGTTTTAAGTTATGCCCTGGGGGCATATAAGGTTTTTATAGAAGGCGTTGTCGTAGAAACTTCAAAACAGGCACATTCAATTGGAAATTCAAAGGGCTAGTGCCCTTTTTAATAGTCAAAAGTGATTGGAGGGCAACTATCCCCCCCCCCCCACGCCCATCATTCCCCCAAACACATCCAATCAAAATTTTGAGATAGCCATTTTGTTTAGCGTATTTGATTTCCGGATAGAAAATATGTTTTTGAGGAGGACAATCCCCCACAACCCTCAGGGCAAGGGTTTTAAGTTATGTCCTGGGGGCATATAAGGTTTTTATAGAAGGCGGTATCGTAGAAACTTCAAAAAAAGGCTCATTCGATTGGAAATTCCGAGAGCCGGTGCTCTTTGTAATAGTCGAAAGTGATTTGAGGGCAACTAACCCCCCTCTCACGCCCACCTTTTTCCCAAACACATCCAATCAAAATTTTAAGACAGCCATTTTATTAAACGTAGTTTTAAGTTCTGGAAATTAGGTCATTGAGGATTACAACTCTCCCAAAGCCCTCAGGGCATGGGTTGTAATTTAAGGATTCTCCGAATCCTTCATATTATTTCTTATGGAAGGGATGCTCGTATAAACTTTAGAGAGGGCTCATTTGATTGAAAATTGAAAGTTCTTGTTCACTTTTTAAGAGTCAAAAGAGATTGAAGGGCAACTAGCCCCTCTACCTCCTCCACGTCCTAAATGCATCAGATAAAAATTTTGAGATATAAATTTTGTTAAAATGGTTCAAAGTTCTGATAACAAAAAACTCCGGCGTCGACACAGCCCACCACGGCCCAGGGGTAGGCGTTGTAAGTTATGCCCTGAGGTATAACTTATTAAGGGGGGTTTATAACTTATGGGAAGGGGTTTTGTATGGAAAGAACACATAGGAAATCTGCTATAATTATCCAATTATAAGGTAGAAACATACTCTGTGATAGATGCAAAATTGCTTTGGCACACAAATTCCTATTAAGGTCAATTCCAAACAGTCGTGATCCCTTTGTGTCAGCAAGTTATATGGTCTAAACCCCCTTATTGGAGCTTTTTTTTCAATCCATTCATTGTTGTCAATCGCTGTCCACAAGTTATGCAAGCTGTCTATTGTTCATATATAAGATTTTTATCAAAGAGGTAATCGTATAGACTTTGAAAAAAGGCTCATTCGATTTAAATTGAAAGTTTTAGATCCGTTTTTTAAATTCAAGAATAATCGGACAGTAAGCACCTCCCCATGCCATAAAAACTTGAAACTTTTTGCAATCAAAAACGAACAAAATTAATTAAAAAAAAAACTTTCGGAAAAATAAGTTTTTGAAAGAAAAGTAAAGGCCACTTTAAACTTAAGCTTAGGAGATGCAAATACCTGATAAAATTCAAACTAAAAACGACCAGAAATTACTATTAAAGAATAAATGAAACCCAAATCGAACAGAAATTAAATAAACAATCATAGCAAAAAACATACAAAAAGTAATAATATAAATGAATAAATATATCTTAAAGCGAGTAATGCTTAGATTGAATATGAAAATCAAGCTTAAAACGAAAACGAATATTTTGCTATTGAAGTATCAATGAAATTAAAACGAACAGAAATTAAATAAACAATCAATGCGAACAAACATACAATATATATTAATGTAAATGAATAAATAAATATTAAAACGAGTGAAACTTAAATTGAATATGCATCAATTATGAATCGAATAAAAATAACTACAAACAAGAGTTTGGGTATCGTCTCGCTACAGAAGCCTAAATTCTACTGCGTCACTGGCGCTATTCTGAAAACGAATTATATTACAAATGTTTTCTTTTGTACTTAATATTGAAAATAAATATTAAAATTACAGTAAAATTTTGAACTGATGAGCTTTTAGCAATTAATATCTTAATGCGTCAAATATTCAGTTTAATTTATTAGTTCTTTTCAAAATTGGTCAAGACAAATAAAGTTTCACTACAAGCAAAATTCGGATACTGCCCCCTTCTTTAACTGTAAAAACTTAAAGCCTTCTGCGTTATTGGTGCTTCACTGAAAATGAATTACTCGTATATTACAGATTTATTATTTTCCCGTTCTTACAAAATTGAAAATGAAAATAAAAATTACAGTGAAAAAAAAATCTTGAACTGATGGATCTTTCAACAATTAATATCATTATATATCTAATATCCTGTTCAAGACTCATATAGTTTTGCCATTTTTTTTAACTTTGCCATTTTTTGTAACTAATCGTGTTAGTTTGTTATGAAAACATTCTATGGCTTCTAGGCATTTCTATTTGAGTCGAAAAATGCACCTCAAACTTTGTTGAACATGCATTTGCTTGCATGAAACACCAAAATATAATAAAATGTCAAGTTTCGAAGTGTTCCACCACTCGCAAGCAAGTGCCATTGGTATTTTTGAATCCGCATGGTCAATTTAGGGGGTAGAGGGTAGGCTAATTCTCGTAGCAGCCCCATTCCGTCGAGGTATGGTTAACATTTTCAACACCTGGCGTCCGGACTATCGTATAATCTACCAAGCATACAACTACCCCAAATCAGTATCAATAAATAAATGAAACCCAAAACGACTGTGCAAAATGGAACCTCAATAAAGAATGACCTAGATACAGTTCATTCAACCTCAAGAGTGCCCCAGGGAATGACCTAGATAAAGTTCATTCAACCTGATACGCTTCAGTGGGTCCTATACGTCTGTGCAAAATGGAACCTCAATAGAGAATGACCTAAATAGAGTTCGTTCAACCTCAAGAGTGCCCTAGGGATGACCTAGATAAAGTTCGTTCAACCTGATACGTTTCAGTGGTTCCTATACGTCTGTGCAAAATGGAACCTCAATAGAGAATGACATAGATAAAGTGCCTTCAACCTCAAGAGTGCCCTAGGGGATGACCTAGATAAAGTTCATTCAACCTGATACGCTTTAGTGGTTCCTAGGGGCGTAAGCAAAGTATAAGGCAGGACTCTACTTAGATACATAAAAGAATCAGATTTTAATGTTGATTACAAATATATAAGTTCCCTCAAGTTTTTGTCATACCAATCAAAAGTTAAGCACCTGAGAAAATTTGCCTGATTTTCGAAAAAAGGGGAAAACACCCCCTGAAAGTTATAGAACCTTAATGAAAATCACACCATTAAATTCAGCGTAGTAGAGAACCCTAATATAGAGGTTTCAAGCTCCTATCTGCTAAAATGTGGAATTTTGTATTTTTTCCAGAAGAAAGATCACGAATGCGTGTTTTTTTCTGTCCAGGGGTCATCGTATTGACCCAGTGGTCCTAGAATATCGTGAGAGGACTCATTTGAATGGAAATTAAAAGTTCTAGTGCCATTTTTAAGGGACCAAAAAATGGTGGGCAACTAGGCCCCCTCCCACGCTCTTTTTTCCCAAAGTCATCAGATCAAAATTTTCAAAATTTTTATCCGATCGAAAATATAATAAATATGTCTTTTAAGATGACTTAATCCCCCAAATTTCCCGGGGAAAAGGCTGAAAGTTATAAACTTTACCCAATGTTTACATATAGTATTGATTATTGGGAAGTATACAGATGTTTTCAGGGGGAAATTTTTCGCGTTGTGGGAGGGAGGTGGTTGGGTCGGGGGGCTATATGGGAGGATCTCTCCATGGAGGAGGTTTTCATGGGGGAAGGGACGTTACTATAAAGGGGGCGCCATATTTCCCAGCATTATTTAAAAAAAAGATCAGAAGTTAAATAAAAAAAATGTTTTTCTACTGAAAGTAATGAGAAACATCAAAACTTAAAACGAACAGAAATTATTACGTATATGATTGGGTCCACCCCCTAGTCGATACCTCGCTCTTTAAGCCAAATATTTTTTAGAACTTTCATAAGAGCTATTTATTTTAATTAATGGCCTTTGTGATTAAGGGGTCATTTTTAAAGAATTGGAACAAAATTCAAAATTTAGCGTAAAGAGCAAGGTATTGACTAGAGGGTGAACCCCCTAATATTCGTATCAAAAATATGAATATAGAAGTTCGTTACGTTGGTTAATTCGTAAGTTACGTGTATTTATTACTATTAAAAACCTTTGTAAATAAAATTAAACAACTTTCGAGAAAGCCATTTAACCAAATAAAAGTAAAATGAATATACAAATTTTGTTTTAATTATTCATGTACGGTGAACAAAAATAAAAACCTCCATTAATTCAAAAACGTTCAAAAATTAAATAAAAAAACAAGTTATTTTAACTGAAAGTAAGAAGCAACAATGAAACTTAAAACGAACAGAAATTATTCCGTATATGAAAAGGGCTGTCCCCTCTTCATCGCCTCACTCTTTACGCTTTTGTTTTTTATTGTTTTAAAAAAAATGTGAGAAGAGTCTAACTTTTGCGTAAAGAGCGAGGTGTTGAGGAGGGGACACCCCTTTTCATATACGGAATAATTTCTCTTCATTTTAAGTTTTCATGTTGCTCCTTACTTTCAGTTAAATAAACTTGTTTTTTCTATTTAAATTACAAAAAGGATCGATAAAAGTTCTTATAAATGGGGACTATCTAAGTTTCATCGGATATAGGTGAAACCTAGTGTAGTCCAAGTTGCAGCGATAGTTACATAAAGGATCGGTACAGTAGTAACGGAAACATTAAACTAAATCCATATACAAGATGATGCAATACAAGTAGTGGGGCCTTAATACTTTTAAAGCATTCCCTCCTCGGTTTCAATGAAATGCCCTCCCTTTTCCCATAGAATTTCAAAGACATGCCCTCTGACGTCACGTAACACACCTATTTCTAGGCGACTTTCCCGCCCTTGGCATGATTTCAAGGACACATACTTTTCCCTGTTTCTAGGCAACATTCCCGCCCTCAGCAAGAGTTCAAAGGTTGGGTCAGATGAATTTCTACGGCGTGTCCCTCTGACGTCATGTGACGCACCTGTACAATGAGGTTAGCTGCTTCTATCGGACACCTGTTTTCTAGGTGAAATTCCCGCCCAGGCAAGATTTTGGCACGACCAGTTGTCACAATTTTAGGTAAGATTCCCAGGTGTTTCAACTACTCAGAATGTGGTCCATATAAGACACAAGTTTTAATAATATGTGAAGCTGCTAGCCCCTTGTACCTGTTTGTCGGTAAAGTTCCCGCCCAGACAAGATTAGGCATATCCGGGAAAGATTAGGCATGTCCAAGCAAGATTAGGCAGGTGCAGGCAAGATTTGGCATGTCTAGCCATGATTTCAAGGACACACACTCTGTTCCTTGTTACTAAGAAAAAACATGTCTAGACACGTTCCCAGGTGGTTGATACTATTGATCGAGGATCTGTTACTTTCTGGATTTGGGACAGTAAACATGGATGCTTATACATTATTGAATATTAAAAGTGTTGATAAAACGGGACCTAGAGCACCTAAGGTGGCGGTAAAATTACAAGGAATTCCCGACTAACGCTAGAATGTGACAAGATGTATAATGGATATGTTATGACATTAAGCAAATTCAAGTCGGAAGAAGATTTGTGCTTCGTGGCTAAGGTGAATATAGCCCATATACAGAGACTAATAGATGGATTAAACGCGCTGGCGAAAATATTGAAGAGAACAATTTATAGAAAACAGTCTGTATTTGACAGTGATAGTGCTGATTTGAGAAACAGAAAATCATATGTAATCTAGTAAAATTGGAAAAGTGATTAGTTTTGGATGATGACTCTCTTTAATTATCTCTTCAAAGAAAGATATTTTCTGGAGAAATACTTAGCAATATAATGGGAACAAATTCCCCTTCTTTGGAATATCAAACCTTGACGTCGTGGTCCCCGAGCTTTTACTCAATTTATAGATATATTGGTTGAGAAAAAACAAAATGATATTGTGGTTTTGCTCTTAACCACTACATAGACGGCCATTTTGTAACGCTCTTAGGAGATGTTGTTTGAGAGTCAGTATGTTTTTGGAAGTGAGAGTGTCAACATATCGAAAAATTTTTTTACACATGCCCATTATGCTTGTATACTTTGGGCAGCTGGTCATCCTGTGAGAATTGTGCTTTTTCTGATGAGTATAATGAAAAGTGTAAATTATACAATCCCTTTAAGTTACATAAAGGATATGCAGTGCAAATTAAAGACTGTAATTCTTGTCTTGAAGATATTTTTGACTCTCATAATTGAGGATTCTTATGCTCATATTGTGATCAATATGATAAATGTGATCAATGGAAAACTATTTATCCTGGCCTGATTGCAAAAATTTCTAAACGTTGGCTCAGTTTATTTTTAAGAGACTGGTCTCGTCAAGGCTTTAGATTGTTTTGGAAGGAAGAACCCGGCATACGCTTCAATTGCTGAATAATAAAAGAGTCTGGTTTTTACGACATTGCTGTGAAGATATAGGCTATTATGCTTATAAGCCCAAAGACTTTTATTTGACTGTTACAGTAAGGGATTCTTCATATGAGAATTTTGTATGTGACACTGCTTCAAATAAACAAATTTAAACACGTGAATTTTATCATTTGAATCAGAGTAGTATTATTGACTTTACAAAGAGATTTAATAGAAATGAAGTTACCCTATATTGTAGAAAATGTGACCCTGACTTAGCACGTCAAGACGAATAAAAGTTGAATACTGACGAACTACCTGCACTTATCGTTTTGGATGATTACCTATACGTAGAAGAAGAAATCTAAAGAACACGGTGTTTTGTATACAAATTTTATTAATAAACAAATTTACATACATTTTTAAAGCATTTCACCTTTAGGGCACTGAAATTTATATTATAAAGGTAAGAAAGAGTATTTTCAACTATAAAGTCGTTCAATCGAGAATTGTCACCATAAATCTTGATAAATTCCATGTACGTATGTCCACGACTTCGAAAAATAAAATATAATAGGGCAAGAAACCCACAGCTCTTCGTTGATAAATCTTGTACCCGCTTCCGATTTTGAATAATAGATTTTCCGCTCTGCTCGAGATAATTTTAATATGAGGTGTGTAGAATGTATACGGCAAGCCAAGCGGAGCAAAATTCTATATTTCTTCTTGTTTGAAAGATGCAAAACCAATGCCCCGTCTTTACACTCGACGGACTGCTATTAATAATAATTAGGGTATTGTCAACATGTTGAATATGCTCTAGGAAATCTGAAAGCAAGCAATAGGATTTTTATTTGGACATGCAGGGGTCCATGATAAATACATCGATTATTTGTTCCGTGTTCATGGCGCCAAGTCTAATAAAACACTGCCGTCAGGGGTAATTACCCAATAGGTTTCAAATTGATTTTGCGAGATTAATGCAATGCTTTCCTCCAATGGTTTGGCAAAGGTACACTCTATCCGTACAGTTCCCGTCCGGACAATATTCATATCTTGAGTACCAGACAAATCTAATACAATAATACCATGCGTTTTTCGCAAACATTTCTTTACTTATACCATTTTCGAATAATTAAGAATCTCAATCTAGGAATTCCATTGTCATTCATAGAGGGTCCTGTAGGATTTATCAATAGATAAAATGTAGAGTGGGATCCCATTTACTTTACATACAAGCGATGAAAGCTCAAATAATTCAAATTTATGCGGGAATCTGTGCATGATCCAACTACTCTAGCGCTTTTTACAAAAGCCAATGCCAATTTTGAAGGAATTTCGCCATTTATAAAACACGAATTGGTATAGGTACGCGTACCTGTAGCAATATGACGCTGATTCGTGATTGTATGAGGTACGGGCAATTTGATATTGTTACCACTGACTCTTAATTTTTCAATTGCCAAGGCCACTGAACTCATAACTTTTATTTTCGTACATAAAGTATTGCCGACGTGAGAGAGACTTTTACATCGGGTGCAGCGTCCAGTACTTTTCGTATAATATAATTGGACAGAGCGAGTTGTAGTTTTATATAAATCTTTACATTAGGAGGCAACCATTGAGGTATATTGAATATCTCATGATTTAGTTTCCCAACTAAATGTAAATCTTTAGTTGTTGCCTCTATAAGAATATTGGCAGTATCAGTATTTGTTGTATATTCACATCCAATAGTCATATCTCTCAACTGCTTATGGGAAATTGGTGTCATCAACATAAATTGTATATAACTTGCAGAATTTGAAAGATTATTTCTCGTACTCTCCAATGTTCCAATTATGCAGACGCTTATTTGTCGAAATAAATTATGTAGTGCTCAATTTTCGTAGGATAACCCCTCGGCGGCACTTGGTTTTTCATTGTTCGTTTTTTTAACAATGACATTTAAATCTATAAGTGTTGAATTCAAATCGATAAAGTAGTCTTCATTAGAATAAATTTGAAAGTGGACATTTCAGAGAGCGTTTGTTGCGGGTAAAATTGTTCATAGTGTCCATGTTTTACACTAACATCTACATTTTCCGCGTTGAAAAGATTTAGAGATGAAGTGATTGAAGGGTGAAAATCTTTATGTGGTAGATATACCATCTTAGGAAAAGAAATGCTTTTTGAATCTTTTTACTTTCTTTGATACTTTACGCTTCCCGGATGACTTGAGACTGATGAGTGATGAGATCCTTCTCCTCCTTTTTAAACCTTTTCCACATTGTTTCAATCGCTCACCGAGGGATCGTGCACTCGACTGGAGATTTTGCAAAACACTTTCTTGAACATCTTTCCCACAGCCCCAATCATGTAATGTAGAGGAAGCAAAATCCGCTGCAACCGGTGCAATAAATTTTCTAGCCAAGGGTAGTGCAGAGCAAAAACCTTAGCAAACCAACTGCAGAAACCGTACCCGAGCATTCACGAACGACCCCTATAATTGTCCATTCCATGTCCCAACTAGCGTAGTCAAAGAGTAGCAACATAGCAATCAATATCAGGACATAGAAACTGAGTTCTATTAGCCATTCTACTGAATGGGTCGAAAATGAAATGTAATTATAGACAAACCTTATGTTATTGCGAGAGGATCACCCAAGTCGCTTCTTAATGTTGACTGACAGAGCTCCAAATACGAAGTTTTGACTGGAACTTATTGAAGGTGCTTTATATTATAGTGATGAATATGGTCATTAGAGTTTTTCATTCAAGAAGACGTAGGAGGGGGACATTGGTATTACCAACTCTTGATCTCTCGACAAAGGATGCACAAAGAAATATACAACTCTCCGAAGAGAAGGCGGGCGGATACTCTGCGAAAATGACACGATTCATGCCGCTAGCGCTTCCTGCACTTTTACCGTTAATTACATTATGTTTAAAACCAAGCACTTCTCTTAGATTATCATTGAGAACAACCTTTTCATTGTCAATGGGAGAACTAACGTAGATTTTCCCCTCTTCCTTTGAATAAGTAAATTGAAAGGTACCATTTTTACGAGCGGAAATTTTTTTTGTTGATTGCACAACACAATTCGTTCATACTCCCAAACTCCTTATATGATAATTTGGCAAAGGGATATTCAAATGAATTCATATTTTCAATCACATAATCATCGTCAACAATTTGCCAATCATGGGGTCTAGTTTCTATGTCATATGTATGATCCTTTCTTAGGATATCATATCTGTTTTCAAGAATACAATCTACAAGAGCAACTTCATACCTTCCCTCAAATTTAATGGCAGGGGAAAGTTTTGTAAAAAAAATAACTCGTTTTATTCAAATCATCATATAGAGGATCAGAAAAATTGAACATAGATGTCACACAAAAACTTTCAGACATTATAAACGTCTTCAGCGGGTATCCACGAATCAACATCAGACTTGTATCCTAGCCAGCGAACAAGAAACTGTCGCTTACCCTAGCGTGTACGAGTCTTTAATATCTTTTCAATTCGATACATTCCAGTGTTTTTAACTTTTTGTAAATCATAATCATAAAAACCGCTAAGAATCTCTTCATCTTTCATATTACGAACACGATATGTTATAGGTTTAGTACCTAGAATTTTTGACAGTTTAAAAAGTTCAGTAGACCACAAGTAATTTCCCTTTTCAAAATATTTCTTGTACGATTGATTTGAACAGTATCACCGACATTAAATTTTTCTTTCCTACCTTTTCATTAGAATATTGTTTAAGGAAATGTGTACTCTCACTATAATGAACTTCCTGAGGGCTAGTATTGAACAAGGATCGAAGAGAACGTTGGTTGTATATTTGCATGATTTTATCTAAATCATAAATAAATGCAGCCGTATTTTTCAATGTACAATATCTTGAAATTAAAAGTCGGATAGTTCGTATTAAACGTTCGGCCAATGCAGCCTTTATAGGACTATGACTATGATAGAGTATTGTATTATATTTCAATAAAATTTTGTTTACATGGGGATTGACAAATTCACTTCCACAGTCTCTTTGAATTTTTTTTTATAAGAATCTTGTTCTAAAATGGACTCAAGGGTTTAGCAATTTCATTGCCTCTCTTTCACTGCAATAGAACTGCATATGCATACCGACTAAACACACTTATTCCGAGTAAAGATACTTGTAGGGTGTATTATGACGTCTTTAAATCGCGTCTAGAGTCAAAAGATCTGCTTGTAATATCTGCAGAGGGTAAAAGGCTTTAGTTTTTTGATAGTGATTACCCCTAGTCCTAGGATTTTGATGAAGAGTATAACTAGATTCCTTTTCCAAATACTCTTTTGCTAGCTTCTTTTTAATTTCGGTAACCTATGCAAATGTAGTGGGAGAGATTTTAAACTTCCTGGTTCTCCAATATTTTCATAAACACCTTTCAAAATTTGATCCATTTTGATCGTAATCGTCCGCAACCCTTTTGTATACTACCAGGCTAATCAATACGTCTTCGCTTTTGTCTAGTTACCGGTGTCAAATCGCCAGTAGGTGTACTTTCCATGAAAGATTTAAAATCATCTTCTACCTTTAATGGTCTGTGTTCTTTTAATTTCTTTACAATTTGTTTATTGCCGATAAGACTTTTAGGAAAATTTGACGACTTTAAAAATTATATAAATGTCAGTCAACGGATTTGACTCTTTTACGATTTGCAATTAGATCCGATAATAAATCAATTAAATTTTAAGTCTTGTCCTGGATTATAATTGCATTCTTTTTCTCATCAATTTGTTCATTTACAGCGAGATACGTCAAGAGTCTTTTACTTTGTTCACGATAGGATTGAGGCAACAAGTCTACAACACTTGTTAATTAATCTTTTTTTTCGGTGTTTCACTGTTATCAAAAAGTTGATCAATGACATTGACTTTAAGTGGTTTTTCGTGATAAGGTTTATGTTTGTCCACACGAAGAAGGGCATTTTGAAGCAAAATTAATTTTTCATCATCAGCAATTGCTTCATTGTTAAGAAATTTATCAAGATTATCTTCAAAGTGCTCTTCTGGTGAAAGAGCAAGTTCAATTGGCGTCATATTATAGGGTTTAGCTATTTCTAGAGAATAGTGTTTACAAGTCCGGCGATTATCGGTAGTAACACTGAAAAGAAATTACCACCCGCTTGACCAAGACGTTTTCTTTTACAATTTGTTTTCTTTTTGCACGCAAGAGCACGTACAAGTGATCGATGTTGCCTTGTCTGTTGTTTAACACGATTTGACAGTTGAAAGTTACCCTCCGTTAAATTTAAATAAAGTTCCGACAAGAGATTAATAAAATCCATGTCAACACCATTCTTGAGTATTGCTTTTCTAAGTCGTGGTTTTGAATTGGCTAGCACGAAAAATAAATGTCGGTTTCATGTAGCTTCTTCAATGTCATGACTGCGGCTAATGACCTTTTTTACTATTCACAGGTAGATATACAGTGATTTCATTATAAAAAATATCAGTGACTACACGCAACTCTTCGTTTGTGTTTTGATTCAGGTCTAATAATATGTAACCATACGGTTTATTATTTGCTTGATTGTATGCGGAAAGTAAAAATTTAGGTTCGCCAGGATAAATTTGTTTGTTTAGAGTTATAAGAGAACTTGAATCGCAAGCAACTCTATAGATGATATAGTAGGTGCAATTCAATGCAAGTTTTCTCATACATTTACTCTGATGAAAAAGATTATGGAGAACAATAGTTACAGAAATTTTTTCGTGATGGGACCAGATTGTAAACAGTTGTAACATTTCCCGCAACCATTCTTCAATAGATTCAGCTAAATCGTCAATAATTAACCACGATTTTGGCGCAATAACATTAAACACGTCAAGTCCTCGCATGCCCCCAGACCCTGGGGGGTTGTCTCGACACCTGATTTTTTGTTATCTGACTTAATGGCTATCTCAAAATTTTTATCATATATCATTCGGGAGAAAAGGGGCGTGGGGTGGTAGTTGTCCTCAAATCTCTTTTGACTCTTAAAAACTGAACTAAAACTTTCAGTGTCGAATCAAATTAGCCCTCTCTGAAGTTTCTACGAGCATCTTTTCCATAAGAACCATATATTCGCCCAGGGCATAACTTACAACGCCTGCCTTCGGGCCCTGGGGGGCTGTGTTGACCCCGGAGTTTTACTTATATGGTCTTTGAACATTTTTCTAAGAAATGGCTATCTCAAAGCTCTTATTAGATGGGTTTGAGAAAAATGGCGTGGAGGGGAGGCTAAGTGCCCTCCAATCTCTTTTGACTCTTAAAAAGTGAACTAGAACTTTCAATTTCCAATCAAATGAGCCCTCTTTGTAGGTTATACGAGCTTACCTTCCATAAAAACCATATTTGCCCCCCAAGGCATAATTTACAACGCCTGCCCCCAGGCCCAGGGGGGTTGTGTCGACACCGGGGTTTTTGTTCTATGATTTTTGAAGTATTTTTAACAAAATACCTATCTCAAAACTATTATAGGATACATGTGGGAAAAAAGTGCGTGGGGGGCTGGTTACCCTCCATTATCTTTTGACGCTTAAAAAGTGAACTAGAAGTTTCAATTTCCAATTTCCAAGTGAATCCTCTCTGAAGTTCATACGAGCATTCCTTCCATAAGAACCATATATACCCCATAAAACTTATAGCCCTTGCACTGAAGACCTTGGGAGGGGGCGTCATTCTCAAAGATAAAATTTCCTACTATGTTTTTTTTTACTACTAAACTTTCAACAACGTTGAACAAAATGGCTATCTCAAAATTTTGATTGGGGAAATGGTGGGCGTCGAAGAGATATTAGTTACCTTGCAATCACTTTCGACTATTAAAAAGAGCACTAGCCATTTAAATTTCCAATTGAATGAGCCCTTTTTGAAGCTTTTACGACAACACTTTCTATAAAAACCTTATTTGTCCCCAGGGCATAACTTAAAACCCTTGCCTTAAGGGCTTTGGGGGGGGGGCTGTCATCCTCAAAGACCTAATTTTCAGCATTTACAACCACGTTGAACAAAATCGCTATCTCAAAATTTTAATTGGATTTGTTTGGAGGAAAGGTGGGCCTGAGAGGGGGTTTAGTTGCCCTCCCAATCATTTTCGACAATTAAAAAGGGCACTAGCCCTTTGAATTTCCTTTTTAAAGTTTCTACGACACAGCTTTCTATAAGAAGCTTATATGTCCCCAGGGCATAACTTACAACTCTTGCCCTGAGGGCTGTGGGGGAGTACCCTTCTCAAAAACATAATTTGTATCTTAAGTCAACTGCGTAGAACAAAATGGCTATCTCAAAATTTTTATTGAATGTGTTTGGGGAAATCGCGGGTGTGTAAGGGGTGCTTCTTGCCTTCCAATCACTTTTGACCCTTAAAAAGGGCACTAGAACTCTCGATTTCCAATTGAATGAACCCCCTTTGAAGCTTTTACAACAGCCCCTTCCATATGAAATGCCTTTAGGAAAAAATAATAATAATAAATCAGAGGCAACGGAGCCATGGAGCTATGCATTGGAGCCATGCGGCTCCAATGTTTTATTATTTATTATTATTCATTTATTTTTTCCCAGAGGCACTTCATATGGAAGGGATTCGTCGTAGAAGCTTCAAAGGGGGCTCATTCGATTGGAAATCGGGAGTTGTAGTGCCCTTTTTAATAGTCGAAAATGATTGGAGGGCAACTAGCCCCCCCCCACCCCCATCATTCCCCAAAACAAATCCAATCAAAATTTTGAGATAGCCATTTTGTTCAGCGTAGTTGATTTCCTGATAAAAAATATTTTTTGAGGAGGATACTCCCCCACAACCCTCAGGGCAAGGGTTTTAAGTTATGCCCTGGGGGCATATAAGGTTATTATAGAAGGCGTTGTCGTAGAAACTTCAAAACAGGCTCATTCGATTGGAAATTAAAGAGCTAGTTCCCTTTTTAATATTCGAAAGTGATTGGAGTGTAACTAGCCCCCCTCCCCCCACGCCCATCATTTCCCCAAACACATCCAATCAAAATTTTGAGATAGCTCTTTCGTTCAGCGTAGTTGATTTCCAGATAGAAAATATGTTTTTGAGGAGGACACTCCCCCAGAGCCTTCTGGGCAAGGGTTTTAAGATGTGCCCTGGGGGCATATAAGGTTTTTATAGAAGGTATTGTCGTAGAAACTTCAAAAAAGGCTCATTCGATTGGAAATTCAAAGGGATATTGCCCTTTTTAATAGTCAAAAAGTGATTGGAGGGCAACTAGCCCCCCCCCCACGCCCATCATTCCCCCAAACACATCCAATCAAAATTTTGAGATAGCCATTTTGTTCAGGGTAGTTGATTTTCAGATAGAAAACATGTTTTTGAGGAGGACAATCCCCCACAACCCTCAGGGCAAGGGTTATAAGTTATGCCCCGGGGGCATATAAGGTTTTTATAGAAGGTGTTGTCATAGAAACTTCAAAAAAGGCTCCTTTGATTGGAAATTCAAAGGGATAGTGCCCGTTTCAATAGCCAAAAGTGATTGGAGGGCAACTAGCCCCCCCCCCACGCCCATCATTCCCCCAAACACATCCAATCAAAATTTTGAGATAGCTCTTTCGTTCAGCGTAGTTGATTTCCAGATAGAAAATATATTTTTGAGGAGGACACTCCCCCACAGCCATCTGGGCAAGGGTTTTAAGATGTGCCCTGGGGGCATATAAGGCTTTTATAGAAGGTATTGTCGTAGAAACTTCAAAAAAGGCTCATTCGATTGGAAATTCAAAGGGATAATGCCCTTTTTAATAGTCAAAAAGTGATTGGAGGGCAACTTGCCCCCCCCCCACGCCCATCATTCCCCCAAACACATCCAATCAAAATTTTGAGATAGCCATTTTGTTCAGCGTAGTTGATTTTCACATAGAAAACATGTTTTTGAGGAGGACAATCCCCCACAACCCTCAGGGCAAGGGTTCTAAGTTATGCCCCGGGGGCATATAAGGTTTTTATAGAAGGTGTTGTCATAGAAACTTCAAAAAGGCTCATTCGATTGGAAATTCAAAGGGATAGTGCCTGTTTCAATAGTCAAAAGTGATTGGAGGGCAACTAGCCCCCCCCCCCCAACGCCCATCATTCCCCCAAACACATCCAATCAAAATTTTGAGATAGCCATTTTTGTTCAGCGTAGTTGATTTCCAGATTGAAAATATATTTTTGAGGAGGACACTCCCCCACAACCCTCAGGGCAAGGGTTTTAAGTTATGCCCTGGGGGCATATAAGGTTTTTATAGAAGGCGTTGTCGTAGAAACTTCAAAACAGGCACATTCAATTGGAAATTTAAAGGGCTAGTGCCCTTTTTAATAGTCGAAAGTGATTGGACGGCAACTATCCCCCCCCCCACGCCCATCATTCCCCCAAACACATCCAGTCAAAATTTTGAGATAGCCATTTTGTTCAGCGTAGTTGATTTCCAGATAGAAAATATGTTTTTGAGGAGGACAATCCCCCACAACCCTCAGGGCAAGGGTTTTAAGTTATGCCCTGGGGGCATATAAGGTTTTTATAGAAGGCGGTGTCGTAGAAACTTCAAAAAGGCCCATTCGATTGGAAATTCCGAGAGCCTGTGCTCTTTGTACTAGTCGAAAGTGATTTGAGGGCAACTAACCCCCCTCTCACGCCCACCTTTTCCCTAAACACATCCAATAAAAATTTTAAGACAGCCATTTTATTAAACGTATTTTAAGTTCTGGAAATTAGGTCTTTGAGGATTACACCTCCCCCAAAGCCCTCAGGGCAAGGGTTGTAATTTAAGGTTTCTCCGAATCCTTCATATTATTTCTTATGGAAGGGATGCTCGTATAAACTTTCGAGGGGGCTCATTTGATTGAAAATTGAAAGTTCTTGTTCACTTTTTAAGAGTCAAAAGAGATTGAAGGGCAACTTGCCCCTCTCCCTCCTCCACGTCCTAAATGCATCAGATAAAAATTTTGAGATATACGTTTTGTTAAAATGGTTCAAAGTTCTGATAACAAAAAACTTTGGTGTCGACACAGCCCACTAGGGCCCAGGGGTAGGCGTTGTAAGTTATGCCCTGAGGCATAACTTATTAAGGGGGTTTATAACTTATGGGAAGGGTTTTTGTATGGAAAGAAGACATACGAAATCTGCTATAATTATCCAATTATAAGGTAAAATACATACTCTGTGATAGATGCAAAATTTCTTTGGCACTCAAATTCCTATTAAGGTTAATTCCAAACAGTCGTGATCCCTTTGTGTCAGCAAGTGAAATGGTCTAAACCCCCTTATTGGAGCTATTTTTTCAATCCATTCATTGTTGTCAATCGCTGTCCACAAGTTATGCAAGCTGTCTATTGTTCATATATAAGGTTTTTATCAAAGAGGTAATCGTATAGACTTTGAAAAAAGCCTCATTCGATTTAAATTGAAAGTTCTAGATCCTTTTTTTAAAGTCAAGAATAATCGGGCAGTAAGCAACCCCCCATGCCATCAAAACTTGAAACTTTTTGCAATCAAAAACGAAAAAAAATTAATTAAAAAAAAAACTTTCCGAAAAATAAGTTTTTCAAAGAAAAGTAAAGGCCATTTTCAACTTAGGCTCAGGAGATGCAAATACCTGTTAAAATTCAAACTCAAAACATCCAGAAATTACTGTTAAAGAATAAATGAAACCCAAAACGAAAAGAAATCAAATAAACAATCATAGCAAAAAACATACAACAAGTAATAATATAAATGAATAAATATATCTTAAAGCGAGTAATGCTTAGATTGAATATGAAAATCCAGTTTAAAACGAAAACAAATATTTTGCTATTAAATTATCAATGAAACTTAAAACGAACAGAAATTAAATAAACAATCAATGTGAACAAACATACAATATACATTAATGTAAATGAATAAATAAATCTTATAACGAGTGAAACTTAAATTGAATATGCAAATCAAGTTTGAATCGAATAAAAATAACTACAAACAAGAGTTTGGGTATCGTCTCACTGCAGAAGCCTAAATTCTACTGCGTCATTGGCGCTTTTCTGAAAAAAAATTATATTACAAATGTTTTCTTTTGTACCTAATATTGAAAATAAATACTAAAATTACAGTAAAATTTTGAACTGATGAGCTTTTAGCAATTAATATCATTATGCATCAAATATTCAGTTTAATTTATTAGTTCTTTTCAACCTTAATCAAGACAAATAAAGTTTCACTACAAGCAAAATTCGGATACTGCCCCCTTCTTTAACTGTAAAAACCTAAAGCCTTCTGCGTCATTGGTGCTTCACTGAAAACGAATCACTCGTATATTACAAATTTATTATTTTCCAGTTCTTACAGCATTGAAAATGAAAATAAAAGTTACAGTGAAAACAAATCTTGAACTGATGGATCTTTCAACAATTAATATCATTATATATCTAATATCCTGTTCAAGACTCATATAGTTTTGCCATTTTTTTAACTCTGTCATTTTTTGTTACTAATCGTGTTAATTTGTTATGAAAACATTCTATGGCTTCTAGGCATTTCTATTTGAGCGGAAAATTGCACCTCAAACTTTGTGGAACATGCATTTTCTTGCATGAAACACCAAAATATAATAAAATGTCAAGTTTCGAAGTGTTCCACCACTCGCAAGCAAGTGCCATTGGTATTTTTGAATCTGCATGGTCAATTTAGGGGTAGAGGGTAGGCTAATTCTCGTAGCAGCCCCATTCCGTCGTGGTATGGTTCACATTTTCAACACCTGGCGTCCGGACTATCATATAATCTACCAAGCATACAACTACCCCAAATCAGTATCAATAAATAAATGAAACCCAAAACGAAAAAAAATTAAAATAAATATTAGAGTCAAACTCAAAGCGAGCATAAATTAATGTGAGTAGGGCTCAAAACCCCTATGCTTTCTAAAAGCCAGAATATAATTTGTACTTTACTGAAAAAAATTCGAATTAGTTTACTGAAATAAAATGTGTATTGTCAATTTAATATACATATGCTGATATTGATTCCCTAAATTCTTAATTAATTTTTGATTTCTTAAAGTTACGAAGGTGAAAATATTTCAAAGAATTGTTTTCAGTAAAGCGCCAATGACGCAGTAGGTTTTAGGCTTCTGCAGTGAGATGATACCCAAACTCTTGTTTGTAGTTATTTTTATTCGATTCAAACTTGATTTGCATATTCAATTTAAGTTTCACTCGTTTTAAGATTTATTTATTCATTTACATTAATATATATTGTATGTTTGTTCGCATTGATTGTTTAATTAATTTCTGTTCGTTTTAAGTTTCATTTATACTTTAATAGCAAAATATTTGTTTTCGTTTTAAGCTTGATTTTCATATTCAATCTAAGCATTACTCGCTTTAAGATCTATTTATTCATTTATATTATTACTTGTTGTATGTTTTTTGCTATGATTGTTTATTTAATTTCTGTTCGCTTTGGGTTTCATTTATTCTTTAATAGTGATTTTTGGTCGTTTTGAGTTTGAATTTTTAACAGGTATTTGTATCTCCTGAGCTTAAGTTTAAAATGGCCTTTACTTTTCTTTGAAAAACTTATTTTTCGGAAAGTTTTTTTTTTAATTAATAAATAATAAAACATTGGAGCCCTATGGCCTTTACTATAGGCAACGCTATAGCGTTGCCTCTGATAATTTCACCATTGGACTTGAACTCGAAAATAGTTCACCTTCAACTTGGATTATATTATTTTACCTGCATATTAGATTGACCTACTACATATATATTTTGATTTGAACACTGGACTGTCACTGGCTGTGATATTTAGATTGCGCAATGACCGATCAAACAGAAACATTATTTTAAATCCGTCGCTGAACTTTGTCACCAGATCCATGTTTAATGGTGCGAAAATTGATCTGTTTATCGGAAAAGCTGTAAGATTTTTTGATCATGGTTCTATTATCAGTGCTAAAGAGTTTTTGTATGAGAAGCTGAATATTCAGAGCCGATCTGTGAAACATGCAAAGGATGAAGATAATGTATTTGACAAATGTAAACAGTTAAATCGGGCGGCAACGGATAATCTTCCTATTCAAACTTTTCTGATCTTTTCGTCTTCTGAAACCCCAACAGTCGGAAAGGCAGTCTCGGCTACTTTAGTCTCGAAATTTAATGAATTCTCTTGAAAAATTCACGGCTTTTTAGAGATTGCGACGCATTCGGGCCCTGTTTGGCCTGTTAGAATTGAAACCAAGGTACAACTAACCCTGCCACAGCTCCTACGTTTACCGTTTTACAAAAGAACTGTCCTGCAAACCGTCTCACCTAGTGCTCGTAAGGACTTTGTCAATAAACTTTGCCCTGAGGCCTCAGGCCAAATCAAATATCCCTAGTGCTAGTGCTCAGGTGAAATAACTAAACTTAAAAAAAACGGCTTCGGAATGGGAACTTATTGTTAAGTCAAAGCATGAAGCAAACAAAATTGCCGGGAATGCTAAGAACAGTACTTCAGGTATGTCGGTGAGTGTGAAATCCCCTTTGTTTATAGGGGTCCCAAAAGGAGTACCGACAGCATACGATGAGAATCAAGTCAAATCTCTTCTACCAATCTGCGTAAAAGTTTTACAGTGTGGAAAGTTCTGAGTGTTCAAGGTCTACTTTGAGTCGGAACAAACATGGATCAGTTCTTGAAAGTGTCTGTGAAAGTTGGCAACGAAAAGCTTTATGCACGAGCATTTGTATATCTCCCAAAGTGTTGTTTCTCGTGTCATAAAACTGGGTATCTGGCCTCGCAGTGCTCCAATCGATCCCTCTGTTCTCGCTGTGGATAATGCGCCCATATCTCTAACAGTGCCTCTCTGTGTTTGTAAAAATTTTTCAGTCTAGAATGTTAAGTTACCGGCCATACTTGTTACAGTGTAAAGTGTCCCATTAACAATAGTCAACTAGCAAAGCCCACGGTATGATAGGAATATTTCTACTACTGCGCAATATTTACTTTGTGAAATATTAATGGTGGACTTTTAATCAAACTTTCTGTGATAAAAGGTTTGCTTTTGTACTGTGACGTATTATGCTTACATGAACAATTTTGACGAGTCATAGTTTAGACCTTCTGAAAATTTATAATAATTTTGCTAGCCACTCGGTGCCCGCTAAACAATCAGTTCCATTGGCCGCCCCTCGGGTGGTATTGCGATGCTTGTTAGGACCTCGTGCCGCTCGAGTATTTTTGATCCATGTGATTTTTTTCTTGCACTCCGTGTAGAAGAGTGTGTTATTGTAAATGTCTATCTCCCTACAGATTACCGCAATGACCAATCGGAATTTTTATTGACTTCTGTGTGTGAGAAACTAGGGTCTTGCCTTTCGAGGATTCGCCAGTTAGATAAGTGCTGTATTATTATAGAAGATTTTAAACTGTAATTTAACTGACGCTTCGTTTATGCGTACTTCTATTTTGTCTGGTATTTTTGACGTCTGGCTTAGGATCTTGCCAAAAGATCTCGATTACACTTATACACACCATTCAAGTCACCTGTCGAACCTTCACCATGTAGTTTCTTCTACAAATCTTCAAGTGTCTTCTGTTCACGTCGTTACGAACTTCCAACTATCTGACCACTTTCCAATATCTGCATTTATTTCTCGTTCTTCTGCTCAGTCTACTCCCACTCCACAACCACATCAGGCTCAGGCCTAATTTTAAAGGGATTGGAAAATTCCAATCTCTGTAATACAAGGTGATCTTGTCACAACAGTTAATGATTCTTTCATGCACAAAATTCATCTTCCGTTCCAGCTGCTCATGAGAAATTCACAAGCTCATGCAAATGAAATACAGATGTTGCTAGATCTTTCTTGCACAAAATTGCCATGCCCTACGGTGCGCAGCGAAAGCCGTTATTCTTCTTAAACGTATGCGTCGGTGTGTCACAAAGCAATGGTGCCGTAATTCAAGCCTAGTTGAAGCTTCGAGCAAATCCGAATTTTGGTATCATTTGTGGCTCCAGTGTGACCATCCTCTGTCTGGCTGGGTTTCCGACATTCGTCTTTCTATCAAAGAAAGTTTGCGAGAGAACTATCTATCCACATGAACAAGATAGCTGAAGAGACGTCCCAGCAAGCTCCTCTTTCCCAGCCTTCCTTCTGGAGAATTTTATCAAGAGATACATCTAGCGCCCGACTATCTGCTCAAGATATTCCTAATTCCGAGGTGAATTCGTACTTCTCTGCTGAATTCTACCCGCCAGATGCCAACCTACAGTCTGAATATGAAGATAAGCTTGATAAATTTCTGTCTATTTGTCTTAGCGACAATTTTTTTGTTTCAGTTAATTCTGTACTGAGAGCAATCCAACGCCTAAAATGTAATAAATCTTCTGACATCAATAAAGTTAGCGCTCTTTACATTCTGCATGGAAGCGAGCTACTGGTCAACAATATTGATCTTTTGATTCAGATGATTGTTACCCAAAGAGTTTTACCTTCCTCTTTCTCGATTGGAGATCTCATTCCAATTCCAAAGTAAGGTAAACTCACCATCCAGTGCTGTTCTTTCCGCCCTATAACGGTGGCTACTACCTTCTGTAAGCTTTTCGAACTTCTGCTCATTGACTATCTGAACACAAAACGAACATGACCATCTGAGCACGATTTTCGTATAGTCTTCGATTCTCTCATTCACACCACTATGCTACTCTATGCAGCAAAACTTGGAGTGAACCATTCATATATCAGAGCCTTTCGGAAAATGTATTCTCGTCTTAAAGTTCGCCTAATACTTCACCCATTATCTAAAGCTGACGGCTCCTAAGTCTACGCACCAACAGCTGATATTTTTGTCAATGTCGAAAAAGGTGCCCGTCAAGGCGCTGTTTCTTCCCCGTCACTCTTCAATAATTGAGTTATTGATGCACAGTCAGCTGTTCCCACATCTTTCATCTTGCCGGTATGAGAAAGCTCTCATAACCTGACTAAATTGTAAAAATAGCAAAGCTTTACTATGACTTTTGGGTAATGGTAAAAATAACGAAGCATTATTTTTCTTTGTGTAAGAAAAACAAACCTAACATTGTGAAATCAGACTTGAATAATAATACCCTTGATTCAACAAGGTCCATAAAATGCAAATAAACCGGACCGTTTCAAAATCAGAGTTCAATGGCTAGAATACTACGTGACAATATCACATGACAAGATATAGAGCAAAACAGGGTTTTTTGAATAGGGAAAGCAGAAACCAACATTTTGAATAAAGAATTATTATTAGCCTTGTTACAAAAAAGAGGGATTGCATCAAAACCGGTCTCTCGCCAATGGGAGACAAGAATGACAAAATAAGACAAAGCTTAAAATAATGGTTCGGGGACGCAAAAGAGGTAGTCTTTTTTGGAACTAACAACGAGTAAGTATTTTCTTTGTAATTAAGATAGGCTACCACTGTCTGTCTGAATTCCCCTTTGAAGATAACATTAAGATAAGAAGTAAAGTTCTGAAAGATTTATATTAGCGAAAAAGCTTTATGTTTAATAGAGAGAAGAAAAGGCTTGTAAAAGAATTATCTGAATAATATATCATATTGAAAACAAATGTAAGTAAAGGGGGAGGAAGCATGGAGGCCGTGGAGTGATTGCCGTGGGTAAAATTGACGAGGATCTGGAAGATGCAGCTAGACTGCAAAATAGTAAAATATTGTACTTACATGTTAATAGATTGAGAGGGAGTAGTCAATCCGAACTTGTCCCAGTTAAAGATAGGAACAGGGCCACAATTACTGACAAGAAAGGCGTTAAAGAGAGATGGGCAGAAAACTTCGAGAATGTGCAATAGATTTTGAGATAGAGTTGCAGGAAAAGATATAGAGGAACATGAAAAAGCTTGTGATACCTTGGATGTGAATGAAGATTTGAATTGTGAGGAAGAATTAGCGACAGTACTAAAAGGATTAAGAAATAATAAGGCTCCAGGTGCTGATAGTTTGGTAAATGAGTTTCTGAAAAATGGTGGCTCGGAGGTTAGAAATAAGATACTGAAGATTATGAATATGATTTTCGAAAAAGGGAAATACATAGCGATTTTAGGAAAACCTTAATTAAACTACTGCATAAGAAAGCTGATAAAAGTGGGTGTGATAATTATCGAGGCATTAGTCTGGTCTCTGTAGGTAGCAAATTACTTAGTAATAAGGTACGTTTTTAGACTGAGAAATGCTGTAGACAAAGTTTTAAGAGAAGAACAGTACGGTTTTCGAAAAAGTAGAGGATGCTTCGACCCAATTTCCACTCTTAGGTTAATTATTGAGAAGTACTGAGTTATTAAAAACCATTGGTCCTCAGTTTTAAAGTATATGAGCAAACATCCGATTCTGTTGATATAAGAGCTTAAGCGAAGGTCTTATCTTTGTATGGTATACCAAACAAATGCGTTACAGTGATCAGTCCTATGTATGAGAATAACAATGCTGCAGTTGAGATAGGAAATGAGGTTAGCAGCTGGTTTGCAATTAAATCAGTAGATCAGAATGGTTCTGTTCTATCCCCCTTTATATTGATCATTTTGATAGTTTTTGTCTTAAGAGGGAGGCTTTGAATAGATTGGGATGGATGAAAAGCGTGCGTAGATGTGTTAGCCAGAGGCGGCTTGGTGCTAAAGTGAGTTGTTAGAAATAGTAGTAGTAGTAATTTTGGATGAATGGACAATTTTCCTGGAAAATCCACCAAACATACAATGAATAATGGGTCTTCATAGGAATTTGACAAAGGAATTGCACGAGGAGATTTTAACACACCCAGAAGAAGCTCAACCCATGGTGTTGCAAGATTTATCAGGAGTAAATGACAAAATCATTCAATTTTTGACCTATACTATACCTACTACTAATGCAAAATATTGAAATTTAATGGAAGAGGATGAAAGTAAATAATCTATTAACAAAATAAAAGCTTCTTCGCTTCTCACTGAATCAAAAATTCACGAAAAAGAACTCTTAGCGATGGAAACAACCATTAAACCATACATTTGCCAGATATGCAACAATATGCTATGACACAAAAGTACTTTAACCAAGCATTCGAGAGTTACATACTGGAGAAACCGGATACATGTAACATAATTGACAAGCATTTTCTCCAAGTTCTAATTCATACAACCATTTGGTAATTCATACAGGAGAAAAATCTTGTACCTGCAGTGTCTCTACTAAATCTTTTACTCCGTAAATTTCTTTATACAGGCATATGAAACTTCATGTTCAATATATCATAATAAGTATAAAGAGGAAACATAGACCCCTAGAAAAGCATTTTTTTCCACTCGTTCTACAAGAGTGAATATATATTACCTTTCATCTACTATAATCTTGTTACATTTTTTTATTTAACGTCCTCGATTTACCAAGGTTAAATGACTTTTAAAGTATGGGACCGTCTTTTAAGGAAACATAGGTAAGAAAACTTTCTCAGAAACTTCGAAATATATGTTCAGTTAAAATATAAAGCTTCTCTCCAGCAAGAACTTTTAAACAGTTGCATAAATTAGAACTGAAATGAATTGTCACTTATGTTGCATGTATATGGCTTTTCTCCAATATAAACTGTCAATTACTCGGATAAAGTACTTTTGTCTAAAACGTATTGCACCATATCTGGCAAATATATGGTAATTGGTTGTTTCCATAAAAAAGAGCTCTTATTCTTGAATTTTTGATTTGGTGTGATATGAGATAGCTTTGATTCCCTTACAGCGTAATTCACTCTCATCTTTTTCCATTAAAACTTAATTTTGTGCCTTAGTAATAGGCCTAGTATGGGTTTCAAACGGACTGATTGAGACATACGCTCGTGGTAAATATTGGTCCACATTGATTTTATTGGGTGACACTTTTTCAGTTTGATGAAAAACTTCTTCAAACGATTTATTTGTCAAATAGTTATTTGAGAACTCATCATTCATTTTAGGTTTGGTGGACATTCCAGAGAAGTTTTCAATTTATCCAAAATCAATATTGTTTTCACTTAATAAAAATTTTCAGCAAGCAGTATTTAGTTTCACAATGTGTTTAAGATAAGTTCAAAAGAGAACCGCTTAGGCAAGGCATTGGATACTTGTAATTAGAAGTGGCACTTCGTGGAGAGGAGATATTTAAGTTTTTTTTATTGTAACTGATTAAGGGGCAATATGGATACCAAAGACCAGGGTAATATGGCCAGGGATGTCCATGATGCCCCAATAGCAGCAAAATCCACTCAACATATAGATTATAATAAATAATTCTGTTTCAGATGGCAAGAAGTTATCTTTAGACAGTCAACCAGGGGCTTAAAAGACGGGCAGACAATTAAAGAAGCTTTGCTAATGATTCGCAGTAGTGTTTTCAAGAAGGAAAAATTAAGGGAACTCAACACTCCTTGAGCAAGCCTGGAAAGATGGGTAGAACTTTGGAAGGAAGTGCCTTTAAATGAACTTGTGAGTAAAGAACCAGCGTTATTTAAAGCTTATAAAGGCATTAAAAAATAATAAGTGGTATTGAAGAAAAAAATCTAGCTAATTATCTGACAAAAGCTAGTAAGGTACACTGTGGATTAAACCTAAAACAATGTGGTATTCTGGCGTATCAGTCTTCAAAAATGAACAAGAAAAAGATTCCGGACAGCTGGGGGAAAAAATTACTGGTGTAGATTGGTTTACGTCCTTCCTGAAAAGAAACCCAAGTGTGTCTATCCGTTCTCCACAGGCTACGAGCATTGCTCGGGCAACAGCATTCAATCAAACAGCGGTCAATGAGTTTTTTTTTACAATTACTCAGCTGCGTTAGAAAAGGAGAAATTTGAAGCATATGGTAAGCGGTTTGTTGATGAAACTAGTCTTACAACTGTGCAGAATCCTAAGAAAGTGTTAGCTCCAAAAGGTGCAAAGCAAGTTGGTCAACTAACGTCAGCGAGAGGGGTGAGCTTGTAACAGTATGTTGTGCAGTTAGTGCTACAGGTGTAGCGATTCCCCCCTTTATGGTATTTCCGTGTGTTCACTTCAAAGATCGTATGGTCTCTGGTGCCCCTACTGGCAAGAAAGGTGCTGCTAATGTAAGCGAATGGATGACTGTTGAAATCTTTCCAGGATTTTTTAAACACTTTCAAAAGCACACACGATATAGTTTTGCCTCAAAAGTCTTATTGATTATGGACAACCATGCGAGCCATATCAGCCCGGAATCAGTAGAATATGCAAAATTGAATGGAATTGTAATACTTACTATCCCACCACACACAAGTCAAAAGCTTCAGCCCCTGGATAGATCTGTCTTTGGACCATTAAAAGGTCACCACAATAGAGATGCCGTTGCGTGGTTACCTAACCATCCTGTTCAACTCATCAAGGTTGATAATATTGCAGAACTGCTTGGCACTGCTTTGCCACAGAATTTCACGCCACAAAATATTCAGTCTGGCTTCAGAGTTTCTGGAGTCTTATCCCTTCAATTGTGATATTTTTACGGAGAACGAATTCTTAAGTTCCTATGTTTCTAATCGTGCAGAACCAGCCACTCCGAGCATAACTCCTCATGAAAGCAATGATCTGTCTAAACCAAGCACATCTTCTAGTGCATCTTCAGAATTACAAGAAGAAACACCTGTATACCCAAATATCGCCCTTGAACAGATTACTCCTCACCCTAAAGCCAGTGCCAGATAAAATGTTACCAACCGCAAAAAGACCAATAGCATTATAGCTCAACTGATGAAAGATATCGCTGAGCGAACAGCAAAGGCTAAGGGAAAGAAAAAAGTGAGAAGTAACACGGAAAAAATTAGCAAGAAAAAATGGGAAAAGGCCCTGAGTTTTGACACCAAAGAGAGTAGTCAGGAGGAAATGGAAGAAGAATTCCATCTAAGTGACTCAAGCGATGAAAGAAGGATGCAGATGTTGTAGGAGACATTGACTACGAAGAAGTGAAAAATGATGACTTGTCTTAGATGGAATAATAGGGAAAATCCCAACCTACTCAATTGGGAAGATAGTTTCAAAAGAGGAGGACAAATATGAGGTACTCTATTTGAAAAGACGTGTGCCTTTCATGAAGTTTACGAGAACAGATCAGATTTTCACATTCGACAGAGCAAGCATCAAAATTTACCAGTGGCACTATACGCCAAACAGAACATCTTAATTTTCAAGTGAACCTGTCCCAAATTCACACCAAGTAGTCCTGATTGCTTGAAGTACCACAGCTGAACAGTTGAGTTAAATTAAAGCCTACAGATGAATATTGCCTAAATTGTCACTCCATACCTAGTTGTTATATATATTCGATACATTTTTAATAAATAATCAACCCTTTTCTTTCTGATTTCTTACACTTCTCTTTTTACTCTCTTTTTCACTGCTCATTTTATTCTTCTATTTCTGACTTCAGCAACCCAGGGTATAATCATCAACCCGTTTTTTTAACACAAGGAAGCTCCATTCTAAGAATTGTTCTTGCCTACTCCACGACGATAAAATATTTTCTGACTTTTATAATATACACCAGCTTAAGTTAGATTTAACGTTCTTCTGACGTCTCCAAGCCTCTTTCCAGACTATAATACCTTTTCTGACATTTTAGGTGTGCCACTCTTATTTGATCCTTTCCAATGTTCCTCTAACATCCCCTGGCCTATTCCAAGACCAAAATACTTTTTCCGACGTTCTTGGTGTGTTCTGTCCTTATATATTCACATTTGACGTTCTTCTAACATCTATTAGCCTACTTCATGACCAAAAGACCCTTTCCAAGGGGTTTGGTTTGTTCGACCCTTATTTAGTCCCATCTGATGTTCCACGTACATCTCCTAACTATTCCAAGACAATAATACCTTTTTCTAAGGTTTTGGTATGTTCCACCCTTATTTACTCGCTTTCGACGTTCCTCTAACATCCCCTAGCCATTTTCAAGACCAAAATACATTTTCCAGCGTTTTTGGTTTAATTTACCCATATTTATTTTGGTTTAATTACCCGACATTTATTTCACACATCTTAGCCTACTCCAAGACAATAAGACGTTTTCCAGGGTTTTTGATGTTTTCCACACTGATTTACTAGTATTTGACGTTGATCTAACACATCTTATCCTATTTCTAGACCAAAAGAACTTTTCTTGCGTTTTTGGTGTGTTCCACCCTTAATTAGTCCCATTCGTTATTCTTTTAATATCTCCTAAACTATTTCAAGACGATAAGATATTTTCTATTATTTTTGGTGTGTTCCACCCTTATTTACTCGCATTCGAGCTTCTTCTAACATCTCTTATCCTTTTTTAGACCAAAAGATCTTTCCTGGCGTTTCTGGTGTATTCCACTCTTATTTAGTCCTATCCGATGTTCCTCTAGCATCTTTTAGGTTGTTCGAAGACCAATAGTCCTTTCCCAACATTTTAGTGCGTTCCATCGTTATATAGTCCTATAAAGCGTACCTCCAAGCCCCCTTAGTTTTTTTCAAGCCTCTTCATCTCACCTGTATCTGATTTTAGTCCCATAAAAGATCTCTTCACACTCCGAGACCAAAAATCCTTTACTGACGTTTTAGCATCTTCCGTCTGAAGTTACTCCTATCCAATGCACCTCCAAGCCAGCCTAATCTCTTTCTAAGCCTCTTCGTCGGATCTGCCCCTAAATCTTGTCCCAAAGAAACATCATACTAAAATTAGGCATCAACTTGGGAATATTCCATTATAATCAAATTTAATCATAGGCAGTGCAATAGTGCTGCCTAAGTAAAGAACGATGTTGGCACAATGTATTATTTGTTTATTTGTTTTTTTTGTTCCTTTAAGACCAGGGTACTTCGTATGGAAGGAGTTATCGTAGAAACTTCAAAAAAGGCTCCTTCGATTGGAAATTGGAAGGGTTTGTGCCCTTTTCAATAGTCGAAAACGATTGGAGGAAAACTAACAACTCTCTCACACCCACCATTTCCCCAAACACATCAAAACAAAATTTTGAGATAGCCATTTTCTTCGACGAAGTTGAAAGGTCCAGAAATTATGTCTTTGAGGATGACACCCCCCCCCCAGAGCTATCAGGGCAAGGATTGTAAGTTATGCCCTGGGGCCTTACTAGGTTTTTATAGAAAGCGTTGTCGTAGAAAATATTAAAAGGGCTCATTCAATTGGAAATTGAAAAAGCTAGTGCCCTTTTTAATAGTCAAAAGTGATTAGAGGACAACTAAACCCCCTCTCACGCCCATCCTTTCCCCAAACACATCCAATCAGCGTTTTGAGATAACCATTTTGTTCAACGTAGTTGAAAGTTTTGGAAATTAGGTATTTTAGGATGGCAACCCCTCCTCCACAGCCCTCAGGGCAAGGGTTATAAGTTATGCTCTAGGGACGTATAATGTTTTTATAGAAAGCATTGTCGTAGAAATTTAAAAAAGGGCTTATTCGATTGGAAAGTGAAAGGGCTATTGCCCTTTTTAATAGTCAAAAGTGATTTGAGAGCATCTAGCCCCCCTCTCGCGCCCACCATTTCCCCAAATATATCCAATCAAAACTTTGAGATAGGCATTTTGTTCAGCGTAGATAAAAAGTCCGTAAATTATGTCCTTGAGGATGACACTCTCTCCACAGCCCTGAGGACAAGGGTTGTAAGTTATGCCCTGGGGGTATATATGTTTTTTTTTTTTTTATAGAAACAGTTGTCGTAGAAATTTCAAAAATGACTCATTCGATTGGAAATTGTAAGGGCTAGCGCTCTCTTTAATAGTCGGAGTGATTGGAGGGCAACTAGCTCCCCTCTCACGCCCACCATTTCCCAAAGAACATCTGATCAAAATTTTGAGATAACCATTTTGTTCGAAGTAGTTCAAAGTTCTGGAAATTAGGTCTTTGAAAATGACACCCCCCCCTCCACACCCCTCAGGGAAACGGCTGTAAATTATGCCCTGGGAGATATAAGGTTTTTATAAAAAGTGCTGTCGTAGAAACTTCAAAAAGGACTTATTCGATTGGAAATTGAAAGGGCTAGTGCTTGGAAAGTGATTGGAGGGCAACTGACCCCCCTGTCACGCCCATTATTTTCCCAAAGACATCCCATAAAAATTTTGAGATACCCATTTTGTTCAACGTAGTTTATAGGTCCGGAAATTATGTCTTTGAGGATGAAACTCTTCCCACAGCCCTCAGGGTAAAGGTTGTAAGTTATGCCCTGGGGGCTTATAAGGTTTTTAAAGAAAGCGTTGTCTTAAAAACTTCAAAAAGAACTCATACGATTGGAAATTTAAAGGGCTAGTGCTCCTTTTAATAGTCGAAAGTGATCGCAGGAATGCTTACCCCCCTCTCACGCCAATCATTTCCCCAAACACATCCAATCAAAATTCTGGGATAGCCATTTTGTTCAACGAAGTTGAAAGTTCTGAAGATTAGATATTTGAGGATGAAACTCCCACCCCCCCCCCCAGCTCTCAGGGTAAGGGTTATAAGTTATGCCCTGGGGACATAAGGTTTTTATAAAAGCATTGTCGGTGATATTTTTAAAGGGCTGAGTCGATTGGAAATTGAAAGGGCTTGTGCCCTTTTTAATAATCGACAGTGATTAGAGAACAACTAACCCCTCTCTTACGTCAGGCCCGGAAATTTTGTCTTTGAGGATGACACTCTTCCCACAGCCCTCAGGGCAAGGGCTGTAAGTTAAGCCCTGGGGTATATACGATTTTTTATACAAAGCTTTGTCGTAGAAACTTCGAAAAGGACACATTCGATTGGACATTGAAAGGGCTAGTGCCTTTTAAGAGTCAAAAGTGATTTTACGGCAAATAACCCCCCTGTCACCCCCATCTTTTCCCAAACACATCCAGTCAAAATTTTGAAATTGCCATTTTTTTCAACGTAGTTTAAAGTTCTGGTAATTAGGTCTTTGAGGATTGCAACCCCCCCCCCCTAAAGTCTTCGGGCAAGGGTTTTAAGCTATGCCCTGGTGGCATATAATGTTTTTATAGAAAGCGTGGTCGTACAAACTTCAAAAACGTTTTATTTGATTGGGAATTGAAAGGGCTAGTGCCTTTTTTATAGTCAAAACTGAACTAACCCCACCCTCACGTCCACCATTTCCCCAAACACATAAAATAAAAATTTTGAACTTGCCATTTTGTTCAATGTAGTTCAAAGGTCCGGAAATTATGTCTTTGAGGATAACACTCTCTTTACAGCCCTCAGGGCAAGGGGTGTAGGTTATACCGTGGGAGCATCTAAGGATTTATAGAATGCGTTGTCGTAGAAACTTCGAAAAGGGCTCATTCGATTGGAAATTGAAAGGGATAGTGTCCTTTTTACTAGTCGAAAGTGATAGGAGATCAACTAACTCTCCTCTCACGTCCACTATTTCCGCAAACACATCCAATCAAAATTTTGACATGGCCATTCTGTTCGAAGTAGTTGAAATTTCAATGTTGAACCCATTAGCCTACTGGAAGTGAAAACCGTACTACGCAACCTGAAAAACGGCAAAGCTGTTGGAAATGACGGCATATAACCTGATTTATTGAAATATGACGCTTCGGGGAAATATGAAGCCTCTACGAAATTTTGAATCAAATTTAGGAAACCGAGAGTGTCCTAATTGATTGGAAGAAAGGATTCATTAAAAAAAAAAATTAAGGAAGGTCGTACCGTGGATACAACAATTGGCGAGGTATAGCCCTACAGTCAATAGGGAGTAAAATTCTCTGTCAAATACCCCTGAATCGAATTCAGTCAAGAATTGACGAGATCCTGAGCGATGAGAAACACGGTATTTGGTCAGTAGATCTTGTGCTGATCTGATATTCAGCCTCAGAATGTAATTGAAGAATCGAACGAGTGGCAAACCGAATTAATAATAGCGTTTATTGATTTCATAAAGGCGTTCGATTCAGTACATAAGGAATCATTATGGAGAATACTACGATATTATGGACTCCCAGACAAGATTATCATTATCATTGTTGCTTTATATAATGACCAGATAGCCACCATACGAACTGACGATGGAAACCTGACGGAATGGTTCTAAGAGTAGACCTGCAACAGAACATCACCGAGCTCTCGAATTAAACTGGTTAAGTTGGATTGTCCATTAGTACTAAAAATACGAAGGTTATCGGTAAAAACGTAAAAACACCCCCAGCTGGGCCACTGAATGTCGGTTTAGATGAGCTAGACGAGGTTACAGAATTTAAGTATCTGGGAAGCCTCATCAAATCTGACGGAAGTCTCGAACGTGAAATTACTACACGCATTGCTTGTGCAGGCAATGCTTTTACCAAATTAAGAATAGTTTGGAAAAATGCTGCGTACTCTCTGAAGCTCAAACTCCGACTCCTAAATAGCAATGTCCTCTCTATACTGACTTATGGATGTGAGACATGGGCACTGACGAAACAGCTTGAGAAACGAATACAATATTTCGAAAATAACTGTCTTCATTGCATCTTGGGGATCTACTGACCCGAAAGAATTACGAACGCCGCCATACGTGAGAGGACAGAACAAATAATAATAGTTGATAAAATCCTAAGTAGTAGATGGCGATATTGGGGTCATATGGTCCATATGGGCGATGGCAGGCTCCCCCATGATGTTTGGTGATGAGGACTCCCAGGCATTAGAAGACGTGGACGACAGACAACGACACTTTGCCGAACCCTAAAGAAAGAGGCTACTTTGGCGAGGACATCCTTTGAATATTTGTGGTCTCAAGCTCTTACCAGGTCGTCGTGGAGAGGCACCGTTGTCGCCTTGTGCGCCAGACGGCGTGGAGGAACTAAGTCTAAGTAAGTAAGTTGAAAATTCTGGAAATCAAGTCTTTTAGGATGACACCCCCCCCCACAGTCCTCAGGGCAAGGGTTGTAAGTTATACCCTGGGGACATATAAGATTTTTATAGAAAGCGTTGTCGTAGAAACTTCAAAAGGGCTCATTCGACTGAAAATTGAAAGGGCTAGTGCCATTTTTAATAGTCGAAAGTTATTTGAGGGCAACAAACCCCCTATCACACCAACCATTTCCCTGAATATATTCAATCAAAATTTTTGAGATAGCCATTTTGTTCAACGTAGTTGAAAGGTCCGGAAGTTATGTCTTTGAGAGTAACAAACCCAGAGCCCCCAGGGCAAAGGTAGTAAGTTATGCCCTGGGGGAATATAATGGTTTTTATAGAAAGTACTGTTTTTGAAACTTCATAAAAGGGCTCATTCAATTGGGAATTGAGATAGCTAGTGACTTTATTAATAGTCAAAAGTCCATCATTTCCTCAAACAATTTCGATAGGCAATTTGATATAGGCACTTTTTTGAACTTAGTTGAAGGGTCCACAAATTATGTCTTTGAGTATAACAACCCCCCCTCCACAGCCCTTAGGGCTAAGGTTGTAAGTTATACCCTGGGGGGCATATAAGGTTTTATAGAAATCGTTTTCGTAAAAACTTCAAAAAGAGCTCATGGTTAGAAATTGAGAGGGCTATTGCCCCTTTTAATAGTCTGAAGTAATCGAAGGGAGCACCACCACCCCCCATACCTCTCTTTCCCAAACATTTACGATCAACATTTTCATATGGCCATTTTGTTCAACGAATTGAAAGGTCAGGAAATTATGTCTTCGAGGATGACAACCACCTCCCATAGCCCTCCGGACAAGGGTTGTAAGTTATGCCCTTGGGGCATATAAGGTTCTTATGGAAAGTCTTGTCGTAGAAGCTTCAAAAGGGGATCATTTGATTTGAAATTGAGAGGACTTGTGCCTTTTTTATTAGTCAAAAGTGATCAAAGGGTAAATGACCCCCCCCCCCCCCAACGTCCATCATTTCCCCAAACACTTCCAATCAAAATTTTTAGATAGTTATTTTTTTCAACGCATTTGAAAAGGTTTAGAAATTATGTCTTTGAGGATGAAAAATCCCCCTAGTCCTCAGGGCAAGGGTTGTAAGTTATGCCCTGGGGGCATATAAGGTTTTTATAGAAAGCATTGTCATATAAACTTCGGAGGGGCTTATTGGATCGGTAACCAGATACTCTAGTTCTCTTTTTAAGAGTCAAAGTGATCTGAGGGCAGCTACCCACCCCACACACACACACGCATGTCGTATTGTCTCGAAATGTATCTAATAGAATTTGAGATTCTAAGAGCCATTCTATTTAAATAGTCTAAATATCAAATAACAAGACTTTTGGGGTTGGAACAAAACCCAGAGATTAGGGGCAAGGGCTCTAAGTTATGTTCAGGGGATATTTGAGGTTTCTATGGAAGGGATGGTTGTTTAACTTTAGGAGGGGCTCATTTGATTGAAAATTAGAAATTCTAGTTCCTTCCTAAGCGTAAAAAGTGATGGACGGCATTTAGCCCCCCCCCCCCATTCTACAACCCCTTCAACCAAACGCAATCTTTAACCAAACTTATCTGATTGAAATTGTGAGGTAGCAATTTTTTTCAAAGTAGTCCAAAAAACATATAATAATGTCTCTAGGATATGACACACCTCCAAGCGCCCTGGAGAAAGGGTTGTAAGTTATTTTGTGAGTGCATATAAGGTTTTATTGAATGAGCGGTCGTATAAAAATCATATGGGGCTTATTTGATTTAAAATTGGAAGTTATAGTTCCCTTTTTAAGAGTCAAAGTGATTTGAGAGCAAACAGTCCCCCTCCACGCTCAGCATTTGCCTAAACACCTCCAATCAAAATTTGGAGATAATAATTGTATTAATCATAGTTGAAGGTTTCGGAAATTATGTCTATGAGGAAGATGACCCCCCCCCCTCCCGCCACAGCTCTCAGGGAAAGGGTTGTAAGTTATGCCCTTGGGCATATAAGGTTCTTATAAAAAGGGTTCTCGTATATGCTTTGGATGGGACTCATTAGATTGGTAATCATAAGTTCTAGTGCCCTTTTTAAGAGTCAAAGTGATCAGAGCACAGCTACCCCCCCCCCTGCACACACACATAAAGACGTCATGTTTTCCTGAAATATATTCAACAGATATTTTGAGACAGTCCTTTTATGCAAAATAATCCAAATATCATATAACAAGGCTTTTGAGGTTGATACAAACCACCAGAGCCCGAGGGTGAGGGTTGTAAGTTATGCCCCTATGGCATTCAAGGTTTATATGGAAGGAATGGTTGTATAAGCTTTAGAGGTGATTCATTTGGTTGGAAGTTCTTGTTCCCTTTTAAGAGTCAATAGGGATGGAGGTCAAGTAGCACCCCACCCAACTACCCATCTTTTCACCAAATGCATCTGATTGAAATTGTGCGATGGTATTTTGTTTAAAATAGTACAAAGAACATATAACAATACATTGAGGGTTGGCAAAACCCCCAAAAGCCCTGGAACAAGTTCTTTAAGTTATGCCCGGGAGGTATATAAGGTTTTTATTGAATGGATGGTCGTATGAAATTCAGATGGGTCTCATTTGATTTTAAATTGAAAGCTATAGAGCACTTTTTTCCATAACAAACATCCAAACAAAGTTTCGAAACATCAATTTCTTCAGCATTGTTGAAAGGTTCAGTAATTATGCGTAGCAATAGTTGTAGTCGCAGTAGTAGCATTAGTAGTAGTATGCAAATAACACTCGTTTTTTAACATCCCCTTCAACACACGATGAACTTTTAACTTAATACCATCAACTGGTCCTGAAGCATTGCTGATATGTCCTGTTGACGGTCAATATGGCCATATTGGGTTTTGATTTATTTCAATAGTTACAATATTGCTCAAAATTTTGCCCTAATACCCTTAGGTCTATTAGTTGTAGTAGCAGAACCATTAAATATAATAGCAACAGCAGAAGTTAATAGTAGGAATCTCAGCTTTAGTAGCAGTAGTAGAAGTAGCATTAATAGTAATTGTAGCAGTAGTTGTAGGAGTAGAAGCATTAGTATTATGATGCAAATATTGTCTTTTGGTTAGTTCAACATCCCACACAACAAGCGTTGTAAGTTTTAATTTCACAAACGAAACTGTTCTTAAGATATTCTTGATATGCCCTTTTGACAACCTGCATACGGAGGGCAGGTTGTCATCCATACAACGGAAATATTCTCTGAAAATTCCACCTTCATATCTTCATAGGTTGTGGATTTTGAGCTAGTCAGAAGACGCTGTGTGTATTCATTTAATGCTGCTTCTACGGTTACTGTAACTAACGATACTAATGGCATTAAGTTGAAACTTTTAGGGAACATTTAGGAGGACTTCCAATTCAACGAAAAACCTATATGCATGCAGGTATTAAAATGGCACATAAGCATTATAGGGCATATAAGGAAATAGGCAGCAATGCTCTATTAAAGCTAGTAATATCATTGATATTTTAAAGGCGCTAATTTGATTGAAAATTAAAAGTTCTAGTTCCCTCTTAAGAGTAAAAAATAATTGGAGGGCAATCAGCCCTCCTCTTTAGCTTATAGTTTTCCAGACACTTCCCATCAAAATCTTAAGACAACCATTTTGTTCAGCATAGCTGAATTGTCTAGTAACTACATCTCTAGGGTTATTGTTACCCTCCCCCCCCCAGAGGTATGTAATTTACCCATTAAGATTAAAAACTAAATGTTGCTTTAAAAATAACTCAAAATAGACTGTTTGTATGCTGGTTGCTAATAAGACATCTCAGCAATATACCAAGAGCAACTGAAGGTATTAAGTTCAAATTTTCGGGGCTACTTCTATTAATACTTCTGCTCTTAAAATTTTACTAAATCAAAGAGTGTAATTGTATCCAGGCTGTGAAAGAGCATAGATATAATTTTTTGGGAATGGTTTTAACATTTATTTATCAGGTCAACTAGAGGATGTATATGACTAAATTAAACATGATTTTCAAAACAGTTTATGTTGTTAAAAATTGCTGAAAAAGTTTGTCCAGCATACAAATAGCTGGCCAAACTACAAATTCTTAAACGAAAACCGGAGAGATTCATTCTATTTTTTTTCTTTTTCCCTGAAAAGGACTATGTGAATATAAAACGAACAGAATTTAATTAAAAAAAACTTTTTCCACAAAATGAGTTTTTCAAGAAAAGTTAAGATTTCCATTAAACCAAAAATGCACAAAAATAGAATCAAATAGTTGACCAAGCATACCACTACCACAAATCAATATCAATAAGTAAATAAAACCCAAAACGAACAGAAATTAACATAAATAACATAGTCAAACTCAAAACGAACAAAAATTAAAATGAGTAGGGTTCAAAACCCCTATGCTTTCTAAAAGCCAGAATATAAGTTATACTTTACTGAAAAAAAAATCTTTTAAAAGTTTTCACTTTTATAACTTTAAAAAATCAAAAATTAATTAAGATTTTAAGGAATAAATATCAGTTTATGTAATTTAAACTAACAATACATATTCATATGAATTTTTATCAGTAAAATACAAATTATATTCTGGCTTTAGAGAGCATAGGGGTTTTCAACCCTACTCATGTTAATTTCTGCTCGTTGTGAGTTTGACTCTGTTATTTATTTTAATCTAAAATAAATTCGTTTTGAGTTTGACTCTGTTATTATAATACAAATAAAATTAACATTTTGATTACTAAATATCAGTATATGTATATTAAACTGACAATGCACATTCGTTTGTATTTTTCAGTAAAGTGCAAATTTTGTTCTGGCCTTGGGAAGTCATAGGGGTTTCAAGCCCAACTTATGTTAATTTCTGCTCGTTTTGAGTTTGACTCGGTTATTTATTGTAATTTCTGTTCGTTTTGGGTTTCATTTATTTATCCAGGCTGATTTGTGGTATTTTCACGCTTGGTAGATTATTTGATTTTATTTTTGTTCATTTTTTGTTTAATGGAGTTCTTTACTTTTCTTTGAAAAACTTATTTTGTGGAAAAAGCTTTTTAATTAATTTCTGTTCGTTTATATTGACATAGTCCTTTCAGGGAAAAAGAAATAATACTTTAAATCTTTTCGTTTTTTAAGACTTTATAGTTTGGCCTGCTATTTGTGTGCTGGAGAAAAAATTTTCAGCAATTTTTAACAACATACACCCTTTTAAAAAATCTGGACACAAATAGTACTGTTGAATTTAGTTTCATACGTCCTCTAGTTGACCTAAAATGGAAAACATGATACCATTCGCAAAAAAAAATCTGTTTACTTTCTTTGATAGCTTGGATACACTTACGCTATTTTGATTTGGTTAAATTTTAAGAGCAGAAGTAGCCCCAAAAATTTGAACATAATACCCTCAGTCGTTCTTGGGATACTGCTGAGATGCCTTATTGGGAATTAGTATTATCGCAGTGCATTTTGATTTAATTTTAAAGCAACATTTAGTTTTTAAACATAATGGGCAAATGGGAGGGTTGGCGTGGGAGGGTGGGAGTGGAAGGGGGATTAGTTGCCGTCAAATCACTTTCGACTATTAAAAAGGGCATCAGCCCTTTCTATTTTCAATCGAATGAGCCCTTTTCGAATTTCCCACGAAAACTCCTTCGATACGAAGTGCCCTGGTCTAAACAACAACAAAAACAAAAAATATCACTAATCACTTTCGACTATTAAAAGCGGTACTAGCCGTTTGAATTTCAAATCGAATGAACCCTTTTTCAAGTTACTACGACAAAGATTGCAATAAAAACCTTATATGCCCCCCAGGGCATAACTTATAAACCTTTCCCTGAGGGTTTTAGGGGAGCGTCCTCCTCAAAAACATATTTTCTATCTGGAAATTAAGTACAACTGAACAAAATGGCTATCTCAAAATTTGTATTGGATGTGTTTGGGGTAATTAAGGGCGTGGGGGGGGGTCTAGTTGACCTCCAATCTTTTTCGACTATTAAAAAGGGCACTAGCCCTTTGAATTCCCAATTGAATGAGCTTTTTTAGGTTTCTCCGACAACGCTAACTATAAAAACCTTATATACCCCCAGGGCATAACTTAAAACCCTTGTCCTGAGGGCTGTGGGGGAGTATCTTCCTCAAAAACATTTTTTCTATCTGGAAATCAACTACGCTGAACAAAATAGCTATCTCAAAATTTTGATTGGATGTGTTTGTGGGGATGACGGGCGTGGGGGGGAGCTAGTTGCCCTCCAATCACTTTCGACTATTAAAAGGGCACTATCCCTTTGAATTTTAATTTGAATGAACCCCTTTTGAAGTTTCTACGGCAACGCCTTCTATAAAAACCTTATATGCCCCTAGGGCATAACTTCAAGCCCTTGCCCTGAGGGTTGTGGGGTAATGTCCTCATCAAAAATATTTTTTCTATCTGGAAATCAACTACGGTGAACAAAATGGCTATCTCAAAGTTCTGATTGGATGTGTTTAGGGGAAGGATGGGCGTTGGGGGAGGAGCTAGTTGCCCTCCAATCGCTTTCGACTATTAAAAATGGCACTAGCCCTTTAAATTTCCAATCGAATGAGTCTGTTTTGAAGTTTCTACGACAATGCCTTCTATAAAAACCTTATATTCCCCAGGGCATAACTTAAAACCCTTGCCTTGAGGGTTGTGGGGGAGTGTCCTCCTCAAAAACATATTTTCTATCTTGAAATCAACTACGCTGAACAAAATGGCTATCTCAAAATATTGATTGGATGTGTTTTGGGAGAATGATGGGTTCTTGAGGGGGGCTACTTGCCCTCCAATCACTTTCGACTATTAAAAAGGGCACTAGCCCTTTGAATTTCCAATCGAATGAGCCTGTTTTGAAGTTTCTACGACAATGTCTTCTATAAAAACCTTATATGCCCCCAGGGCATAACTTAAAACCCTTGGCCTGAGGGTTCTGGGGAGTGCCCTCCTCAAAAACATATTTTCTATCTGGAAATCAACTACGCTGAACAAAATGGTTATCTCAAAATTTTAATTGGATGTGTTCGGGCAAATGATGGGCGTGGGGGGGCTAGTTGCCCTCCAATCACTTTCGACTCTTAAAAAGGGCACTAGCCCTTTGAATTCCCAAATGAATGAGCCTGTTTTGAAGTTTCTACGACAATGCCTTTTATAAAAACCTTATATACCCCAGGGCATAACTTAAAACCCTTGCACTGAGGGTTGTGGGGGAGTGTCCTCCTCAAAAACATATTTTCTATGTGAAAATCAACTACGCTGAACACAATGACTATCTCATAATTTTGACTGGATGCGTTTGGGGGAATGATGGGCATGGCAATTTTCAGTCGAATGATGGGCAATTTCCAATCGAATGAGCCCTTTTCGAAGTTTCTGCGACAACTCATTCGATACAAAGTGCCCGGGTATGGAGGAAAAAAAATAAACAAATATAATAAATTGTGCCCACATCATTCTTTACTAAAAGACCTAATTTCCAGAACTTTCGACTACGTTGAACAAAATGGATATCTCAAAATTTTGATTGGATGTGTTTGGGGAAATAGTGGGGGTGAGAGGGGGGTTAGTTGCCCTTCAATCACTTTCGAATATTAAAAGGGCGTTAGCCCTTTCAATTTTCAATTGAATGAGCCCTTTTTGATGCGTTTATAACATCGCTTTCTATAAAAAACCTTACATTCTCCAGTGGCATAACTTACTGCCCTTGCCCTGAGGGTTTGTGGGGAAGATGGGTTGTCATCCCTAAAGAACTAATTTGCTAAACTTCCTACTGTGTTGAATAAAATGGCTATCTAAAAATTTTGATTGGATGTGTTTGGGGAAAAGGTGGGCGTGAGAGGGGGGTTAGTTGCCCTTCAATCACTTTCGACTATTAAAAGGGCACTAGCCTTTTGAATTTCCAATTGAATGAACCCTTTTTCAAGTTTCTACGGGAAGAATTTCAATAAAAACCTTATACGCCCCCAGGACATAACTTATAACCCTTGCCCTGAAGACTGTGAGGGGAGTGTCCTGCTCAAAGGTATAATTTCCTGAACTTTAACTGCATGGAACAAAATGGCTATCTAAAAATTTTGATTGGATATGTTTGGGGAAATGGTGGGCATTGAAGGGGTGTTTGTTGCCTTCCAATCACTTTCGACTATTCAAAATGGCACTAGCCATTTCAATTTCCAATCGAATGAGCCTGTTTTGAAGTTTCTACGACAATGTCTTCTATAAAAACCTTATATGCCCCCAGGGAATAACTTACAACCCTTGCCCTGAGGGCTGTGGGGGAATTTTCTCGTCAAAAACATAATTTCTATCTGTAAATCCACAACACTGAACAAAATGGCTATCTAAAAATTTTGATTGGATGTGTTTGGGGAAAAGGTGGGTGAGAGAGGGGGGCTAGTTGCCCTCAAATCACTTTCGCCTATTAAAAAGGGCACTAGACTTTTGAATTTCAAATTGAATAAGCCCTTTTTCATGTTTCTACAACAAAGATTTCAATAAAAACTTATATGCCCCCAGGGCATAACTTATAACCCTTGCCCTGAAGACTGTGAGGGGAGTGTCCTGCTCAAAGGTATAATTTCCTGAACTTTAACTGCGTGAAACAAAATGGCTATATCAAAATTTTGATTGGATGCCATTTCAATTTCTAATTGAATGAGCCCTTTTTGAAGTTTCTACGACAACGCGTTCTATAAAAACTTTATATGCCCCCAGGGCATAACTTACAACCCTTTTTCTGAGGGCTGTGAGGGGGTTTTCATCCTCAAAGACCTAATTTACAGAACTTAAAACTACGTTGAATAATGTGGCTATCTCAAAATTTTGATTGGATGTGATTGGGGAAAAGATGGGCGTGAGAGGGGCGTGAGAGGGGGTTAGTCGCCCTCCAATCACTTTCAACTTTAAAAAGGGCACTAGCCCTTTGAATTTCCATTCGAATGAGCCTTTTTTGAAGTTTCTACGACAACGCCTTCTATAAAAACCTTATATGTCACGAGGGTATATGTCACGAACTAAGGAGGTGTGAAGTGGAGGCCATGGATACAATTGCCGAGGATTTAGAAGATGCAGCTAGACGGCATAATAGTAAAATATTGTACTGGCACGTTAACAATTGAGAGGTAGTAGTCAATCCGGACTTGTCCCAGTTAAAGATAGGAATGGGGTGGCAATTAGCGATAAGACAAAAGCTAAAGCGAGATGGGCCGAACATTTTGAGAATTTGCTTAACCGAGATAGAGTTGCAGGAAAAAATATAGAGGAAAATGAAAAAGTTTGTGATACCTTGGATGTGAAGGAAGATTTGTTTTGTGAGGAGGAATTAGAAACAGTACTAAAAGGATTAAAGAATAATAAGGCTCCAGGTGCTGATAGGGTAGTAAATGAGTTTCTTAAATATGGTGGCTCTGAGGTTAGAAATAAGTTATTGGAGATTATGAATATGATTTTTGAAAAAGGGGAAGTACCTAACGATTTTAGGAAAACCTTAATTAAGCCACTTTATAAGAAAGGTGATAAAAGTGAGTGTGGTAATTATCGAGGCATTAGTCTGGTCTCTGTAGGTAGCAAATTGCTTAGTAATATGATACTTTTTAGACTGAGAGATGCGTAGACAAAGTTTTAAGAGAAGAGCAGTGCGGTTTTAGAAAAGGTAGAGGATGTGTTGACCAAATTTTCACTCTTAGGTTAATAATTGAGAAGTGCCTAAGTTTTCAAACACCTTTGGTCCTCAGTTTTATAGATTATGAGCAAGCGTTCGATTCTGTTGATAGAGGAGCTTTAGTAAAGGTTTTATCCTTGTATGGTATACCAGACAAATACATTAAAGTGATTAGTGCTATGTACGAGAATAACACTGCTGCGGTTAAGGTAGGAAATGAGGTTAGCAGCTGGTTTTGTATTAAATCAGGAGTTAAGCAGGGTTGTGTTCTATCCCCCTTTATATGGATGTATTTGATGGACTTTGTTTTAAGGAGCACAGGAAAGGCAATGGGAGACCACGGAATCAAATGGGGAGGAAAAAGTCTCCTGGACTTGGATTATGCTGGTGATTTAAGCATCCTAGATGAAAGTGTGAGCAAAATGAATGAAGTTTAGAGGTTTTGCGAGTTCAGGGTGCTAGTATTGGTTTGAAAATTAATGTTAGGAAGACCAAGTCACTAAGGCTAGGAATAAGTGAAGATGAAAAGGTGACGTTGGGTAATGAAAAGATTGATCAGGTGGGCAGTTTCACTTACCTTGGTAGTATTATTAGTAAAGATGGTGGGAGCAGTGAAGATGTGAAAAATAGAATAGCCAAGGCTCAGGGTGTTTTTTCACAGTTAAAAAAAGTCTGGAAGAATAGGAAGATAAGTCTGCAAACCAAGATTAGAATCTTAGAAGCTACGGTGATGACAGTGGTCAAATATGGCTCTGAAGCATGGACGCTCCGAAAAGCGGATGAAGATTTGCTAGATGTTTTCCAGAGAAATTGCTTAAGGATTGTTCTGGGTACCCGGCTGACTGACCTATTTCAAACAATAGGCTATACGAAAAATGTGGTTCAATACCGCTTTCTAGGTCTATAATGAAAGAAAGGTTGAGGTGGCTAGGGCATGTTGTTCGGATGAAGGATGACAGATTGCCGAAGATTGTCTTTTCGGCCAACCATCTAGGGCTAAACGGAAAGCAGGTCGTCCCCGTCTGGGTTGGAAGGACGTCATAAAGAAGATTTAAAGGAAATGGGAACTTCGTGGGCGGGTGTAAAAAGGGAGGCTTTGAATAGAATGGGGTGGAGAAGGAGCGTGCGTAGCTGTGTTGGCCTCAGGCGGCTTGGTTCTGCGATGAGTTGTTAGTAGTAGTAGTAGTATTACTTAAAACCCTTTCCCCGAGGATTGTTGGGGAGTGTCCACCTCAAAAGATATTTTCTATGTGGAAATCAACTACGCTGAACAAAATGGCTATCTCAGAATTTGATGGATGTGTTTGGGGGAATGATTGGCCTGGGGGGGGGGTAGTTACCCTCTAATCACTTTCAACTATTAAAAAGGGCACTAGCTACTCCAATTTCCAATCGAATGAGCCTTTTCGAAGTTTCTACGACAACTCCTTCGATACGAATTGCCCGGGTATGGAGAAGAAGAAGAAGAAGAAAAAAATAATACATTGTGCCCATATCGTTCTTTACTTAGGCAGCGCTATCGCGCTGCCTATGATTTCTGTTCGTTTCGAGTTTCATTTATTTATCGATGCTGGTTTGTGGTAGTTTCACGCTTGGTAGACTCTTTGATTTTATTTTTGCTCATTTTTGGTTTAATGGAGTTCTTTACTTTTCTTTGAAAAACTTATTTGTGAAAGAGTTTGTTTTAATTATTATGGAGAAAGATACACCTTATTTCTAAAACTTGGGTTGTTGCATAGACGTTTCCCACATGGAGAATCTATATGGTAAATACCACAGTTGGTTTGCATAAGCGATTTCCGTCTCAAACAGTTTCTTTGGTATATCCCTATCGTAACAACAATATGGCCATTACCAATTATATTTACACTCTTGTGAAGTCTTGCAGTAACATTTATAAAATTCTCACCTATTATATGTTAAATTTTTGTACTTGCTTCTTCCACTTACATAAACAATTCGTGGGACGTCAATGCCCTCACTAACAAGCTTTGTGTTCCTGGTAATCACCGAATATTTAGTTTTATTGCATAGCGGTAAGCAGTCAGATTGAATACGAGACTCCTCTTCTAGAAGACAAAAGTGTTGGTTACAGTTATACACGAGAGAGAGAGAGAGAGAGAGAGAGAGAGAGAGAGAGAGAGAGAGAGAGAGAGAGAGAGAGAGAGAGAGAGAGAGAGAGAGAAATATTTTATTAACCAAAATAACGCTTACATAATCTTTCAACAATCATCGGAGTAACCCATTGGGTTGTATATGGTGGTTGTTCCCATCCTTATAATCTACTAACATATATTCACACTTCACCTGTAAATCAAAATGACGAACATAAAAAAAAACAAAAAAAACGAGTAGTGAAAATATAACAACTTTTAACTATTAGCACAGACTATTAAATGGTATCATCGATAAACCATAAACGACGTGGAAATGAATTACTTGCGAGTCATATTTGAATCAATCTAAATCATTAACAACTTCCCAGAAGGTAACGTTTCAACCCACTCTTGAACGTGCTAACACTCTCTTTTATCTTTATACCCTCACGGAGTGAATTCCACAGCTGTGGTCCTGCAAAATGCGGAAATAAAGATCCACGTTGTGTACTCCGAGCCTCAGGCCCCTATCCCTGAAGAATACCTAGTTTCGTAACAATGATAAAACGAGCTAGACTTAAAAATTTCCCAAAAGCATTCCGGTGAATAACGATTCTAACATTGATAAACAAAAATAGCTTGGTGATAACCTCTTAACTTATAAACATTTAGAATTTTCATTTTTAGTGGAGCAATTCAAAGAACTATTTTCAAATCTCACATGATCTCCTAAGACGCGAACAACTTTATTTTGTAAAATTTGAACTCTTTTAAAACTTGACACAAAAAGAACTAGTCCATGGCAAACAACCATAAGAGAAGGATCAAGGATTATTAGAATTCTTGGTGGGAGCTCATTCTTTAGCCTTCTTATAAGACCCAATCCTCTTGCCACTTTTGCTGCTACTGTATCAGATTCGAGATTAATTTTCTGCAGGGGAATTTTCCACGGGCGGGGGGATTTTTCGAAGGGCAAACGCCGGTACTCCCATGTATTTTTTAATCAAGATCAATTCACGTGGAAGGTGTGGTCACAGAAAACTTCGGAAGGTGCTCATTCGTTTGGAAATCGATATCTCTAGTACCCAAAATTAGCCAATAACGAGCAAATATAAAGTCAAATAATCTTCCAAGCGTAAAACTACCACAAATCACTATCAATAAATAAATGAAACTCAAAGCGAACAGAAACGATAATAAAAAGCCGAGTCAAACTCAAAATGAGTAAAGACTAACATGAGTAGGGCTGATATCCCCCTTGCCTTCTCAAGACAAGAACACAATTTGTGCCTTTGCGCTATTATAGAGCTATTATTTCGCACTATTATATTGTGCAATTACATTGCGCTATTATAGAGCGGTGCTACCTATGATATTACTTATATGCCATTTTGAAAACCTGCATGAATGCAGTTTTTCCTTTAATTGAAACTCCTAAACGTTTCCTAAAAGTTTCATATTAATACCTTTAGCGTCATTACATTAACTGTAGTGGTAGCATTAAAAGTATACACATAATATCTTCTGGCTAGTTCAAAATCCAGCACAAATTACTCTTAAAGGTCTAAATTAATAATATAAGTTGTTCTTCAGATATTGCTTTATCACCTTTTTGAAAGTCCACATACTCATAGTTTTTTGTTTTTTTTATCACCTCAATACCCTTAGCTTGCGCAGTAGCTATAGTTGCAGAAGCATTAGTAGCAGTATGAGGATAGCACACTTGGTTTCTTCTACATCCCCTTCAAAACACGATGAAAGTTTCAGCTTTATACATACACCATCAACCATTCCGTAAGCATTTTTTATGCGTCTGCTTGACAACCTGTGTGGGAATAGTGTGTTTTGATTTAGTTCCATACAGTTTCTATATATCCAAAACTTTTCCCCTTATTATCCTTAGTTTTAATAACAGATGAAGTAGTAGATGTAGAATTAATTGTAGCAGCATAAGCCTTAGTGGCAGTAGTAATAATAGAATCAGAAATAATAGTAACAGTAGCAGTAGTATGAATAGAAGCAGTAGCATTAGGAAGCAAATATTTTCTGTTAGTTAGTTCAACATCCCTCTTAATAAGCCATGTTAGTTTCAATTTCACTCGCCAAACAGTTCCTAAGATATTGCGGTTGAACTCTTTTGACAACCTGCAAACAGAGGGCATGTTGTGATTCAGTTCATCTTCCCCTTAAGAATTTCTTGAAAATTTCATCTTCATGCCTTTAGGCATATTTTTAATAGTAGTCACAGCAGTAGTATTGGTACTACTAGTTATAGTATTGAATAGTGGTTGTACTAATAGCAGCAGTAGTATTAACCTATTGCCTTTTGGTCAGTTGAACATCCCTCTCATCAAGTCCCGGAAGTTTCAATTTAATACAGTTAGCCATTGCTATGACATTGAAGATATGTCCTTTTGATAACCTGTATGTTCATATGATTCATGAAGTTTTCATCTCAATGCTCTTAGCCCTACAAGTAGTTGCAATTGAAGTAGTAGTAGTAGCAGTAAATGTAGCAGTAACAGTAGTATAGCAGTTGTGTGCACATATTGCCTTTTGGTGAGATGATCTTCCCCTTTAAGTATTCTCTGAAAGTTTTCAACTTAATACCCAAATCAATTTTTGAGATACGCTATTTTGACAATGTGTATCCACATTGTGTCTTTTTTAATTTTCCCTTAATACTGAAAATGGAGTCGTGCGGCTGTAGTAGTGAAGGTAAATGTAGTAGTATTGATAGCATGTTAATATTGCCTTTTTGATCATCTCCCTTATTATTTCCTGAAATTTTCAAATTAATATACTCAGTTATTCTTGTACCCTTTTGACAATCCATATACGCATAGCGTGTTCTGATTTAGCTAAACACTCCCATCAACATTCTCTGAAAGGCTCACCTGATTACCCTTCGTTTTCTTGGAAAGTCAAGGCCAAACATGCATACCTTTTTCAATAACATATGCTATGCCTAAAGAATGAACGAATTGCCTAACTTACAGCCCTTGTCCTGAGGACAGTAGGAAGATTGAAATCCCCAATACTTGACCTTTCAACGATGCCGAACAAAATAGGTCTCTTGAAATTTCTGTCAGATGTGTTTTGGGGAAGGATAGGCTTAGGGGGGAGGGGTGACGTTCACTTTTTCACTTTTGACTCTTAAAAAGGACACTAAGCCTTCCGACTTCTAATCAAATGAGCTCAATCCGATCCAAAGTTTGTACAACCACACGTTTAATTAAAACCTTATATGCCCTGGGCATAACTTACAACCCTTGTCCCTGGGCTCCGGGATTGTGTCTGTTCTAAAGAGATTGATATAGGATTCTTATACTATTGGTAACAAAATGGTTATCTCACAATTTCAATTGAATGTGATTTGGGAAAAGGGGATGTCAGTGAGGTGGGCTAGTTGCTCTCCATCATGTTTGACTTTTAAAAGGGGACTAGAACTATAGATTTTAAATCAAATGAGCCTCTTCTAGTGTTCACACGACCTTCCCTTCCATAAAAACCTTATATTCCCCTGGGGCATAACTTAAAACCCTTACCCCAAGACTCGGGTTAATTCTGTCCACCCCAAAGGCCTTATTATATGATATGATCTTTGGACTATTTTTGAACAAATGGCTATTTCAAAATTTTTATCTGATGTATTTGTGAAAAATAAAATGTGGGGGTGGCGGCTGCCCCCAATCACTTTGACTCTTAAAAAGGAACTAGAACATGTGATTTCTAATCAAATGGGCCCCTCAAGAGTTTATACGACCACACTTTCCATAAAACCTTATATGTCCTCGGGGCATAACTTATAACCCTTGTACTGAGGGCTTTGAGGGGTGTGTGTCATCCTCACAGACATAATTTCCAGACCTTTCAACTACGCTGAACAAAATGAATATCTCAAAATTTTGATTAGATGTGTTTAGAGAATTAATGGGCGTGAAGGGATGGGGAGGTCTGGTTGCCCTCCAACTAATTTTAACTATTAAAAAAGGCCCTTTCAATTTCCAATTGAATGAGCCAATTTTAAAATTTCTACGACAACAAATGACCATCTCAAAATTTCTATCAGATGCAGTTTGGGAAATACGAGCTGTGGGGAGGGGTATCCACCCTCCGATCACTTTGAATCTTAAAAAGGATACTTTAAACTTCTGATTACTAATCCAGTGAGCCCCTCCAAGGTTTATACGACCACCCTTCCTATAAGAACCTCATATACTCCCAGGGCATAAGTTACAAACCTTGAGGCTTTCATCCTCAGAGATATAATTTCCAGACCTTTTAACTACGCTCAACAAAATAGTTATCTCAAAATTTGATTGGATGTGTTTGGGGAAATGGTGGTTTATAAGATCACCTTTCTATATATACCTTATATGACCCAGGGCATAACTTATAACCCTTGGTCTTAGGGCTGTCGAGAGGGATTGTCATCCTCAAAGACGTAATTTCCGGACCTTTCAATTACATTGAACAAAATGGCTGTGTCAAAATTTGATTGGATGTATTTTGGAAATGGTGATTTACAAGATCACCCTTTCTTTATACCTTATTTATCCAGATCATAACTTATAGCCCTTGCTCTGAGGCCTGTGGAGGGGGGGGGGGGGTCTCATCCTCAAAGACATAATTTCCAGACCTTTAAATTACATTGAACAAAATGGCTATATCAAAGTTTGATTGAATGTGTTTGGGGAAATGGTGGGCGTGGGAGGAGGGGTTAGTTGCCCTTCAATTACTTTTGACTATTAAAAAGGGCACTAGCCCTTTCAATTTCCAATCGAATGAGCTCTTTTCGAAATTCCTACGAAAATAAATGGCCGTCTCAAATTTCTGTCAGATTACATTTCGGGAAAATATTAGGTGTGCGTGTGGGGGGGGTGGGAGGGTATCCACCCTCCGATCACCCTGAATCTTAAAAGGGCTCTAGAATTTCCGATAAACAATCCAATGAGCCTCCTCTGAAGTTTAGACAATCACCCTTTTTACATATACCTTATATGCCCCAGGGCATAACTTATAACCCGTGCCCTGAGATCTGGGGGGGGGGGGGGTGTCATCCTCAAATAAATGATTTCGGACCTTTAAATTACATTGAACATAACGGCTATATCACAATTTGATTGGATGGGCTTAGGGTAAAATGGCGGGCGTGGGAGGAGGGGTTAGTTGCCCTTCAATCACTTTTTACCATTAAAAAGGGCACTAGCCCTTTCAATTTCCAATCGAACGAGCTATTTTCAAAGTTTCTACGACAACGAATTGCCATCTCAAAATTTCCATCAGATGCATATCGGGAAAATATGGGGGTGTGTTTTTTTGTTTTTTTGGGGGGGGGTATCCACCCATCATCACTCTGAATGTTAAAAGGGCACTAGAGCTTCTGGTAACCAATCCAATGAGAACCCTCTGAAGTTTATATGATCACCCTAAAAGGATACTTTAAACTTCTGATTAACAATCCAGTGAGCCCCTCCAAAGTTTATACGACCACCCTTTCTATAA
>JAPEVW010000085.1:42500-75000 GCA_027921565.1 Artemia sinica | reverse complement strand
TGCGGCAAAATTATGATTTTGTGCCACAAAATGGCAGAAAACGCCAGTTTGTTGTGGCGCAATCTTTTTGACTATTTAAAAAAAGAACGAGAACTTTTAATTTGCGGTTAAATGAGTTGTTTTGTGATTTTCTAGGACACTCCGTTTGATACAATCACCCCTGAGGAAAAAAGACAAAAAACACCCATCTCTGATCTTCATTCTCAAAAACAGAGGTTCTAGGTCCAGTGAAAATCTTTGTGACTCTTCTGTCTGTCGTACCACCGCCCCCAGAGTTTTTTCCTGACAATGATGCTGGAAGACATATTAGTATAATCTATACAATTGACAACCGAAAAATGTGTGAATTATTGGAATGATCTAGGAAACCCGTGGAAGGCTATTTGTTCCACATTCTACGCACATAAAATATGGAAAGAAGAAAACCAACGACTGAAGCATTCCCACATGCATGTTTAGCACTGGCTTATATATTCCAACGTCAAAAAAGGGCTTTTTGTAAGTATTTTACTCTGTTTCTCACTGGCAATGCTGGGGATTCAAATAAACAAGCTGATCTACAAACGTTGGTAACAAAACCTTCAACCAATTTCACAAAATTAATCAGGGAAGACAGTGATCTTGAAGCATAGAGAATTCCACATACCATTCTAATGCTTTTGAAGCTGAGAAGTCTTATATTAAGGCTTATAACAAGTCCGGGCAGCTGTGAGTACCCGATTAAACAAACAGTGTGTGAAACAAGTGAGTGAAAATAGAGTTTGGCTGAAGCCTAAAGTGGAGTCTTATGTGTTTCTATGACTGCACAATTTTCCAATCAGAGTCACAGGAATGATGGTGATGTTTTCTCTAAAGACACTTGCCTGTCTAATGAGTGAAACTTAGGAAAACTTCTGCCTTATCGTGGAAAGAGCGGGTCGATGGCCAAAAGGGCCATTAGAAAACGGGCATGTATGCTACATATATAAGTTAAACATGCCAGAATCAAATGATTGAGTGTTATGGGAAAGAGATTCTTGCAGCAATTTTATGGCGAGTGAAGAAAGAGAACTATTATAGTACCGTTTTTGATGAGACACTCAATGAGTCGCATAAATCACAGCAAAGCTGGTCTCTGCGCCCTAGCTATGAAAACGAAAGACATGAAAATTTCATCGGATTTGTGGACATCTATGAGGGTATATAAGAAAATTCCACCCCGGACCAAGAACCAACTGCTACTAGAGATTGATTGGTCAATGATTGGTCAGTTGCATGTACAGCTGTTTAATAAAGTGGGTCAACTGTGTATGAATAGGCACCGACGGCTGTGAAGCTGTGTAATCAACCAATTGTGGAACAGTAGCTAAAACTAAAAAAAAACTACTGCGTCACGATGCCCCTGCTTTAACTTTGCTTTTAATCTTTTTGAACTCCAAATGTTCCTTGTATTAAAAACACAATAAGAATTACAAAAGAAATAAAAGTCTTTAATGCAATTTGTGTCCGAGCTTCCTAAAATTAGTAAAACTGTTGGTCTTAATAAGTGTCTTTCTTTGGTTTATCGTCGAAAACAAACTTCAACCCTTCTGGAAAAGCATCCGCCTTTCGCTTGGCAAAACGGCAGGATCCGTGTCTTTAATTTCCAAAGGAGCTGATTCTTTTCATGTATATATTAATATCAAAAATATTCTTTAGAGTTTCGCCAACAGAAACCATTTTAGTCAACAACAAAAAAAAACAATACTAAAAATTACCGTTCGAAGGTTCAATTTAAGCAAAGAAATCGAGTAATCCTTGTTTTAAAGTTAAAATACTGGACTTCATTGCTACGTAAGAACAGCTGATAAGAATTTCAGCTGCAGTAATATAGTTTCTTGAGTTTATATTATATTTACTTTATTCTTCTTTGTTTGTCGATAATTCCAAGTGTGATTTTAAACACTTACCAAGAACTTCGGCTAAGCAAGTGTATTCACTGAAGTTGCAATGCAACATCTGGATGCTTGCTAAAAATGGAAAACAAATTAATTTTATTTAATAAAAATATGTTTAATAAATTTGTTGGCTTTAGACAAACACGAATCACCGTGAAAAGAGGACGGTGTGGTAATGTCTTCTCTTAATCCCCTCTCTGAGCATCATTAGCACTCATTTTAAAACAAGACACATTTTAAACAGTATATATTTTTTCGCATTCGTATTCGTTTATTTAAATTGCTATTGTAGCACTAAAAAATGAACTCTATGAACTCTAAGCTATGTTACTTCTATAATCAGAAGAGAAATAGAAAAAGTGAAAAAAGGTCACCTGTTAAATACGCTTACTCAATATGGTAGGAAGGAGTTTACAAATATGTTCGTTCGGCACGTAACGGGTTGTAGTTTGTTGTAATATTTTGTAATTCTTCGGATCTGTACAAATGGTGGAAAAATAGATCGGCGCTTCTTTGTTTGCTAATAGTGTTTTCCCAAATTTCACTATTAAGTCATGTCAATGAGTGAATAATGTGGGCAAATTCAAAGTTAGAGCACTCTCGTAGATGCTGAAGCTGGGTCTGGGTATTATTTTAATGGCATGTTTTGAACATCTTCTAGGTCTGCTGAAATGTAAGCAGTGTTTTGATTTGAGTCCCAAAACGGAACAGCAATGCTCGAGGATAGGCCGGATGTAGCTTGTTTACGCCAGCAGGAGTTGGAGATCCAAGAATCCTTGCAAGCGTATACTTGCTAAACTCGGGATTGAGTAGTGACCTTTGCGGGCAATATTGTCTACATGCAGCTTAATCAAGTAATTGCCTGTAAATGTTACATCTAGGATTGCTGCAGAGGATATAATTGGAAACAAAAATCTGGATTGTAGTGTCCTTCTTAAGTGGATTGAATAGTGGAAATTTCCATTTTTGTTCATTCACTTGTATGTCATTTGATTACCACTGGGTCATGAAGTTCGTGAAGATAGTCAGGTCAAACTTCTGCTTTGCTACCACATACTCGCAGCTGATTTGCGATTAAAGTTTCTATAATAGATGACATTAGCTGTCCAGAAATGGAATGCTTGCTTTTCAGAAAGCTTATTGGGCTAGTGCCGACTTTGTCTGATGTCATTTTAAGGAATATTTGCAGCAATAGATCTCAAACAAAAGCAAGCTAAACTAAAGTAGCATGGTGTGCAAGCCTTAACGGCGCAGCACCATCTATATATCATTTTGTAATTGTAGAAGTATAGAAAATTGACAAACTAAAATCTGATGTTCTTGGGTAATGTATGTGAAGCTGGAATTACTAAACTAATCTGCTGGAAAAACTCAATAGGTTAAGAAAAAATTCTAGGATTATCTATTAAAATATCTGTTTGAGGCCTGTTTCCACCACCTTAACAAAACTTGTTGCTTGTACTTATAGTAACAATTATGTTTCGACGAGCTAACAGAACATCAATGCTAAAAATTGTTCGTAAAATACTTTGAAAATTCCAATCCTTTTATGGACTTCAAGTCCAAAACTCAAGAAACTTGAAAAATTTACATATGATGTTAAAAATGCTTGTATGTAAAGTGCTTGAAAGCATTTTACATACGATAAGTGAATTATTCCTATGTTTTTATTTAGTTACGTTGGCAATATTTGCTCACATTTGTACGTCCCATTTTTAAATTCTCGCTCAAATAATATATTTTCACGAATTGTCAGTAACAAAATTAAGCTCATTGATACTTGTAATTCTGTTTCCATGAGCTAACAGAAAATCAAAGGCAACGCTCCAGCGTTTCCAATAGTAAAAAACCAAAGGCTTCAGTGTATTATTATTATTTATTATAATTTTTTCCCATATCCACTTCATATGGAAAGGGCTGGCCATATAAAACTTGGAAGGGTCTCAGTCGATAGGAAACTGTAAATTTAAATCCATTTTTAAGAATCAAAGATGATTGAATGGCAACCAGTACTACCCCTCTCACACCCTTTTGTCCCAATACATCAAATAAAATTTTTGAAGTAGCCATTTTGTTCAAAATTGTCAAAGGGTCATTAACCTATGCCTCCAAGGTTGACGTAGCCCCCCACAAAGCGGGCAGCAAGGGTTGTAAGTTATAAAATTTGCCCGTTGTTTACATGTAAGGTTTTTTTTTTGGTTAAAGGGGGTATGTCTGATCGCAGGTCTCCAAAAAAGGTCTGAAAACACAAGAGGATCTAAAACAAAATCAAAACACTGTATATGCATGCTGGTTGTCAAAAGGGCGTATCGGCAATATCTAAGGAACGACTGAGGGTATTAAGTTGAAACTTTCAGGGTATGTAAAGGGTATATTGAAGAGTGATCAAAGGGAAACCATCACCCCTAGCCCTTTTAAGTTGCCACCTTCCCTCATGACTAATTGAAATTTCAAAAAAAGAATTTTTTTCAAAATAGTTAAAAAGTCTAAAACTATGCTTCGGGGATGCCATGCCTCTCAAAGCGCTGGGGCAATAATTGTAAATTATGCGATTTTCCCACTGCTTGCATTCAGGATTTATCATTAGAAAAAAGGGGGGATTTTCGATCGGAGGAGGGGAGGTATCTGGTAGAACTACGGGTATTAAGAGGAAACTTCAGAGAATATTGAAGGGTATGTTGGACTAAATCAAAAGAGAATATGTGCATCCAGGTTATAAACAAGGCTTATCTGCAATATCTTAAGAACGGCTGATGGTATTAAGCTGAAACTTCAGGACATCTTAAAGGGAGTGGTAAAGTCTTGTGGGAGGACAACCAGTACCCTTCCCAGCCCTTTTTACCTGCCCTCATCTAAAGAGATAAGATCAAAAGCTTGAAATAGCCATCTTGTTCAAAATAATCTATAGTAATAAGGTGGAACTTTCTGAAAATGTGGAGGGGAATGTCGAGCAAAATCAAAACACACTATATGCAGGATGATGGTTAACGCGTAAGTTTCTAGCCATTTTTGTGTCCATTTCTGAGGGAACCACTCTGCTCTACTATTTTTATACATTAAGTTTTTCTTGGCCCAGGTTTTTGTGGCTATAAGTTTCACATTGGTCTGGGCAACAAGTTTTGTTCTCAAATTCTGGACCCTCTGGAACACTTCTCCTCCTCAAAATAATTGATCTTCTTAACCCAAGCAACGATTCTTGAAAATTTTACACGAATCTAAAAAAGGTTTTGGACCATTTACAGGTCCCACTTTTGGTGAGCCTGCGTCTTAGCTAAAAGAAAACTTTGGCCTTTTTTCTCGCCTCATTTCCAGGGGAACGAATCTTTTTTTTCACCTCATCTTTTGCATTGTAGTTCCATGGCGAAAACACTTAAGGATATAAGTTTTAAACCGATGGGTATAGAAACTTATCCATTTCAGGGAGTCATTTTTTGGGTACCCGTTCCCCTGAACCAACATCACTTTTGTACACCAGAGTCCTTTTGGCCCTGCCAATTACAGTTTAAGGTCTCAACCCATTCAAATAGGGTTTATTGACCCTTCTTTGTGCCCCGTTTTCGGGAGAATAGTATTTTTTTTCTTTCGCATTTGAAACTCATCACCCCAATAGTTCTGGGATATAAATTTGGAACCAATTAGATGGAAATACTTTTATCCCCCCCCATTTCAGCCCCACTTCTTTGGGCTGGTATCCTCAAGTGATATTTTGATACATTATGCTTTCCTTGGCCCATGGACTTGCGGCTGGAATTGTCAAACTAATAAGAGACAATAAAATTTGGGCCCATTTCCAACACCTTAATACCCATTTCTCTCCCATCGAAAAATGTTTTCTTCTTGGTACGGGGAACGAACCCTGATATTGTTGAGCAAATCAGACACCCAAGATCAAACATCCTATCTTTTGTCATGATAAAACCTATATAAATTATAGCTAGTTCTCATAGTTTACAGCCGTTACCCAAGGGGTTAGGGGGGGAGGGGAGTCAAGTCATTTCCAGAGCCGTATTTACTGGCCTTTTCAGCGGTTTTAAATTAAATAGCTGTTACAAAAATTTGCCCAATATGTTGAGGAGTTACGTGGAAGGGGGAGGGGTAATATAAAAGGGCACGGGACAGGGCTGGTTGCTCTCTGGTTACTTTAAATCCTTGAAACAGGGTACTAATACTTTTCATTATCAATCGAACAAGCCCATTGCAAAAATTTTTACGGCCACCTATTCAACACAAAGTGGCCAGGAAAAAAATACTGTAATTGCAGGGTCAGTCCCAGACTTTTTTTGGGGGTAAGTGGACTGTTTTTTGTCACCCATTCCCCTGGTAGACCGAAATATAATTATACGCCTTCAAAGTAAGATGTGCAGGGTTTTCTAGTAAAAAGTTGTTTAACAATAGAAATAAATATACTTTTATTGTGTAGCATAATTCTAGTTTAATAATAAAATAGAATATGTCAATAAACAACAAGGTGATTTACCGTATTAAAAATGAGGAGTTAAAATATGATTCACAATTTTTCGTTTGAACTTACTGTCTTTTGAACTACAAACAACTTTTTATAATGAAAAACAATTTTTTTTAGCTTTCATGTTTGAAAACTCATTAAGCAGTCTGTCTGTATTGAATTCACTTAGCACGTCATTTTCAAAAGCCACGAAGGCAAGCCCACTCACTCAATCTTGACTCAATGTAGATCTTAAGTAAGTTTTTATTAACTTTAACTTGAAGAAATTCTTAAATGATTATTTTCAAAGCAAACTTAAATACTTCTTTTTGAACGCAAAAACTGTTTAAGTCACTTCTAAAATCATTATTTTTAACATCGGCATATTTTTGACACATTGTAAACTGCATAATTTTTGCTCAGAAAGGAAATAATCTGAACAATGTGTGTATGTATCAATGTCTAAACGCGTATATATAGTTATGAGGCATATTTAACTCTTAAATTAACCATAAAAACTCATTTAAACTGATAAGTATTAACTGGCATTATAGGTTAGAGATTTGTTTGGGTCCAGGTGAACTTTGTGGGGTCACACTGCCGCAGGGTATTCCCTCCCACTTCCAGAGAATTTATAACTAAACAATTACGCTGTTACCTCTTTGCACTCACACGTAATAACTTCATATTTAAAGTCTTAATGAAACCATAGAGTAAAGCATTCTTTACTCTGTGATTGAACACTTTTAATACAAGTCTTGTGGGATTAAACAATTTTCTTACAGTTAAGTTATAATAAAAACCTGCTTTACAAGAAAATGTATCTACATTAGTCTTCTCCCTATCCACTTGAGTGCAATGTGGTCATCACTCAATTTTGTGTCTGGGATATAAAATCTATTAATTTTGTGTGAGCTTGTGCGAATCAGAATAGGTTCAAACTAGAACCAATACACGACAAGAGGGACTTAATGTGAATTCAGTCGTCGACATTATCAAAGGGCTTCATTCGATTTATCATTACGCTTGTCTTAAGTAAACACGACTCTCCTTGAGAAATATGAAATTAGTGCCATAGAATTACTAGCAACTGAAGTGCGTTGCATCAAGAGGGATTCAAGTTCAAGTTGAGGCAATTTCATGCCTAAAAAATCACACCATTCTTTAGGATATTAATTGGTTTTGGAGGCTCTGCAATTATCTTATAATTTGTGTCCTGATTAAGTCACATGGCCTCCGGTGGCGGTCTCTCCTTCCGACAGAGTGTGCGCCTCTGACACCCTTTACCCCAAAGGGCACCCTTTGCTCATGGCAACCCCTGTCACTCAGCACCCTAGGTGACCGCATAATTCGCTTACCCCAAGAGCTACCCCTGTGTATGGGTAGCAAATGGCTCTTTACTCGGGCAATGCTTGGGCGTTACTTTTGATATTAAGTCTTTGGCCAAGAATTGCAGTAATCACTTTGACATTAGAATCATCAGCTTCCACTGAATAATGTCTATGATGATAATATTCTTCTCACTGCCTTTCACTCGACTTTATTTGAAGAAAAACAAAATTAACAGAGCCCATTTCGTGCCTTGGTGACAGGATAATTTTATTCTATTGTTTTTGTTTTGTTGTACTACGGTTTGCAACGCCCCCTTTGTCCCTCTTCTACTCTAAGATTAGTGCAAGCCCTTGACATTTGAGGGATACACTCATATTTGGGAGACAGTTGGACATCCTCCAGACCACCAAGAGAAGGTATTTGACCTACTTTAGAGAGAGAGGCGTTAGAATTCAATTGACAGATTACAGATTGTTGACAGATTGAGTCTTCATGAATTTGTCACATTGTTTTTGCATGGACATGTCACATAATTATTGCATGAACAAGGATATCACAAAGAATAATTATTCAATAATTATTCAAGAACATTATTGTTCAAGAACATCAATAATTATTATTGTTCAAGAACAATAATTATTCAAGAACATCAATAATTATTCAAGAACATGATGAACTAATTTGTGGAACAAATTCAAAATTTTCAAAGTTATTCAATGATATCAATAATGCATAATAATGTATATAACATATTTTAATATTAATATTCTATATGTCATTATGTCATTAAAAATATTTTGTGCATTACTTTGTTATTTAATAATTTTTTTTCAAGGGACGCTAGTACGTCAAAAGTTTAGAAAGTCTATTAAAAAGTCTGAGATTTAAGGAAAGGAACTCTTAGAGACATAAATACTACTTTCAGACTCAAAAGTCTATTAATTAATGACTGAGTATCAAAAATTACATAGAACAAATTCAACTACACAGATATTTTTTAGCATGGATTAATGAATATTCTACTGGTTACGAACTAAGAGAAGAGAGTAGCTACACCATCAAGAGAGATCATGATGAATTATTTTATGGAACAGATTCAAAATGTTCAAAAGTGTTCAGTGAGGGAACATTCATAAAAGAACTTGATCTTTTCTTCACTTCTTTGGGAGAACTCAGATTTAAAGTGGAACTTTTTCTATTCATGGGGAAAATTCAGAATCGAACTATAACTTTTTTCTATCTTCTACGGAAAAATTCAGAACAAAACTTGGAATTTTTATTCTATTCAGTGAGAAATCTCAGAGTTGAACTGTAACTTTTTTTCTTGTCCTTGAGAAAATTCAGAACAGAACTCGAAATTTTTTCACTTTTTTTTAGAAAACTCAGAATTAGAGTGGAACATTAGTTTTAGTTTAGAGTTTAGTTAGAGTTTCAGTCTAAAGTTTCAGTTTAGAGTTTTAATATAGAATTTCAGTTTAGAGTTTTACTTTAGATTTTTTGAATTAAAGTGGAACATTAGTTTTAGTTTAGTTTTAGCTTAGAGTTTTAGCTTAGAGTATTAGTTTATTTAGTTTAGATTTTTAGCATAGAGTTTTAGTTTAGAGTTTTAGCTTAGAATTTTAATTAGTTTTGTTTTAGTTAAGAGTTTTAGTTTAGTTTTAGTTAAGAGTTTTAGTTAGAGTTTTAGTTTACTTTTAGTTAAGAGTTTTAGTTTAGAGTTTTAATTTAGAGATTCAGTTTAATTTTAGTTTGGTTTCAGTTTAAGTTAACTTCATTTAGAGTTTTAGCTTAGAGTTTTAGCTTGGAGTTTTAGTTCAGAGTTTTATTTTAGAGTCTTAGCTTAGAGTTTTAGTTTATCGTCTTAATTTCAAGAGTCTTATCTACTGTTCTAGTTTAGTTTTAGTTAAGATTTTTCATTTAGAGCTTTATTTAGAGTTTTAGTTTAGTTTTAGTTTAGTTTTAGTTTAGTTTAGTTTTAGTTTAGAGTTTTAGTTAGAGTTTTATCTAAGAGTTTTAGTTAGAGTTTTAGTTTTGTTTAGTTTTAGTCAAGAGTTTTAGTTAGAGTTCTAATTTAGTTTTAGTTAAGAGTTTTAGTTTAGAGTTTTAATTTAGAGTTTTATTTTAGTTTAGTTTTAGTGTAGAGTTTTATTTTAGTTTTAGTTTAGAGTTTTAGTCTAGAGTTTTAGTTTAGTTTAGTTTAATTTAGAGTTTTATTTAGTGTTTTAGTTTATTTTAGTTTAGAGTTCCAATTTAGATCCTTAGTTTAGTTTAGTTTTAGTTCAGATTTTTAGTATTTATTCTTAGTTTAGAATTTTAATTTAGATTTATAGTTTATAATTTTAGTATAGATTTTTAATTTAGAATTTTAGTCTAGAGTTTGGGTTGAGAGTTTCATTTTAGTTTTTTAGTTTAGTTTAGTTTTAGTGTAGAGTTTCAGTTTAGTTTTAGTTTAGAGGTTTAGTCTAGAGTTTTAGTTTAGTTTAGTTTTTGTTTAGTTTTTTAGTTAGAGTTTCGGTTTAAAGTTTTAATATGGAATTTTAGTTTAGAGTTTTAGTTTAGAACTTTAGTTTAGTTTTAGTTTAGTTTTGTTTATTTTAGAGTTCTACTTAGAATTTTAGTTCAGTTTTAGTTTAGAGTTTTATTTTAGAGTTTTACTTTAGATTTTTAGTTTATAATATTAGTTTAGAGTTTTAGCTTAGAGTTTTAGCTTTGAGTTTTAGTTTAGAGCTTTAGTTTATTTAGTTTAAAGCTTTAGCTTAGAGTTTTAGTTTTGAGTTTTAGTTTAGAGTTTTAGTTTAGAGTTTTAGTTTAGTTTTAGTTTAGTTTTAGTTAAGAGTTTTAGTTTAGTTTTGAGTTAAGAGTTTTAGTTAGAGTTTTACTTTACTTTTAGTTGAGAGTTTTAGTTTAGAGTTTTAATTTAGAGATTCGGTTTAGAGTTTTAGTTTAGTTTTAGTTTAGAGTTTTAGCCTATAGTTTTAGCTTAAAATATTATTTTAGAGTTTTATTTTAGAGTCTTGGATTAGAGTTTTAGTTTAGAGTTTTAGCTTAGAGAATTTTAGTTAGAGTTTTAGTTTAGTTTTAGTTAAGATTCTTAGTTTAGAGTTTTAATTTAGAATTTTGGCTTAGTTTTAGTTTTAGTTTAGTTTAGTTTTAGTTTAGAGTTTTAGTTATTGTTTTAAAATATTATAAATATTATATTTAGTTTAAAATATATAAAATATTATAAAATATTATTTTAGAGTTTTATTTTAGAGTCTTGGATTAGAGTTTTACTTTAGAGTTTTAGCTTAGAGAATTTTAGTTAGAGTTTTAGTTTAGTTTTAGTTAAGATTCTTAGTTTAGAGTTTTAATTTAGAATTTTGGCTTAGTTTTAGTTTTAGTTTAGTTTAGTTTTAGTTTAGAGTTTTAGTTATTGTTTTAAGTTAGTTTTAGTTTAGTTTCAGTTTAGATTTATAGTTTAGTTCAGTTTTAATGTAGCGTTTTTAATTTAGAGTTTATCTTTGTTTTAGTTAAGAGTTTTAGTTAGAGTTTCAGTTTAGTTTGAGTTTACCTTTAGTCAAAAGTTTTAGTTAGAGTTTTAGTTTAGTTTTAGTTAAGAGTTTTAGTTTAGAGTTTTAATTTAGAGTTTTAGTTTAGTTTAGTTTTAGTGTAGAGTTTTAGTTTAGTTTTAGTTTATAGTTTTAGTCTAAAATTTTAGTTTTGTTTAGTTTTAGTTTAGAGTTTTAGTTTAGTTTTAGTTTAGAGTTTCAATTTAGATTTTTAGTTTAGTTTAGTTTTAGTTCAGAGTTTTAGTAGAGATTTTTAGTTTAGAATTTTAATTTAGATTTTTAGTTTAGAATTTTAGTTTGGAGTTTTAGTTTAGGATTTTAGTCTAGAGTTTTAATTTAGTTTAGTTTAAAGTTTTAGTTAGAGTTTCATTTTAGAGTTTTAAAATTGAATTTTACTTTAGAGTCTTAGTTTAGAGTTTTAGTTTAGTTTTAGTTTAGTTTAGTTTAGAGTTTTACTTAGAGATTTAGTTTAGTTTAGTTTGGAGTTTTATTTTAGATTTTTAGTTTCGAATATTAGTTTAGAGTTTTAGCTTAGAGCTTTAGTTTAGAGTTTTAGTTTAGAGTTTTAGTTTAGTTTTAGTTTAGAGTTTTAGTTTAGTTTTAGTTAAGAGTTTTAGTTTGGTTTTAGTAAAGGGTTTTATTTAGAATTTAGTTTAATTTTAGTTAAGAGTTTTAGTTTAGAGTTTTAATTTAGTTTTGGTTTAGAGTTTAGCTTAGAGTTTTAGCTTAGAATATTAGTTTAGATTTTTAGTTTAGAGTCTTGGCTTAGAGTTTTAGTTTAGAGTTTTAGCTTAGAGAGTTTTAGTTAGAGTTTTAGTTTAGTTTTAGTTAAAAATTTTAGTTTTGAGTTTTAATTTAGAGTTTTAGTTTTAGTTTAGTTTTAGTTTAGTTTAGTTCCAGTTTATTGTTTTAGTTAGAGTTTTAGTTTATTTTTAGTTTAGTTTCAGTTTAGATTTATAGTTTAGTTTAGTTTTAGTTTGGCGTTTTTAATTTAGAGTTTTAGTTTAGAGTTCTAATTTAGAGTTTTAGTTTAGAGTCTTGGCTTAGAGTTTTAGTTTAGAGTTTTAGCTTAGAGAGTTTTAGTTAGAGTTTTAGTTTAGTTTTAGTTAAAAATTTTAGTTTTGAGTTTTAATTTAGAGTTATAGTTTAGTTTAGTTTTAGTTTAGAGTTTTACATTAGAGTTTTAGTGTAGAGTTTTAGTTTAGAGTTATAGTTTAGAGTTGTAATCTAGAGTTTTAGTTTAGATTTTTTAGTTTAGAGCTTTAGTTCAGTTTTAGTTAAGAGTTTTAGTTTAGAGTTTTAATTTAGAGTTTTATTTTAGTTTAGTTTTAATTTAGAGTTTTAGTTTAGTTGAGATTTAATTTAGAGTTTTAGTTTAGTTTTATTTTGAAGCATAAGTTTAGAGTTTTAGTTTTGTTTTGTTTTTGTTTAGAGTTTTAGTTAGAGTTTTAGTTTAGTTTTAGTTTAGTTTCAATTTAAATTTTTGTTTAGTTTAGTTTTATTTTAATTTCGTTTTAGTTTAGAGTTTTACATTAGAGTTTTAGTGTAGAGTTTTAGTTTAGAGTTATAGTTTAGAGTTGTAATCTAGAGTTTTAGTTTAGATTTTTTAGTTTAGAGTATTAGTTTAGAGTTTTAGCTTAGAGTTTTAGCTTAGAGTATTAGTTTAGAGTATTAGTTTAGTTAGTTTAGAGTTTTAGCTTAGATTTTTAGTTTTGAGTTTTAGCTTAGACTCTTAATTTAGAGTTTCTTTTTAGAGTTTTAGCTTAGCGTTTTAGCTTAAAATATTAGTTTTGAGTTTTATTTTAGAGCCTTGGATTAGAGTTTTAGTTTAGAGTTTTAGCTTAGAGAGTTTTAGTTAGAGTCCTAGTTTATTTTTAGTTAAGATTCTTAGTTTAGAGTTTTAATTTAGAGTTATAATTTAGAATTTTGGCTTAGTTTTAGTTTTAGTTTAGTCTAGTTTTAGTTTAGGGTTTTAGTTTAAAATTTTAGTGTAGAGTTTTAGTGTTTTAGTTTAGTTTTAGTTTAGTTTACAGTTTTAGTTTAGATTTTTAGTTTTGTAATTTAGTCTCGATGTTTAGTTTAGAATTTTAGTTTAGAATTTTAGTTTAGAGTTTTAGTTTAGAGTTTTACTTTAGAGTGCTAGTGTAGAGTTTTAGTTTTGTTTAGAGTCATAGTTTAGAGTTATAATTTAGAGTTTTAGTTTAGTTTAGTTTTAATTTAGATTTTTAGTTTAGTTTTAGTTTAGAGTTTTGGTTTAGATTTTTAGTTTAGAATTTTATTTTTAGAATTTTAGAATTTAGGTTAGGTTAGGTTTAGTTTTAGTTTAGAATTTTTGATTAGAGCTTTAGTTTAGAGTTTTAGATTAGATTTATAGTTTCAAGTATTAGTTTAGAGTTTTAGTTTAGAGTTTTAGTTTAGTTTTAGTCTAGAGTTTAATTTTAGTTTTAGTTTAGAGTTTTAATTTGGAATTTTAGTTTAGAGTTTTAGTTTGTTTTAAGTTTTGAGTTTTACTTAAGAATTTTAGTTTAGAGTTTTAGTTTAGAGTTTTATTTTAGTTTTAGTTTAATTTAGTTTTAGTTTGTAGTTTTAGTTTAGTTTTAGTTTAGAGTTTTAATATAGTTTTAGTTTAGAGTTTTAGTTTAAAGTTATAGTTTAGAGTATTAGTTTAGATTTTTATTTTAGATTTTAGTTTTTACAGTTTTAATTTAGAGTTTCAGTTTATTTTTAGTTTAGAGTTATAGCTTAGAGTTTTAATTTAGAGTTTTCGTTTAGGTTTTTAGTTTAGAGTATTAGTTTAGAGTTTTAGTTTAGAGTTTCAGTTTAGATTTTTTTGCTTAATTAACGTTTTAATTTAGAGTTTAGAATTTCAGTTTAGAATTTTAGTTTAGAGTTTTAGTTTAGAATTTTAGTTTAGGGTATTAGTTTAGAGTTCTTAGAGTTTTAGTGTAGAGTTTTAGTTAGCTTAGAGTTATAGTTTAGAGTTGTAAGTTAGAGTTTTAGTTTAGTTTCAGTCAAGAGTTTTAGTTTAGACTTTTAATTTAGAGTTTTAGTTTAGTTTTAGTTTAGTTTTGTCTTAGAGTTTAAGTTCGGAGTTTTACTTCAATTTAGTTTTAGTTTAGAGTTTCAATTTGGATTTTTAGTTTTTTATTTTTTAGTTTAGCTTTAATTTTGAGTTGTAGTTTAATTTTAGTTTAGAATTTTAGTTTAGAGGTTTAGTTTAGAATTTTAGTTTAGTTTTAATTTAGGGTTTTAATTCAGGGTATTAGTTTAGAGTTTTAGTTTAGAGTCTTAGCTTAGAGTTTTAGTTTAGAGTCTTAGTTTAGTTTTATTTTAGAGTTGCAGTTGGAGTTTTAGTCTAGTTTTAGTTTAGAGTTTCTATTTAGATCTTTAGTTTAGTTTAGTTTTACTTCAGATTTTTAGCATAGATTTTTAGTTTAGAATTTTATCTGAGTTTTCTCGAAAGAGTGAAGAAAAGATCAAGTTCACTTCTGAATTTTTCCTCATTGAACATTTTTGGATATTTTGAATATGTTCCGTAAAATAATTCATCATGTTCTCTCTTGATTGTGTAGCTACTTTTTTCTCTTAGTTCGTAACCAGTAGAATAATCATTAATCCATGCTACAAAAAGTCTCTGTAGTTGAATTTGTTCTATGTAAAAGTGCATTTTTTTCTTTTATTAATTTTTGATACTCAGTCATCAATTATGAGACTTAAGAGTCTGCTAGTAGTATCATGTCCCTGAAAGTTCTTTTTCTTAAACTTCCGACTTTTTAATAGACATTCTAAACGTTTGACGGGTTAGCGTACCCTAAAAATAATGATCACATAAAAAAGTAATGCACAAAATAGTTTTAATGAAATAATGACGTGTAGAATATTAATATAAAAATATTTTACATACATTATTATACATTATTAATATCACTGGACAAATTTGACCATTTTGAATCTTTTCTATAAAATAGTTCATCAAGTTCTATCTTGATACTGTAGCTATTGTCTTCTCTTAGCTCGCAACCAGTAGAATAATCATTAATCCATTTTGAGTCATACATAATTTTTACTTGGGTTTCATCTAAAGGTTCAATATGCATTTAGGCTTTGGTATTATTGGGTTCGTTGACTATATAACCAATAGTAGTAATAAGGTTCATTTGCGCTTGATTTTCCATAAATTCATCTTTATATTCATTGATGATATTGTCTGCCAATGCCCTATTTATTTTGCCTGCGATCTCATTGTCTATTGTCACGTTATCTTTAAATAGATAACAAGTTTGGCCCGTAGAAAAAATATGATTAATGACATTAGTGCAGGAATATGCATGTCTTCTTCTTGTCTTCTTTAGAATGCTAATACCGGAAAGATGACGATAGGATCTATCAACAGGTAACGTGCTACCACTAATAGTAGCAAGAAGTTATCCCCCATCATCGAAAATTATTTTTATTTTTGCATTACCTTGCAGCACTAACTTTTCTGGGAATGGTGCTCTCACATATCCACCATTTGCACATGGAAATTCTTGGGTAATCGAAAGGAGTTTAGCTCCTCACTGTCATGACAATGCACGCATACATTTCCAATAAGATAACCGTTAAGGCTTGTTTCATAGTTCAAATATTTATCCTTGTCAGCATTCAACGCAATGATGATTTAATCATGTGCACACACTTTCTTCTAATATTTCGTTTTCACTTTTTTATATATGATACAAGTGTTAATCCTTCCAATGTGTAAAAATTACTGATGTAATACATACAATAAACTAGGTAGTGTCGATAACCTGCCATAGAGTACCACTGGGATAGCCGTGTAGTGTCTATGAGCAACCATAGAGTACCATTGATGCAGCCGCATAAATAAATGTAATAATGAAAAAAAGTTTAATAATTTTCCAAGTCCAAAAAATTCCAGGTAACAAAAAAAAGAAAAGTACTACTACAAACACGATTTTTCTAATAGTAAAAATCACGACTAACATATCTATATCATTCTTATTTTGTATTTCGAAAATATTAAATATGATTTTTTTGTTTATGTATATTCCATGTCATTTTAAGAATGTCAAAAAAACGTTGAAAAAATTTCTATGCTTAAAAAAAATATGAAAAATAAAAGTTAAAAAAAGGTAGAAAAAATATTGGGGAGGGTCCAAAAGGGGGGGGGGGGGTATTGGGGTCCTTGGCGGCTGGGGTACTTGGTGGTTGGGGTCTTTAGTGGTTGGGTTCCTTGATGGTTGGGATATGGATGTTCAATGGATGTCGTATTATTGCCTAAAATGTGTTCAACTTAATTAATTTCGACTTTATGTATATTCCTAATGCTACACAATATTTTATATTAACTGCACTCTTCACTTGGTACTTTTGTATTATAGTGATCACACTTATACATTTAAAATTCCCGCATTAAATATAGTTAATGTAGATTTCCTATAAAAGATGTAAAATCGATTTCATCCGACCCGAATAAAAATATGTATATCTTGAGGGGGTCATTATCCCCTCAGATTTACCTATTGTTGGTACGTGATTAATATTTAAACCTTTTCTACCTTCGAAAATTTTAATAAAAAATTTATTCATACTATTGTCATTTTGGATTTATAGCCCCATCACTACTTGATTTCTAAAGATGTTTCTGTAAGCGATTAAAATTTAAACCATTTCTCTTCGAAAATTTAAATAATTATTTTCAAGACATCCCTCCTAAACAAAAACAATATGTATCTCTTAATGAAGCCACCATTCCTTCAGATCTACCCGAAGTTGATAAGCAATTAATATTTCAAGCCTTTCTCTCTTCTGAATTTGAAAAATTATTCTTTGTGATATCCTTGTGCATGCAATAATTGTGTGACTTGTTCATGCAAGAATGATGTGACAAATTCCTGAAGACTCAATCTGTCAATAGTCTGTAATCTGTCAATTGAATTCTAACGCACGTGTCTCTAAAGTAGGTCAAATACCTTCTCTTGGTGTTCTGGAGGATGTCCAATTGTCTCCCAAATATAGGTGTATCCCTCAAATTTCAAGGACTTCCATTACTTCTAAGTTATTTTTTTTCTGTTAGTTGTGTCATTTTTATGTTTCTGAGTAGAATAAAAATATTTGATAATAGCTAGCCCTCGCAATAAGGACAGCCCTCTCTTTGCTCTCTTGAGATTTTTTCACACGCTTATTTATTTTGAACGTGTCAAATAAAAAGATAGCTCTTAATTTGAACGTGTCAAATAAAAAGATAGCCCGCTCTTATTTTGAAACGTGTCAAATAAAAAAAATTAGATTAAGCGCCTTCGAATTCCAATCTCTTTGATTAAATTGTTTGCTATACACACCTGTTTAAATGGAGTTTTCCCGCTCAAAAGCAGAAATGTTCTCCCCCCCCCCTCAAAACAAAAAACTCAGCTCACACATTGTAAGCTGTGGCTTAAGGACAAGTGACAACAATCGTTTTTGACTCCTTGCGAGAATTGTACGCAAATTCTGTTTTCCAGACTGTAATATTATATACGTCAATCCAGTCAGAGGTCCAAACTTTCCGAGAATATCAAGGAGTTTTGAACCGTACCATTTTCTCGTAATAAATTCAAATTGACTGCAGAGGAAGAAAAAAAAAACAAAGAAACCAGGGCAACCCTAAAGTGTTGTTCCAATTGCATGGTGATGGTACTTACTCACTTGTACTTGTTGCGAGACCAGACGCGGACGCCTCACCCGGCATTTAGAAGACTACGTATGATTGACTGCCAAACTTTGAAATCCACCAATAGGGTCGAGGTCGTTTTTGGCAGTTGTCCACCAATTCTTAAATTGACCGCCAGGTCGCCTGCGCCAATCTGGCAATGGGACAGCTAGTAGCACTTGCTTTATGATGCGGTCATTGGGTCTTCTAAGGATATGACCAAGCCAACGCAGTCTTCTCTGTTTGACAATCATGGCGACGGGGTCGATGTTACAGCAAATGCGAGCTTTCTACTCTGATATTTTTACCATCGCGAGCTATAATCCTCTTCGTCTTTTTTAACAATAGCTAACAGGGAGCTTTTTTTTTGGCCGAGGAAAGTCGATCAGGTCAAGTGTACTCTAAAAGTGGACGCAAAATTTATAAAATTTAAGTAAGTGAGATAGGTGACTTTTGCACTTAACTAAGGGTTTAAACAATCAAGAGAAATAGCTAAGTGTTTTCAATGTTTGGAACATGAGCCTTTCACACATTTGTGCTTACATGTTTTACATATTTGTATTTACGCTGTCCATAATTTAACCGAGTGTGTTGCTTCCAGGGATTTACGCCAACTATTTGATCGTATATGTGCTTCTTATGACGGTAATTAAATAAAAAAAACACCTTTTTTAACTGAAAGCAAGCAGCCATATTAAAATTTAAAACAAACAGAAATTTTTCCGTATATGAAAGGGGCTGTCACATCCTCAACGCCCCGCTATTTATGCTAAAGTTTTTTATTGTTTTGAAAAGAAAAGCTGTGAGAAAGAGTCAAACTTCAGCGTAAAGAGCGAAGCGTTGAGGAGGGGAAAGCCCCTTTCATACACGGGAAAATTCTGTTCGTTTTAAGTTATAATATTGCTCCTTACTTTCAGTAAAAAAAAAACTTGTTTTTCTATTTATTTAATTTCTGAACGTTTATGAATTAATGCAGGTTTTCAACTTGGCTCACCGAACATGAATAATTAAAACGAAATTTTTATATTAATTTTACTTTTTTTTAACTAATAATAACCTTTAATAACCTAAGTTTGATTTTGTTCCAGTTATTTAAGAATGAATCCTGAATCACAAAGGCTGTTTAAACAGAATAATAACCTCTTTTAAAAGTTAAAAAAAAACTTTAGTGTAAGAGCGAGCTATTGAGGAGAGGCAACCCTCTTATATACGTAATATTTTCTGTTCGTTTTAAGTTTTAATGTTGCTTCTCACTTTCAGTTGAAAAAAACTTGTTTTTATTTATTTAGTTTCTGACTGTTTTTTAAATAATGCTGCGAAATCCAGTGCCCCATTCATGGAAATTATCTTCCCCCATGAAAAATTCCTGAATGGAAAGATCCTCCCACGTAACTCCCTCCTTCCGACCCCCCCCCCCCCCCCCCACCCACCAGAAAAAAAACCCTGACTATATGAAAAATCCCCCATACTATATGTAAACAATGGGCTAGTTTATAACTTGCAGCCCTTCCCCCGGGAACTGTAGAGAATTAAATCGTCCTCAAAGACATAGTTCTTAGATTTTACAACTTGGCTGAACAAAATGGCCATCAGAAAATTTTGATCCAGTGACTTTGGGATAAAAATGAGCGCGGGAGGGTGCCTAGTTGCCCTCCAATTTTTTTGTCACTTAAAAAGGGCACCAAAACTTTTAATTTCCACTCCAATGAGCCCTTTCGCTACATTCTAGGACCACTGGGTCGATACGATCACCCCTGGGAAAAAAAAACAAAAACAAAAAAGCAAATAAACACACATCCGTGATCTTTTTTCTGGCATAAATACAAAATTCCACATTTTGCAGATATGAGCTTGAAAACTTTACAGTCGGGTTATCTGATACGCTGAATCTGATGGTGTGATTTTCATTAAGTCATAATTCTATGACTTTTAGCGGGTGTTTTCCCCTTTTTTCGAAAATAAGGCAAATTTTCTCAGACTCGTAACTTTTGATAGGTATAACTAAACATGATTAAACTTGTATATTTAAAATCAGCATAAAAATACAGTTCTTTTGATGTATCTATTGGTATCAAATTCGTTTTGTAGTGTTTCGGTTACTATTGACTCGGATCGCTCCTTGCTTACCGTTCGTTACCACGAATTGTTTGAAAAGGATTTTTACCGAAACCTGTAGAACATTTAAACATTTGGATATTGCAAGGAGGGGGGGAGTTACTGTTTCATATAGCTGGCATACAATTTTCAGTAACAATTTACAGTAAACATAGGCCTTTGTCAGAACAGAAGAAAGTTGTCAGAATAAGGTTCAGACGATCCTTTTTCTTCTTTTTTGTCGTCCTGGTCGTTCATAAGAGACCCCCCCCCCCCAAAAAAATGATTGGCATCGTTTGACTTACTGATTAGCATGTAGAAAGGTCTACAGCCACATTTGTTGAGCATTTTCTTAGCTAGCCGGTTGACTTCACAAATAGTTCCAGGATTGCTCCTCCCGTAGCTAAAACCGTACTCATGGCCAAAGCCACAGAAACGTTTTGAGGGAAGAAGTCCGTTGACATTTGGCGACGCCACAGTTTGGAGAGCACTTATTGAAATGGAGGTAATTGCTTTTGGAGGTGCAATCACCCATGGTGACGATGACTTTGGGATCTCATCATTCTGATGAACAAGGATCTAAAATAGAAGATTTTGTGACAAACATAAATATACTAGATACCTAGTTTATTAAAAAGGCCAACTCAGGTATATTTATTGTAAAGCTGAACATTGAAAAATTTATAGTTAACATTTCTGAAAGGGAACTGGTAAATAAAACATTTATAGTTAACAAGTTGCTGAATTTGCTGCATTTTACAAAATTTTGAGTAAAGTGGAAACAGAGGGGAAAGGTTAAAAGTTTTCACTTCTCTCATGTTATGAATGGTTTATTTTTGTTGATTTAGTTTTTTTCCAGCTTTGCTTCATGTGAGAAAACTTATTCTTTAATTTAATCTTATCCGATTAAAAGAAAAATTTATGATAGGTAAATTACAAGAACAAAAAGCATCGCCTAAGTGACAGCATGCCCTTAGTAATCAATATAATTTTATGAGACCTGTCGGTATTTTAAGCCTAACACCTTTCTTTTAGTTTTTACCCGGTGATAATTAAGCCCCTTTAGGATAAAACTACCGAAAGTGACTTTTATTGATGCAAGCTCTATCAAACAGGTCGTGGTAACGAACTGTAAGTAAGGAGCAACCCGGCTCAATAGTAACCGAAACTCTAAAAACGGAACATTGATACCAAAAAATACATTACAAGAATTATATTTTTATGTAGATTTCAAATATATAAGTTTCATAACATTTAGTCTTACCCATCAAAACTTACGCGCCTGAGAATATTTGCCTTATTTTCGAAAAAAGGGAGAAACAATCCCTAAAAGTTACAAAACTTTAATGAAAATCACACCATCAGATTCAGCGTATCCAAGAACCCTACTATAGATATTTTAAGCTCCTATCTGCAAAAATGTGAAATTTTGTATTTTTTGCCAGAAGAAAGATCACGGATGCGTGTTTATTTATTTTTTTTTTTATTTATTTTTTTCCCAGGGGTGATCGTATCGATCCAGTAGTCCTAGAATATCGTGATAGGGTACATTCGAATGGAAATTAAAAGTTCTAGTGCCCTTTTTAAGTGACCAAAAAAATTGGAGGGGAGTTTGTCCCCCTCCCACGCTCATTTTTTTCGACAAGGCACCCAATAAAAATTTTGAGATAGCCATGTTGTTCAGCATAGTCGGAAATCTAATTAATATGTCTTTGAGCATGACATAATCCCCCAAAATTCCTGGGGGAAAGGCTGCAAGTTATAAACTTTGCCCATTGTTTAAATATATTTTTGGTTATTGGGAAGTATACAGCCGTTTTCAGGAGGATTTTTTTCTGGTGGGGGGGATGGAGGGGGTCAGAGTTTGGGGGATGGGATGGGGATGGAGGGGGTCGGATGGAGGGGGTTTCATTGTTTAAAAAAAATAGAGTTGTGAGAAAGTCAAACTTTAGCGTATAGAGCGAGGCGTTGAGGAGGGGACAGCCCCTTTCATATACAGAATAATTCCTGTTCGTTTTAAGTTTTAACGTCGTTTCTTACTTTCAGTAAAAACTTGTTTTTTTTATTTAATTTTTGGATGTTTTTGAATTAATGCAGGTTTTAATTTTGGCTCACCGTACATGAATAATTAAAACAAATTTGAATATTAATTTTACATTTATTTGGTTAAATGGTTTTTCTCGAAACCTGTTTAATTTTATTTACGAACGTTTTTATTAGTAATAATTATACGTAACTTACGAATTAACTTACGTAACGAACTTCTATATTCATATATTTTTAATACGTATATTAGAGGGTTCACCCCCTAGTCAATACCTTGCTCTTTAAGCTAAAGTTTGAATTTTGTTCCAATTCTTTAAAAATGACCCCTTAATCACAAATGCCGTTAATTAGAATAAATAGCTCTTATGAAAGTACTAAATAATCTTTGGCTTAAAGAACGAGGTATTGACTAGGGGCTGAACCCAGTCATATACGTAATGTTTTCTGTCGTTTTATGTTTTGATGTTGCTCCTTACTTTCAGTTGAAAAACTTGCTTTTTTTTAAATTATAAATGTCTGATCTTTTTTCAAATAATGCTGGGAAATCCGGCACCCCCTTCTTAGCAATGTCCCTACCCCATGAAAACTTCCTTCATGGAAAGATCCTCCCACTAAACCCCGACCACTCCCCACCCCACCCCTCATTACCAGAAAAAATCCCCCCTGAAAACGTCTGTATACTTCCCAATAACCAATACTATATGTTAACATTGAATAAAGTTCATAACTTTCAGCCTCCCCCCGGGACTTCGGGCGATTGATTCATCCTAAAAGACATAGTTATCATATTTTAAACCATGCTGAATAAAATGGCTATCTCAAAATTTTGATCGGGTGACCTTGGGAAAAATGAGCGTGGGAGGGGGCCTAGTTGCCCTCCATTTTTTTATCACTTAAAAAGGGCACTAGAACTTTTAAATACCGTTCCAATGAGCCCTCCCACGATATTCTAGAACCACTGGGTCGATACGATCACCCCTGGGGGAAAAAACAAAAAACAAACAAACAAATAAACACGCATCCGTGATCTTTCTTCTGGCAAAAAATGCAAAATTCCACATTTTTGTAGATAGGAGCTTGAAACTTCTGCAGTAGGGTTCTCTGATACGCTGAATATTATGATGTGATTTTCATTAGGGTTCTATACCTTTTAGGGGATCTTTCCCCCTTTTTTCAAAAATCAGCCAGATTTTCTCAGGCGCGTAACTTTTGATGGGTAAGACTAAACTTGATGAAACTTGAATATTTTAAATCAGCATTAAAATTTGATTCTTTTGATGTATCTATTGGTATCAAAATTTCGTTATCTACAGTTTCGGTTACCATTGAGCCGGGTCGCTCCTTACCTACAGTTCGTTACCATGAACTGTTTGATTAGTTTGATGAGGTCGTGTGTGTGATCATTCTACATCTGAAAAGCGACAAAGGATTAAGAGATGCAGTGACTCCCTAATATACAAACAAAAATATCTAATAATATCTAAAAAAAAGTAGAAAAACACCAACTCAAGATGACAGGAAAGAAGTAATGAAAGTAGACTGATGGGTTAGTTTATAATAATATTATTTCCTGGAAGTCTCAGCAACTTTTGATTTTATAGTGTTATAACTATAAAAGAGAAAACATATTCAGCTGGAATCGTCAGCGAGACACTTTTCGGGGAGAATTTTCAGCTAGAATGGAATTTTCCATGGAAGAATTTTCCGTGGGGGAAGGAATTTTCTATGGAAGGAGAGCTGGATTTTTCGATATTATTGAAAAACGATCAGAAATTAAATATAAAAAACAAGTTTTTTCAACTGAAAGTAAGGAGTAGTATCAAACCTTAAAACGAACAGAAATTAGCAAGTACATGAGTGGAATTGCCCCCTCTTCAATACTTTGCTCTTTACGCTAAAGTATTGTTTATAAATTTATAAATTTTTAAAAACTTCATATGGAAGAGGTGGCTGTATAAACTTTGGAGGGGGTTCATTGATTGGAAATCAAAAGTTCTAATTCACTTTTTAAGAGTCAATAGTGATTGGAGAGCCAGGGACTTATAAGGTTTTTATGTAAGGAGTGGTCGTATTGACTTCATAGGTGGATCAATTGATTGAAAATTGAAAGTTCCAGTAGCATGGTTTGAGTCAAAAGTGATCGGAGGGCATCTATTCTCCCCTCCCCCGCCTGCCACACACACCCTCTTTTACCTAAATGTATTCGTCCAAAATTGTGATATAGCCAGTTTGTTTGAAATAGTCCAACGATTAAATATAACAAAAACTTTAGGGTCAACATACCCCCCCCCCGGAGCCCAGGGTAAGGCAGTAACTTATGCCCCGGGGGGAATATAATGTTTTTATGGAAGGAATGGTCGTATAAACTTCAGAGGGGACTCGAATGATTAGAAATTGAAAGGTCTACTTCCTTTTTAAGAGTCAACAGTGATCCGATGACAACTAGCGCTCCCCTTAACTCTCTTTTCCCAAAATGTGTCCGATCGAATTTGTATATAGCCGTTTTGTTCAAATAGACCAAAGATCAAATAACAAAAACTCCAAGGATAATAAAAACCCAAGAACCCTGGGGCAAGTGTTGTAAATTATACCCCGGGATATATAAGGTTTTTATGGAAGAAATGGTCGTATAAACTTCGAAGGGGGCTCATTCGATTGTAAATCAGAATTTATAGTGCCCTTTTTAAGAAAAAAAGTGATCGGAGGGCAACTAGCCCCCCCAGGTCCTTTTCCTCCAAATAAATCCGACCAAATTTTGAAATAGCATTTTGTTCAAAATAGTTTAAAGATCAAATAACAAAAAACTCCAGGGTTGACACAACCCCCCAGAGCCCGGGAGCAAGTGTTGTAAGTTATGCTACGAGGGCATTTAAGGTTTTATGTAAGGGGTGGTTGTATGAACTTCAGAGATGGCTCATTTAATTGGAAACTGAATTTTCTAGTCACCTTTTGAAGACTCATTAAAAGTGATCGGAGTCCATCTACCCCCCATCCCCCACACCCTCTTTTCCTCAAATGTTTCCGATTAAAATTTTGAGATGGCCATTTTGTTTGAAGTAGTTCAACGATCAAATGATAAAACTTCGGGGTCAACATAACAGGAGTATGCTAAGTATGGATTTGCTTGGCTTATGTTCCTTCCCATACTATTTGCTTCGTTTATGTTCCTTCCCATGCTATTTGCTTGGTTTATGTTCCTTACTGTGCTATTTGCATAGATTTATACACCTTTTCAAAGAGAGTTAGTATCCCCTCGCATGACCTTATGGATTTGCTGGGTTTATGTTCCTTACTTTGCTATTTGTATAGACCACTACACCTTTTCAAAGAGAGTGAGCATCCCCTCACAATGTTGTATGGATTTGCTTGGCTTATGTTCCTTACTCTGCTATTCTACGGGACCTCTACACCTTTTCAAAGAGAGTGAGTATTCACTCGCACCTATGTTATACTTTGCTTACTTTATGTTCCTTAGCATGCATCAATTGATACGAACGGTACAAGTCTTGGCAGACATATTTTGTTAAGTTCAATAACCAAAATTCCTGATATTGCGTATTCAAAGATGGTCTCTTTGTAAAAATACTATTTTACAGCTGGAGGCCTTATAATCATGTTTTTTTTCAGTATAAATTAAGATACAATTGATCTTTCTGGATCAGTTGATTAATAGAAATTGTATTAAGCCTATTACAATCAAATTTATTCATTTTTCTAATGGAGAACAAAAGAATTGTGATGGTAAGTAAATATACATGATTCATGAACTATCATAAGAACATAATCCTTTTTTTTCCCTTAGATATCTGCCAATATGTCATTTAAATCTTGCTTTTACTTTTTAAACGGCGAGCAAAGGTTTTTCGTCATAGTTGTCTTTTAATTACCTCTAATAGTGTTCGAATTGACAAGGGTTCGCAACAATTTCTATTTTTAACTCAACAGATAGCAATAATCTTACGTGTCATAAATAATTGAAAAAGATCTGTAGTTGTCATCTTTTGGGACTGTGTATTGTGGAATTGAAGGGGGCAGCGCCCAATGGAGGGTTCTGCCATTTTCGTTACTAATGAATTATCTAACGAAGGCTTAGATTTGTAAGAAAAAAGAGTCCGGTTAAGGCTAATATAATACTGGGAGGGGGATTAAGTTTTGAAGGGGTGAAAAATGGTACTTAATTAGTAGCTGGTAAACATGTGACTAGGTTTGAAATGCTTTATGAGAAATAGGTTATTGCTAATGATACTTCCTTGACAAATTTTTTATTATTTTATTTTATTGCTATTAGCCAAACGTTGCATTGTGTGTGCTACACAGACTAGTGAATATTTAATTAGAAACTAGGTTAATTGCTAATGCATTACCTCCCTACGGCAGATATTTTTTTCATTGTATTTTATTGCCTATTACAGGCAAGCGTGTGCGTTGCATGCGTAGTGCGGTGCCACACCAACTAGCTAAAATATGTTACTCGCGGTCCTTCTATTTTACTATTCAATTATTTTCAGCCTGCTAAAGACCAGTATCCTGCCTAGCGTGGGAAATTGATGTTTTGCGCGGGGGCTTAAAAATTGCGCCTACTTATTTAAAGCCCAGCTAGCTAAACATGATGACTTTGAAATGTTTTCCTTGCCTTTTACCCTCCCCCCTTTTCTGCATTCATTAGAAATAAGGTTTATTAGGCTAATGATACTTCCTCGACACTCCCCCCCCCCCCGATATTTTTTTTTATTGCTATATGTATTGACACCTCCATTAGCCAAACCGCCTGCGTTGTGTGTGCCACAATCAACTAGTAAAAATATTTATCGGGCCTTTTTTTCTGTTGCTTCAATTATTTGTCAGTGATAAAGCCACTATAATGACCTCAGCCGAGAGCGGCAAAGCTAAAGTTTGTTGGGAACGTGCGCGTAGGTAAAAATGGTAGTAATTATTTAAGTGACCCGGTAAACATGTAGACTATGCAAAATGCCATTCATTGAGCGAATATGGTATATTTAAGCCCCCTAATGATACCATTCCTCGCCACACCGATATTTTATGATATTGTAATTTTCCATTAGTCTATTCAGCCACCAAACGTCGCTACTGCTATAGTCCGTGGTGCCACACCAACTAAGTAAATATTTATCGGGCTTTTATTACTTTTCAAGTATTTTCAGTGATCAAGCCAATCTAATGCTAGGGTGGAAATTAAGTTTTGAAGCACGGGGTAAAAAATCGGCTACTTATTTAGTACCCGAGTAAACATTGCCTGACTCTGCAAATCGCCCTTCATTCAGGAAATAGGTCTATTGCTAATGATACAATCCTCGACAGATTCATGGTTTATTGAGTATTTTTATTGCTTTATTAGCCAAAACTTCGCCGTTCCGTGCCGATTGTCGTGATATGGGTGTGTGTGTGTGTGTGTGTTGTGTGGTGTGTGTGTGTGTGTGTTGTGTGTGTGTGTGTGTTGTGTGTGTGTGTGTGTGTGTGTGTGTTTGTGTGTGTGTGGTATGTGCTATTAACAAAATTTGTAATTTATTATTCACTTGTTTTATAAATAATGCTTTAAGCAGAATTTTTAATTTATTATGCATTTATTTGATAAATAATAATACGAATACAAATCCAATTAAGAAAAAAAACATTTGTTTGATAAATAATGTGAATACAAATCCAGCTAAGAAAAAAATAAATAGTGAGTTATAATTGTGATACAACTTTCCTCGAAGAAAAAAACTCAATCCATTCATTTTAGTTTCAGGGGGAAGCTACAAAAACAACTGCCTTCCCTGGCCCAGAACCTCAGAATATCATGGGTAATTGTCCACTCTCACCGGAACAATCAGATGATGTTAGTGAAGGTACGTTGTCTACTATTCCCCTGGATTTCCAGTTTACAACGGAAGAAATGAATACTCTTATGGAAATTGTTGGATCTGATGTTTCCGGGGACATTTTTGACGATGACTTTATTATTAGTGAATTAGGTCCTGTGCAAATAGGTGCAGGACATGAAAATATTGTCGCGTCCCCGGAACTACGTGAATTTTATTTGTTAGAATCTGCTCTAGATCACTTACAAACACATAGGGTAGATTTTAATCCTTCCGAGGAAAACCTGGTTGACGGGAGTGTCATTTTAACAGACCCTGTCAATGTTCGTCATACCTATATCGAGCGAATTCGAGCACTTATTGAGATTCAGATTCAGAATTGGGGGGTCAGGGGGGATTAAGGCATCAGTCAATCAAAATGTTTATTTACAAAAGGGGACATCAGGGGACATTTTTTATTTTAATTTTTCAACTGGCAACCAAACTTTTTACCCTGGTCTAAATGAATTTGAGGTAACTTCTTCGATTGGGTCAATAAATTAATATCAACTTTGGACACATTTAACGAGAGGGGAAGCGTGTCCACAATTTTATAAATTAAATATATGGATCTGAATCTCAAAGGATTTAAAAAAAACTTTATTTTAAGGGGGGCGGGTAGTAGTTGACGAATAAAATGTCACCCAGATTTGTCGGCTACAGGGGGGGGTTCAGGGTTTCGATTTTGAAACAGGGCTGAAATGTTTTAAATAAACATTTTTAGCAGCAGCTCATAAAACATTAAAAAGTGATTCAACAATGAAAAATCTCGACAGACTTGCACGTAATGGTGAAAACAATTTCCCAAAAGTAAATTTTTATTGTTTAGAGGGAAAGTATCCGGTGTCCTTAAAAGAAATAACCATATTTGAAAGAGCAAATGAAAATCTTGGGTTGGGGGTGGTTGTTTTCAGTATGACACAGAATTTGTAAATGGGGGAAAGAAACCGAATAAAAAAGGGGTTTTATATTCAGTTAGGACACTGTTGGTAGATAATGTTAAAAATTGGGTTTGGATTGTCTATGAGCCTCCCAAAGATGTAAACTCCTACGGTCATTTTTTGCCCGTTACGGCAATAAGTCGACTCTTATCTCAAGGCAAAAATATGGGGAACGTCACTATTGCCCCATGTGTCTCCCCATTTAAAATTGAAAGAACATTCCTGAATCACATGAGATATTGCAAACTTCATTGCAATCGAAGCATAGAGATGCCGACAGGAGACAAAGCTACTTTAAAATTTAAAAACTTCCAAAATTCCCTGCTACAGATTGATAAAGTATCCTTGGACGGTGAATCAAGACTGTTGGAGGTATCGGACCCATCAAGGCCAAATATAGTCAAGGAATAAAAACTTGTTGCGTGTTCCTATGCGCACGCCCGACGCGATTCCAACAATGAAATGCAATTGGAAGAGTTTTTTATGACTATGGATGAGGAGGGGAGCATGGAGAAATTATTGGTGTGTTTAATAAAAACAACAAATAAGTCTATTTCACGATTGCGTCACACCAACTACCCAATGTCATTATCAGATAAGGAGCAACGGGCACTAGAGAAGGGACAGATTGTTGGGTTTGGAGGGGTGCTCTTGCCGCAAAAGATGCTGTTCCGGATCACAATCACCTTATTGACCCTAATTCAACGGGGAAAAGTAACTTTCGGGGGTGGGCTCACAATTCATGTAATTTAAAAATTAAACAGCAGCTCTCTCTTCCGGTTTTTATACATAATTCTAACTACGATCTGAAGCATGTGCTACAGGTAATGGCAGATCTGCAAAGAAGTGGAGTTGTGGATGATGCATGGGTGATAGACAGCTTTTCCTACAAAATCATTCCTAAATCATCGGAAAAGTTGCTTGTTTTGGAATTTATGTGGAGATATGTTGAAGACGACGTTGAGTACACGAATAAAAGTCACTTTTTAGATTCCTTCAGTTTTTTTCCCAAATCTTAGAGCGAATTAATTCAAGTGCAGAAAAACGATGACGACTGCAACGCTTTCCCCCTTCTCAAGCAACAATTTACAAATGATTTATATGATTTGTTGACGGTCAAGGGCATATATCCTTATGATTATTACAGCTCAATGTCGAGATTCGCTGAGGAAACGACTCCCTTGATCGAGTCGTTTTACGACAGTCTACAAGATCGTAGGTGTACTCCTGATGAATACAGTTTTGCCAAAAAAGTGTGGGCAGAGGGAGGGTGTAAAAATGGGTTTGACTAATGCAAGCTGTATTTGTCAAGTGATGTGCTAAATTTTTTAGACATTATGTGTAAAAATACGGACAAAATATATAAGGAATTTAATCCTGATTTAGGATATTATTTTTCATCTCCTCATCTGGTAATGGACCTCATCCTAAAAATTAGCGGGGAAAAAATGGGGCTGATCACTGACATCGATCAGCACCTGTTCATCGAGAGGTCAATGAGGGGTGGATACGTTTTTTATGGGGATCATATCTTGGAAACTGATCCAACTGGAGAGAAGACGGGGACAAAATCGGATGCATCGTTCCTTGATATGAATTCCCTCTACCCCTCGGCCATGTCTCATTATGCGCTACCCTGCGATGACTATAAATGGCTCAATAACCCTCAAGCCTCCAATTTTCCAAAAATTGACAGTTTTGAGGAGAATTGGCCGGTTGGATGGGTTTTTGAAATTGATGGGGAGATACCAGTTGAGCTTTACGATTCGGTAAAGGATTTTGCTTTTCCATGCATAAATAGACCTGTGTCTAGGGACTCTTTGAGTCCCCGCAACAGACGTTTGGTCGAGGTGGAGGGATTGCATTGGTCACCTTCAAAATAAAAGCTTATTGCCGACCTCCTGCCGAAGAAAAATATTGTTGTACATCATGTGGCTTTAAAATGGATGTGCAACAACGGTTTTAATGTCACAAAGGTTCATAGAGCCCTCCAGTTCAGTCAAAAACCCTATTTGAAAACGTTTGTTGACACTTTTGTCAAGAAACATTCTGAAGCGCAGACAAAAGCCGAAAAAGAAATTTATAAGCTCATTTTAAATTCGGCTTTTGGTAAAAAGTGCGAAAGTGTTCGCAATAGGAATCGTTATGACGTCCTGACTGATCCCAAACAATGTGCTCGAATTATTGCCGATCCAAACTACACTTCCTTTACAATCTCTGGCCCGGACATGGTACTATTGAATAGGAAAAAAGAAGCATTGTCCTGAATAAAAATATTGCTGCAGGCAGTGCGATCTTGGAAATCTCTAAAAAGCTCATGTTGGAATTCTACTACAATGTGGCTAGGTTACAGGGGCAGGAGAAGGGACAAGTAGAGGTCTGCTACGGGGACACGGATTCTCTACTGTTAAAAGTAAAAACTCAAAACCTACTTGATGATTTGGCGCACGGTGAAATCATCAGTTCTCAGAGGGACTACACCAACTGGAGTGGGGAGGTCTACCCAGAGCTAGTGAAACATCGGGCGCAAAATCAACTTTTAGTTTTAAAATCAGAAACGGGAAGTGACATGATTTCCCGTGGTATGTTTGTAAGTCTGAGGGTGTACTTTATACTTACACACGACGAGGAAATCAAAAAACGTTGCAAAGGAGTACCTACGTGCTATGTGGATAAGAATTTTGATATGGACGTTTATAGGAATTGTATTGTTAAAAATACAATTCTACGAGCGAAATTGTTGGCAATTCGTTCGTTAAACTACAGGAACTTCACTGTAAATAAAAAAAATTTCCATGAGTACTATTTCCGACAAGGTCTATGTTTGTAAAGACGGTGTGACTCCCCCCCTGGGGCACTATTTAACTTCCAACTGAGCCGAATGTGTTAGTCATAGGGAAAGTTTCGGTTTGAGTAAAGTCCAATAAAACAAATTTCCCAAAACCTTGGGGGGAGGCCTCGCAACCCGGGAGGACCCTTCGGCCGCCCGTTTGGCCACTGCGGAGGGGGGCGCCGCCACCAACGGTATCTTTTTTTTACTTAGAGCAGATTTTTTTTTGTACTTTTGTAAATATACATGTTATTGTGTTCAAATTAAAAATGGTGTAAAAAAAGCGACATTATTTTAAGAGTATTTTTTATAAATAAAGTATATTTATTACAATGCTATTTTCTAGTGCAATTTTAAAATAAATTTTGCATTTTTTATTATAAATAAATTAAAAAAAAACCTTAAGTGTATTTTCTTGTTTAATGTGTTTTTTTCTGTAATGTATTATTTGTAAAATGCTTTTTTTATGTTTATAGTACAAGAAATGTGATTCTTTATTGATTTTGTTCTTCTCATTATTTCTGAACGGACTAGTACTACTAGGGAAATTATTTAGTCATTAGACAACTATAGTCTACAGTTAGTTGTAGGTGAACTCTTAAAGGGAACATGCATCCATTTAAAACACCATTCAGATCGTTTCTGCGAGGTCCATCAATGTCAGGCAAAACGACACTTTTAACTAAAATAATTAAAAATTGCGATAAAATGTTTGTGGAAAAGCCGAAAAAAATATACTATTGTTACAGTATTTGGCAGGAGTCATACGATAAAATAAAAGTAATTGCCATCTCGGG
>JAPEVW010000085.1:0-30000 GCA_027921565.1 Artemia sinica | reverse complement strand
TTCCATTTTAGAATGGAGAATATTGTATTTTTTTTGTTTTAAGCTGGAAAAAGAAGGATTTTTAGAGGAAAGACTTGATGATATAGGTTCTCCCCTTAAATAATAGGGCCTATGTTAACTAGGATCATTATAGCCTACATATTTTAAGGTAAGAATTGTTTTCTTAACATGTCTCCTTATCAGGGGCCACAATTCTAAACTTATACCCACCTCTTCTGGTAAACAATTCCAAAGTCTTTCCATTCTTGAGCTTCTGAGAAAAGAGTTCCAGAATATATAAATAAGAGTATTTATTTTTGACTAATTTTTAATTTCAGTGGTCAAGCAGAAATTTTATCACCAAGCAGGGTTGCCTAGCTTAAGACGAATGAAATGTCCCGGGAGCATCTAAAACTTTGTCATTTCTAGCCAAATTATGTCCATATTTTGTGGATAAAATGTCCACAGTAGACCCCGTAGCCACGCCGAAAAGTCGGCGGCGCGCCGCCGAAAAAAAAACGGTGGCCCGCCGCCGAGCTAAAATCAGCGCGCTGACGCCGCCGCTGATTCTATTGGCGGCGGCGTCACTAATACGCCGCCGTTATTTTGTTTTTTTCCCCTATTTTTTACTTATTGATATCAACCTCTGGGCTTCAACCGCAATACCGGCTAATCTGTTTCTTAAAGATAAATACTGTCATCTTTGGCTCGCCATGTATATCGGTTCGTAGGAAGAAGCAGAAGAAATTTTTCTTGAAACAAAAAGTGTAATAAGCTAGTATCTTTTATTAAATCCTTCATAGAAGTGCGAAGTTTCATTGTTTGTGTTGGTTCAGCCTCTTCAACCCAAAAGACAATATCCAAAGGCCTACCTCAGGGAGCAGTCCTCAGTTGCCTCCTATTTGCCCTATATCTCTGGGACATGAACCTACCCCACACAAATCTACAATATGCTGATGATCTGGTGCTATTGTCATCTGGCAACACCTTTCAGATAGCACAGTCAAATCTGCAAAAGTCACTTTTCCAGTTTGAAAAATTCTCTCAACATTCAGATTTACCCATTGCACCCACCAAGTCAAAAATAATCCAATTTCACCGGATGCGAAACCATGTTAATGCAAAACTAACTCTAAATAAAATGACTATTCCAGAAGATAATAATATTAATTACCTAGGTCTCATGCTTGACCAAAAACTTAATTTCCACCTTCATATTTCAAACACAATAAAAAAATGCTATAGAAAAGTAAATATACTAAAAAGACTTCTTGACACACCCTAAGGTTGTAAAGAGAAAACCTTACTCCAGTTTTATAAATCACATATAAGACCCCATATTGACTATGGGCTCATCGTCTATGGTGCATGTGCAAAGACCCAGATGCAAAAAATTGAAACAACACAAAATGATATAATACGTCTCATATTTGGTCTTAGGAAACCCACAAGCACCAAGTTTCTGCTTATGGAGAGTAGATTAACAACAATAAGGGAGAGACGCAGCTTTCTCTTGATAAAACAGCTTACAAAAATTGAATCAAATAGCTCACACACATTACATAAGTGGTTAAGAAATCCAGCCATGTATAGAGGTATTGCAGATGAGTATGCCAATATTCAAAAGAAGTTCCCTGTACCAGCAAAGTCTATTGCACCTACTTTCCCCCAATCCCCTCCATGGAATTGGTCATTTCCCATAATAAATACTGAATTTTCAAAATGGAATAAAGATTTAACCCCCATTGCTTTTGTCCAAAAAAATTTTGCAGAACTTAATTCAATTACCTATAAGAATCACTTCCAAATATTTGTTGATGGGTCAAAAATGAATGAGAAGGTTGCAAGTGGTGTTTTCCTTCCTCACCTGAAAATTGCAATGGGCGAGAGATTATTTAATAATTTATTTATAATGTCTGCTGAGTTAAATGCCATAATCATGGCATTAGAACACCTTAAGCAAAACCAACCTTTGATTGAAAATTCGAATAATATTATCATCTATTCCGACTCTTTATCAAGCCTTGAGTTGCTGGCCTCAGCTTCTAAATATAAGTTGGACATTGACACTTATCATTGTCTCAGTATTATTGATAATCTTGCTTCAAGTGGCATAAAAACTTACTTTCAGTACATTCCTAGCCACTCTGGCATAAGTGGTAATCATCAGGTTGATGAAATAGCTAAAAATGCTATAAATATTGACCAGCCAAGTGGGAGACCAATCCCAATTAGAGATATTTACCGATGGAGGCTATCAGATATTAATTTTAATAAGATTAATCCTATCCTTTCCCCTTTCCCAATAAGTATCTTTCTAAAATTTATCATAGAATTCGTTCTGGAACAAATGGACTAAATTTCCTTGCATTCTCATATAAGCTTTCTAATTCAAGTGGTTCAATTCCCCTGTCCCCTCTTTGCAGGCATTGTAATATGAATAATGAAACAATTGACCATTGCCTATTTGAATGTAATATGCTGACGTCTGCACAACATACTTGCTTTGTAAACTGTTAAAATACTTCAAACACCACAAAATCCCACTATCAGCCAAGAGCCTAGCCAACTATACCTGCACACAGAGCATAGAAATCGACATCTATCATCTTATATTTGAACTCCTAGAGTCGAAAGATCTGCTGAAAGATATCTGAATATATCTAATAAATATGAGGCAATCAAGCCAGTAGCTCTGTAGCCCACAGAGTGAAGCAAAAGGACAATGGCTAAATAGTTTTACTGAAAAGCCCGCCTGCTGTTAAATAGAAGAAGAAGAAGAAGAAGAAGTGTAACAAAAGTGTATCCAAGCTATCAAAGAAAGTAAACAGATTTTTTTTGCGAATGGTATCAAGTTTTCCATTTCAGGTCAACTAGAGGATGTATGAAACTAAATTAAACACTACTATTTGTGTCCAGATTTTTAAAAGGGTCTATGTTGTTAAAAATTGCTGAAAATTTTTTTCCAGCATTACAAATAGCAGGCCAAATTATAAATTCTTAAAAAAACGAAAAGATTTAAAGTATTATTTTCTTTTTCCCAGAAAAGATTATGTCAATATAAAACGAACAGAAATTAATTAAGAAAACTGTTTCCACAAAATAAGTTTTTCAGAGAAAAGTAAAGAACTCCATTAAACAAAAAATGAGCAAAAATAAAATCAAATAATCTATCAAGCTTGAAACTACCACAAATCAGCATCTATAAATAAATGAAACCCAAAACGAACAGAAATTACAATAAATAACCGAGTCAAACTCAAAACGAGCAGAAATTAACATAAGTTGGGTTCAAAACCCCTATGCCTTCCCAAGGCCAGAACATAATTTGCACTTTACTGAAAAAAATACAAATAGATAGATAGATAGATAGATAGATAGATAGACAGATAGATAGATAGATAGATAGATAGATAGATAGATAGATTTATTTTCCATATACCAGTAAAATAATTACATAACAATCTACAAATCCCCACAAAGGCTCCATGGCCTGTAGGAGGGGGATTATGAAAAGATCAAATAAACATTAAACATTTAAACGCTTAAGATTTAAACAATATAAACATAACATTAATATTTAAACATATAAACATAAGCATTTTAACTTTTAACATGTAAAGCATTTGCTTAATAAAAAAAAAAAAAAAAAAAAAAAAAAAAAAAAAAAAAAAAAAAAAAAAAAAAAAAAGGAGAGTTCACTAAATAAGCTTTATCAAACTACAGTGAATCACAACATCTATAAAAAAAAAGGAGAGTTCACTAAATAAGCTTTATCAAACTACAGTGAATCACAACATCTATATATATATAAAAAAAAAAAAAAAAAAAAATTAAATGAAAAAAAAACTATTGGCAGCAGGCAAAAGTAAAGAAAATTAATCACATGAAAACAAATATTTTTTTACTAGTCTTTTGAAGGTGCCAAACGAGTGGCATTCTCGAGCCGAATCGGGAAGGGTGTTCCATGTCAAATGACACGCAACAAGAGGATTAAAATCGGATCTTATTGTTGGTGTATGGGGAATTTGGATATTTAGAGAACTACGGAGTTGATAATTTGACCGATCAGATACAAAAGAAGACGTAAATCTAAGGGACCTAGGAATATCACCATGGAGCTGAAGAAAAGCGAAAGACGCACAGGAAAGAATATAAAGTTTTTTAATATCAAGTAACGGTTTAGTTGCCGAACGATTTACATCCTGGATAAGATTTATAGCTTTATCATAAGTATTCGAAAGCGGTTTGAGAAAAGAAGGGAAAGTAGACATCCATATGACTGAACAATAGGAAACATAAGAATGAATTAAGCTATGAAATAGGATTCTTAGAATTGGCCCTGGAAAGATATGTTTTAGTTTTCTTAGAATACCGAGGTTTCTGCATACCTTCATTTTAATCAAATCAATATGGTGTTTAAAAGATAAATTTTCATCTAGGAGGATACCTAGGAAACGGACATGGCCATCCTTTGGTCTACTAATAAAGCCTTTGGATATATGAATTTCAGATAATTGAGGACAAGCCTGGGATATACGAGAAAAAACTAAAAAACTAGTTTTAGAAACATTTAAGGCAAGAGAGTTAGCATCAAACCAAATTGAAACTCTCTCAAAGAGGTCCACTAACTTTGTACGAACCTCATCCTCTGTTCTCCCAGAAGTAATAAGGGTGGTATCATCGGCAAAAGTAACAAGAGAATCCGAGGTATGCAAACTATAGTTGTGGGTAAGGGAGACTGTTGGATGACATAGACGACAGCAATAAAGAGGATTTTTATTTCTAACTGCAAAAATTAGGTCATTTATATAAATTAAAAACAGTGCCGGCCCTAAAACTGACCCTTGAGGGACCCCCTGGTCAACACTTGATGGTGAGCGAAAAAGTGGATCAACAGAAATTATTCTACCAGACAAGAAAGACTTGAACCAATCAAACGCACTACCTCTTACGCCAAAATGAGAAAGTTTAAATAGAAGAACACTGTGGGTTAAAGAATCAAAGGCTTTACGAACATCCAGAAACAAAGCAGCAGGAATCAAATGGGAATCTATGGCAGAGTGAAGATAATTCAGTAAAACTGCACAAGCATGCTCAGTCGAATGATTTGCTCGAAAACCAAATTGAAAATTGTGAAAAAAATCTTTAGAAGTAAGAAAATTATTAAGACGAGAAAGCATCGCCTTCTCAAATATTTTGCTAAACACAGACAACAAAGAAATTGGCCGATAGTTGGCTGGATCATTTCGTGTCCCCCCCTTATATAATATGATGACTCGAGCACGCTTGAGACTACTCGGGAAAATACCATGCTGAAAGGAGAGGTTAATAAGTTTTGTTAAGGGATAAATAATGGAAGGAAGTATGAACTTAATTACTTTAGTAGGAATATTATCAGGGCCAGACGACGAACAATTTTTCAATCCCATAACAATTTTAGCTATTTCTTTCTCCGTCGCTGGTTCCAAAAACATTGACTTCATACAAGGTGGCCCAAGATAAGACCTGAAGTTGGATCCTGAAGGAGAAGAACCAACAGCCGAAGCGGTCCTTTTACCAATATTCGCAAAATATGAAGTAAATGCATCTTGAACATTCAGTTCACCTTCGAATGATTTTGCCATCGAGATCCAAAAAAGAAGGGGATGGTATAGGGGTTTTGAGCCCAACTTATGTTAATTCCTGCTCGTTTTGATTTTGACTCGGTTATTTATTGTCATTTCTGTTCGTTTTGGGTTTCATTTATTTATCGATGCTGATTTGTGGTAGTTTCCCGCTTGGTAGATTAATTGATTTTATTTTTGCTCATTTTTTGTTTAATGGAGTTCTTTACTTATCTTTGAAAAACTTATTTTGTGGAAATTGTTTTTTAATAATCTGGAAAAGATCTAGAGCTAGTGTAGAAATATATCTATAAAAATGAATTACATTTTTTTGCACAGTAAGCAGAGCACACTGAAGTTGAAGTAGCCTTAAACTTTGACTTGAAACTTCATAACTTGACCACTTCTTTCAGAAAAGAATTTTGGAGGGTTATTCCGTGTTGATAAGAAAAGCGGGTAAAGGTGCAGTTTAGTTCCCTCTAAACTATAGGGCGCAGGAGCCCTATGGTAAAGGTACAGGTTAGTTTCTCCCTTATAAAAACAACTTATTTCAGCAGATACAAAGAAGAAGCCCATTTGCGGCATTCTTAGGGACCCCAAGGTCCAATGCTAGTATCAGATCCCGCGAGTGTCAGTTTACGCTCGTCAAATTTTGGCTGTACTGGCCACAAGTACCCCAGCTAAACGGCTTTTTAGCACTACAGGACTGATAGTGACTGCAAAAAGATCAATTACTCCAGGCAGAGTGAACTAATTCACTTTTGTTACATCAATTGTAACTGAAGTGATGTAACCGCTGATTTAAAATTATTGTTAAGCCATGGTATCTAACTTGTATACAGTGTTTTTTTTATGTTGTTATTTGTTTTTTTCACTTCCTTTTCGTATGTATTTGATGAACTAAGAGATGTTTGAACTTCAAACTTTGAAAGTTATACACACATTAGCCCAAGTCATTAACAAGAAGAAAATGACTAAACACGGGATTTTATAGGAATAATGTGATGTTAAACATTAACACAACATAGGTTTCCCTGGGGCTAGTGCATAAAAATGAGAAGTCTACATGGTCTGATTGACGGGGAATATAAACACTTTCCGCACGGCCCAACAAATTCCTGTTTTGTCATATTGTTTTTGTATGTTTTTAGCCAACTATTTGAAAATCCTTACTAAAATCAAGTTGAGGTTGAACGTGCTTGGTGAAGTTTGATTTTTATTATTATTTTTAATCAGAAAATCAGCGCGCCGTGGCGCGCCGCCGGTAAGAAATTGGAAGCGCGCCGCCAAAAAAATTTCGGCATGTCTGGCGGCGCGCCGCCGCCGATACTAAATCAAACATTCTCCGCCGTCATGTCGGCGTGGCGCGGCTTCGGAGACTAGTCCACAGTATGTCCATCTTGAAATCTCAGAAACTAGTTTTTCTTATGGCTTGTAGACCTCTATCAAAGTGGCCATTTAATATCCAATATAGTGAAACTGAAAAAAAATTATTTAATACAACCAAATCCATGGAAATCAAGTAGTGAGCTGATTATGAGTATGAACCATCAAGGACCGTAAGCACCATTGACCCTAACCACCAAGGACCTCAACCTCAGAAGCCTCCCCATACCCTGAACCTCCAAGGGGTATCCTCCTCCCCCAAACTTTTTGCACCCCCCCCCCCCCCCCAAAAAAAAAATTTGTGCCCCCTCCCCGTTTTTTTTTTCTTATCATGGTATTTTATTCAACTTTTTTTTTAACATCTCTTAGAATAACATGAAACATACTTAAAACATAAGAAAATCACATTTAATATTTACCAAATTCAAAATGAGAATGATATAGAAATGTTACTCGTGACTTTTACTATTAGAAAAATATTGTTTGTAGTAGCACTTTTTCTATTGGACTAAATTTTTTTTGGACTTCGAAGTTATTCAACTTTTTTTTACGTATCTTAAAATGAGAGTTATAGTTTTAGTTGAGAGTTTTAGTTAGAGTTATATTTTAGTTTAGTTTTAGTTAGGAGTTTTAGTTTAGAGCTGTAGTTTAGTTTTAGTTAAAAGTTTTATTTTATGGTTTTAGTTTAGAGTTATAGTTTAGTTTTAGCTAAGAATTTTAGCTTAGAGTTTTAGCCTAGAGTTTTTAGTTACACTTATAGTTTAATTTAGTTTCAGTTAAGTGTTTTAGTTTATATTTATAGTTTAGTTTTAATTAAGAGCTTTAGCTTAGAGTTTTAGCCAAGAGTCATAGCTTAGAGTTTTTAGTTACACTTATAGTTTAGTTTAGTTTCAGTTAAGAGTTTTAGTTTAGAGTTATAGTTTAGTTTAATTTAGTTAAGAGTTTAGTTAAGAGTTTTAGCCTAGAGTCTTAGCTTAGAGTGTTTAGTTACACTTATAGTTTAGTTTAGTTTCAGTTAAGAGTCTTAGTTTAGAGTTATAGTTTAGTTTACTTATAAGTTAAGAGTCTTAGCTTAGAGTTTTAGCCTAGAGTCATAGCTTATAGTTTTTTAGTTACACTTATAGTATAGTTTAGTTTCAGTTTAGAGTTTTAGTTTTAGGAGTTATAGTTTAGTTTTGTTTTAGTTATGAGTTTTAGACTAAGTCTTAGCTTAAAGTTTTTAGTTATACTATAGTTTAGTTTAGTTTCAGTTAAGAGTTTTAGTTTAGAGTTATAGTTTAGTTTAGTTTGTAGTTTAGAGTTAAGAGTTTTAGCCTAGAGTCTTAGCTTAGAGTTTTTAGTTACACTTATAGTTTAGTTTTGTTTCAGTTAAGAGTTTTAGTTTAGAGTTATAGTTTACTTTAGTTTTAGTTAAGAGCTTTAGCCTAGAGTCTTAGCATAGAGTTTTTAGTTACACTTATAGTTTAGTTTAGTTTCAGTTAAGAGTTTTAGTTTAGTTTTAGTTAAGAGCTTTAGCTTAGAGTTTTAGCCTAGAGTCTTAGCTTAGAGATTTTAGTTACACTCATAGTTTAGTTTATTTTCAGTTAAGAGTTTTAGTTTAGAGTTATAGTTTAGTTTTAGTTAAGAGCTTTAGCTTAGAGTTTAGCCTTGATTCTTAGCTTAGAGTTTTTAGTTACACTTTTAGCTTAGTTTAGTTTCAGTTGAGACTTTTAGTTTAGATTTATAGTTTAGTTTAGTTTTAGCTGAGAGTTTTAGCTTAGAGTTTTAGCCTAGAATCTTAGCTTAGAGTTTTTAGTAACACTTAAAGTTTAGTTTAGTTTCAGTTAAGAGTTTTAGTTTAGAGTTATAGTTTAGTTTAGTTTTAGTTAAGAGTTTTAGCTTAGAGTTTTAGCCTAGGGTCTTAGCTTAGAATTTTTAGTTACACTTATAGTTTAGTTTAGTTTCAGTTAAGAGTTTTAGTTTAGAGTTATAGTTTAGTTTAGTTTTAGTTAAGAGTTTTAGCTTAGAGTTTTAGCCTAGAATCTTAGCTTAGAGTTTTTAGTAACACTTAAAGTTTAGTTTAGTTTCAGCTAAAAGTTTTAGTTTAGAGTTATAGTGTAGTTTAGTTTTAGTTATGAGTTTTAGCTTAGAGTTTTACACTTAGTTTAGTTTAGTTTTACTTAAGAGTTTTAGCCTAGAGTCTTAGCTTAGAGTTTTTTGTAGTTTAGTTTTAGTTAAGGGTTTTAGTTTAGAGTTTATAGTTTTAGTTTAGAGTCTTAGCTTAGAGTTTCAGTTAGAATTACAATTTAGTTTAGTTCTAGTCAAGAGTTTTAGTTTAGAGTTATAGTTTAGTTTTAGTTAAGAATTCTAGTTTAGAGTTTAGAGTATTAGCTTAGAGTCATAGCTTAGAGTTTTAGTTAGAGTTATAGTTTAGTTTAGTTTCAGTTAAAAGTTTTAGTTTTGAGTTGTAGTTTAGTTTTAGTTAAGAGTTTTAGTTTAGAGTTTTAGTTTAGAGTCATAGCTTAGAGTTTTAGTTAGAGTTATAGTTTAGTTTAGGAGTTTTAGCCTAGAGTCATAGCTTAGAGTTTTTAGTTACACTTATAGTATATTTTAGTTTCAGTTTAGAGTTTTAGTTTAGAGTTATAGTTTAGTTTAGTTTTAGTTAAGAGTTTTAGCCTAGAGTCTTAGCTTAGAGTTTTTAGTTACACTTATAGTTTAGTTTATTTTCAGTTAAGAGTTTTAGTTTAGAGTTATAGTTTAGGTTAGTTGTAGTTTAGAGTCTAGAGTTTTAGCCTAGAGTCTTAGCTTAGAGTTTTTAGTTACACTTATAGTTCAGTTTTGTTTCAGTTAAGAATTTTAGTTTAGAGTTACAGTTTAGTTTAGTTTTAGTTAAGAGCTTTAGCCTAGAGTCTTAGCATAGAGTTTTTTAGTCTACACTTATAGTTTAGTTTAGTTTCAGTTAAGAGTTTTAGTTTAGTTTTAGTTAAGAGCTTTAGCTTAGAGTTTTAGCCTAGAGTCTTAGCTTAGAGTTTTTAGTTACACTTATAGTTTAGTTTATTTTCAGTTAAGAGTTTTAGTTTAGAGTTATAGTTTAGTTTTAGTTAAGAGCTTTAGCTTAGAGTTTTAGCCTAGATTCTTAGCTTAGAGTTTTTAGTTACACTTTTAGTTTAGTTTAGTTTCAGTTGAGACTTTTAGTTTAGATTTATAGTTTAGTTTAGTTTTAGCGTTTTAGCTAGAGTTTTAGCCTAGAATCTTAGCTTAGATTTTTTAGTAACACTTAAAGTTTAGTTTAGTTTCAGTTAAAAGTTTTAGTTTAGAGTTATAGTTTAGTTTAGTTTTAGTTAAGAGTTTTAGCTTAGAGTTTTAGCCTAGGGTCTTAGCTTAGAATTTTTAGGTACACTTATAGTTTAGTTTAGTTTCAGTTAAGAGTTTTAGTTTAGACTTATAGTTTAGTTTAGTTTTAGTTAAGAGTTTTAGCTTAGAGTTTTAGCCTAGAGTCTTAGCTTAGAATTTTTAGGTACACTTATAGTTTAGTTTAGTTTCAGCTAAAAGTTTTAGTTTAGAGTTATAGTGTAGTTTAGTTTTAGATATGAGTTTTAGCTTAGAGTTTTACACTTAGTTTGGTTTATTTTCAGTTAAGAGTTTTAATTTAGAGTTATAGGTTAGTTTAGTTTTACTTAAGAGTTTTAGACTAGAGTCTTAGCTTAGAGTTTTTAGTCACACTTATAGTTTAGTTTCAGTCAAGAGTTTTAGTTTAGAGTTGTAGTTTAGTTTTAGTTAAGAGTTTTAGCTTAGAGTCTTATCTTAGAGTTGTAGTTTAGTTTTAGTTAAGAGTTTTAGTTTAGAGTTTAGAGTTTTAGCTTAGAGTCTTATCTTAGAGTTTTATTTAGAGTTTATAGTTTAGTTTAGTTTCAGTTAAGAGCTGTAGTTTAGTTTTAGTTAAGAGTTTTAGTTTAGATTTTTAGTTTAGAGTCTTAGCTTAGAGTTTTAGTTAGAGTTATAGTTTAGTTTAGTTTTAGTTAAGAGTTTTAGTTTAGAGTTTTATCTTAGAGTTTTAGCTAGAGTTATAGTTTAGTTTAGTTAAAGTTTAGTTTAGAGTTGTAGCTTAGTTTTAGTTAAGAGTTTTAGTTTAGAGTTCAAGTTTAGAGTCTTAGCATAGAGTTTTAGTTTAGAATCTGAGCTTACAGTTTTAGTTAGAGTTATAGTTTAGTTTAGTAGTTTAGTTTAGAGTTTAGAGTTTTAGTTTGAGTCTTAGCTTAGAATTTTAGTTATAGTTTTAGTTTAGTTTTAGTTGAGAATTTAGAGTTTTAGTTTAGAGTCTTGGCTTAGAGTTTTAGTTAGAGTTATGGTTTAGTATAGTTTTAGTTAGCAGCTTTAGTTTAGATCTCTAGTTTAGTTTTAGTTAGGAGTTTTAGTTTAGAGTTTTAGTTAGAGTTATAGTTAGAGTTATAGTTTCAGTTTGGTTTTAGTTAAGAGTTTTAGTTTAGATATTGGGGTTTTAGTTTCGAGTCTTAGCTCAGAGTTTTAGTTAGAGTTATAGTTTAGTTTAGTTTTAATTCAGAGTTTTAATTTAGAGTCTTAGCATAGAGTTTTAGTTAGAGTTATAGTTTAGTTTAGTTTTAGTTAAGAGTTTCAGTTTAGAGTTGTTGTTTAGTTTTAGATAGGAGTTTCAGTTTAGAGTCTTAGCTTCGAGTCTTAGTTAGAGTTATAGTTTAGTTTAGTTTTAATTCAGAGTTTTAGTTTAGTCTTAGCATAGAGTTTTAGTTACAGTTATAGTTTAGTTTAGTTTAGTTTAAGAGTTTTAGTTTAGAGTTTAGAGTTTTAGCTTAGAGCCTTCTCTTAGAGTTTTATTTAGAGTTTATAGTTTATTTTAGTTTTAGTTAAGAGCTGTAGTTCAGTTTTACTTAAGAGTTTTAGTTTAGAGTTTATAGTTTTAGTTTAGAGTCTTAGCTTAGAGTTTCAGTTAGAATTACAATTTAGTTTAGTTCTAGTCAAGAGTTTTAGTTTAGAGTTATAGTTTAGTTTTAGTTAAGAGTTTTAGTTTAGAGTTTAGAGTATTAGCTTAGAGTCATAGCTTAGAGTTTTAGTTAGAGTTATAGTTTAGTTTAGTTTCAGTTAAAAGTTTTAGTTTTGAGTTGTAGTTTAGTTTTAGTTAAGAGTTTTAGTTTAGAGTTTTAGTTTAGAGTCTTAGCTTAGAGTTTTAGTTAGAGTTATAGTTTAGTTTAGTTTTAGTTAAGAGTTTTAGTTTAGAGTTTTAGCTTAGAGTTTTAGCTAGAGTTATAGTTTAGTTTAGTTACAGTTTAGTTTAGAGTTGTAGCTTAGTTTTAGTTAAGAGTTTTAGTTTAGAGTTTAAGTTTAGAGTCTTAGCATAGAGTTTTAGTTTAGAATCTGAGCTTAGAGTTTTAGTTAGAGTTATAGTTTAGTTTAGTTTTAGTTAAGAGTTTTAGTTTAGAGTTTAGAGTTTTAGTTTTGAGTCTTAGCTTAGAATTTTATTTATAGTTTTAGTTTAGTTTTAGTTGAGAATTTAGAGTTTTAGTTTAGAGTCTTGGCTTAGAGTTTTAGTTAGAGCTATGGTTTAGTTTAGTGTTAGTTAGCAGCTTTAGTTTAGATCTCTAGTTTAGTTTTAGTTAAGAGTTTTAGTTTAGAGTTTTAGTTTAGAGTTTTAGTTAGAGTTATAGTTTTAGTTTAGTTTTAGTTAAGAGTTTCAGTTTAGATATTGGGGTTTTAGTTTCGAGTCTTAGCTCAGAGTTTTAGTTAGAGTTATAGTTTAGTTTAGTTTTAATTCAGAGTTTTAGTTTAGAGTCTTAGCATAGAGTTTTAGTTAGAGTTATAGTTTAGTTTAGTTTTAGTTAAGAGTTTCAGTTTAGAGTTGTTGTTTAGTTTTAGATAGGAGTTTCAGTTTAGAGTCTTAGCTTAGAGTCTTAGTTAGAGTTATAGTTTAGTTTAGTTTTAATTCAGAGTTTTAGTTTAGTCTTAGCATAGAGTTTTAGTTAGAGTTATAGTTTAGTTTAGTTTTAGTTAAGAATCTCAGTTTAGAGTTGTTTTTTAGTTTTAGATAAGAGTTTTAGTTTAGAGTTTAGAGTTTTAGTTAGAGTTATAGTTTTAGTTTAGAGTCTAGAGTTTGATTTAGGGTGTTAGCTTAGAGTTTTAGTTAGAGTTATAGTTTAGTTTAACTTTAGTTGAGAGTTTTAGTTTAGACTTGTAGTTTAGTTTTAGTTAAGAGTTTTAGTTTAGAGTTTAGAGTATTAGCTTAGAGTCTTAGCTTAGAGTTTTAGTTAGAGTTATAGTTTAGTTTAAATTCAGTTAAGAGTTTTAGTTTAGAGCTGTAGTTTAGTTTTAGTTAAGAGTGTTAGTTTAGAGTTTAGAGTTTTAGTTAGTTTTAGTTTAGAGTTTAGTGTTTTAGTTTAGAGTCTTAGCTTAGAGTTATAGTTAGAGTTATAGTTTAGTGTAGTTATAGTTTAGTTTAGAGTTGTAGTTTAGTTTTAGTTAAGAGTTTTAGTTTAGAGTTTATAGTTTCAATTTAGAGTCTTAGCTTAGAGTTTTTGGTTTAGAATCTTAGCTTAGAGTTTTAGTTAAAGTTATAGTTCAGTTAAGTTTTAGTTAAGAGTTTTAGTTTAGAATTTAGAGTTTTAGTTTAGAGTCTTAGCTTAGAGTTCTAGTTAGAGTTATGGTTTAGTTTAGTTTCAGTTAAGAGTTTTAGTTTAGATCTCTAGTTTAGTTTTAGTTAAGAGTTTTAGTTTAGAGTTTTAGTTAGAATTATAGTTTTAGTTTAGTTTTAGTTAAGAGTTAATTTAGGGTTAATTAAGAGTTAATTTTTAAGGTTAATTTAGGCTAGGTTACGCAATCGTGCGTAAACTAGCCTAAATTAACCTTAACCATGAATAAAACCCAATCTAAGTGAAGACGCTAAAGTAAAACTCTAAACTAATAGTTGGTGAAGTTGCAGGTTAGTTCTCCCTTATAAAAACAACTTATTTCAGCAGATACAAAGAAGAAGCCCATTTGCGGCATTCTTAGGGACCCCAAGGTCCAATGCTAGTATCAGATCCCGCGAGTGTCAGTTTACGCTCTTCAAATTTTGGCTGTACTGGCCACAAGTACCCCAGCTAAACGGCTTTTTAGCACGACAGGACTGATAGTGACTGCACAAAGATCAATGACTCCAGGCAGAGTGAACTAACTCACTTTTGTTACATCAATTGTAACTGAAGTGATGTAACCGCTGATTTAAAATTATTGTTAAGCCATGGTATCTAACTTGTATACAGTGTTTTTTTATGTCGTTATTTGTTTTTTCACTTCCTTTTCGTATGTATTTGATGAACTAAGAGATGTTTGAACTTCAAACTTTGAAAGTTATACACACATTAGCCCAAGTCATTAACAAGAAGAAAATGACTAAACACGGGATTTTATAGGAATAATGCGATGTTAAACATTAACACAACATAGGTTTCCCTAGGTCTAGTGCATAAAAATGAGAATTCTACATGGTCTGATTGACGGGGAATAAAACACTTTCCGCACGGCCCCAACAAATTCCTGTTTTGTCATATTGTTCTTGTATGTTTTTAGCCAACCATTTAAAAAATCCTTACTAAAATCAAGTTGAGGTTGAACGTGCTTGGTGAAGTTTGATTTTTATTATTATTTTTAATCAGAAAATCAGCGCGCCATGGCGCGCCGCCGGTAAGAAATTGGCAGCACGCCGCCAAAAAAATTTCGGCGTGTCTGGCGCCGCGCCGCCGCCGATACTAAATCAAACATTCGCCGCCGTCATGTCGGCGTGGCGCGGCTTCGGAGACTAGTCCACAGTATGTCCATCTTGAAATCTCAGAAACTAGTTTTTCTTATGGCTTGTAGACTTCTATCAAAGTGGCCATTTAATATCCAATATAGTGAAACTGAAAAAAAAATTATTTAATACAACCAAATCCTTGGAAATCAAGTAGTGAGCTGATTATGAGTATGAACCATCAAGGACCGTAAGCACCATTGACCCTAACCACCAAGGAACTCAACCTCAGAAGCCTCCCCATACCCCGAACCTCCAAGGGGCATCCTCCTTCCCCAAACTTTTCACCCCTCCCCCCCCCCCGAAATTTGCGCCCCCTCCCCATTTTTTTTCTTATCATGGTATTTTTTCAACTTTTTTATCATCTCTTAGAATAACATGAAACATACTTAAAACATAAGAAAATCACATTTAATATTTACCAAATTTAAAATGAGAATGATATACAAATGTTACTCGTGACTTTTACTATTAGAAAATATTGTTTGTAGTAGCACTTTTTCTATTGGACAAAATTTTTTTTGGACTTCGAAGTTATTCAACTTTTTTTACGTATCTTAAAATGAGAGTTATAGTTTTAGTTAAGAGTTTTAGTTTAGAGTCTTAACTTAGAGTTTTAGTTAGAGTTCTATTTTAGTTTAGTTTTAGTTAGAAGTTTTAGTTTAGAGCTGTAGTTTAGTTTTAGTTAAAAGTTTTATTTTATGGTTTTAGTTTAGAGTTATAGTTTAGTTTTAGTTAAGAGTTTTAGCTTAGAGTTTTAGCCTAGAGTTTTTAGTTACACTTATAGTTTAATTTAGTTTCAGTTAAGTGTTTTATTTTAGAGTTATAGTTTAGTTTTAGTTAAGAGTTTTAGCTTCGAGTTTTAGCCTAGAGTCTTAGCTTAGAGTTTTTAGTTACACTTATAGTTTAGTTTAGTTTCAGTTAAGAGTTTTAGTTTAGAGTTATAGTTTAGTTTAATTTTAGTTAGGAGTTTTAGCTTGGAGTTTTAGCCTAGAGTCTTAGCTTAGAGTGTTTAGTTATTCTTATAGTTTAGTTTAGTTTCAGTTAAGAGTCTTAGTTTAGAGTTATAGTTTAGTTTACTTATAGTTAAGAGTTTTAGCTTAGAGTTTTAGCCTAGAGTCATAGCTTAGCGTTTTTAGTTACACTTATAGTATAGTTTAGTTTCAGTTTAGAGTTTTAGTTTAGAGTTATAGTTTAGTTTTGTTTTAGTTATGAGTTTTAGACTAGAGTCTTAGCTTAAAGTTTTTAGTTACACTTATAGTTTAGTTTAGTTTCAGTTAAGAGTTTTAGTTTAGAGTTATAGTTTAGTTTAGTTGTAGTTTAGAGTCTAGAGTTTTAGCCTAGAGTCTTAGCTTAGAGTTTTTACTTACACTTATAGTTTAGTTTTGTTTCAGTTAAGAGTTTTAGTTTAGAGTTATAGTTTAGTTTAGTTTTAGTTAAGACTCTAAGCTAAAACTCTCAACTAAAACTAAACTAAACTATAACTCTAAACTAAAACTCATAACTGAAACTAAACTAAACTATAAGTGTAACTAAAAACTCTAAGCTAAGACTCTAGGCTAAAACTCTAAGCTAAAGCTCTTAACTAAAACTAAGCTATAACTCTAAACTAAAACTCTTAACTGAAAATAAACTAAACTATTAGTGTAACTAAAAACTCTAAGCTAAGACTCTAGGCTAAAACTCTAAGCTAAAGCTCTTAACTAAAACTAAACTATAACTCTAAACTAAAACTCTTAACTGAAACTAAACTAAACTATAAGTGTAACTAAAAACTCTATGCTAAGACTCTAGGCCAAAACTCTACGCTCTTAACTAAAACTAAGCTAAACTATAACTCTTAACTAAAACTCATAACTGAAACTAAACTAAACTATAAGTGTAACTAAAAACTCTAAGCTAAGACTCTAGGCTAAAACTCTACACTCTAAACTACAACTAAGCTAAACTATAACTCTAAACTAAAACTTTTAACTGAAACTAAACTAAACTATAAGTGTAAATAAAAACTTTAAGCTAAGACTCTAGTCTAAAACTCTTAACTAAACTAAACTATAACTCTAAACTAAAACTCTTAACTGAAACTAAACTAAACTATAAGTGTAACTAAAAACTCTAAGCTAAGACTCTAGGCTAAAACTCTTAACTAAACTAAACTATAAGTAACTAAACTATATAACTCTAAACTAAAACTCTTAACTGAAACTAAACTAAACTATAAGTGTAACTAAAAACTCTAAGCTATGACTCTAAGCTAATACTCTAAACTCTAAACTAAAAGTCTTAACTAAAACTAAACTAAACTATAACTCTAACTAAAACTCTAAGCTCAGATTCTAAACTAAAACTCTAAGCTAAGACTCTAAACTGAAACTCTAAACTAAAACTCTTAACTAAAACTAAACTACAACTCTAAACTAAACTATAACCAAACTGAACTATAACTCTAGCTAAGACTCTAAGCTAAGACTCCAAACTAAAACTCTAAACTCTAAGCTAAAACTAAACAAAACTAAACTAAACTATAACTCTAACTAAAACTCAAAACTAAAACTCTTAACTATAAGTAAACTAAACTATAACTCTAAACTAAAACTCTTAACTGAAACTAAACTAAACTATAACTCTAACTAAAACTCTAAGCTATGACTATAAGCTAATACTCTAAACTCTAAACTAAAACTCTTAACTAAAACTAAACTATAACTCTAAACTACAACTCTTAACTAAAACTAAACTAAACTATAAACTCTAACTATAACTCTAAGATAAGGCTCTAAGCTAAAACTCTAAACTAAAACTCTTAACTAAAACTAAGCTACAACTCTAAGATAAGACTCTAAGCTAAAACTCGTAAACTAAAACTCTTAACTAAAACTAAACTACAACTCTAAACTAAAACTCTTAACTAAACTAAACTAAACTATAAGTGTGACTAAAAACTCTGAGCTAAGACTCTAGTTTAAAACTCTAGACTAAAACTCTTAAGTAAAACAAACTAAAATATAACTCTAAACAAAAACTTTTAACTGAAACTAAACTAAACTATAAGTGTAACTAAAAACTCTAAGCTAAGACTCTAGGCTAAAACTCTAAGCTAAAACTCTTAACTAAAACTAAACTACACTATAACTCTAAACTAAAACTCTTAGCTGAAACAAAACTAAACTATAAGTTTAACTAAAAACTCTAAGCTAAGACTCTAGGCTAAAATTCTAAGCTAAAACTCTTAACTAAACTATAACTCTAAACTAAAACTCTTAACTGAAACTAAAATAAACTATAAGTGTAACTAAAAACTCTAAGTAAAGACTCTAGGCTAAAACTCTAAGCTAAAACTCTTATTTAAAACTAAACTAAACTGTAACTCTAAACTAAAACTGTCAACTGAAACTAAACTAAACTATAAGTGTAACTAAAAACTCTAAGCTAAGACTCTAGGCTAAAACTCTAAGCTAAAACTCTTAACTAAAACTAAACTAAACTATAACTCTAAACTAAAAACTCTTAACTGAAACTAAACTAAACTATAAGTGTAACTAAAAACTCTAAGCAAAGATCCTAGGCTAAAACTCTAAGATAAAACTCTTTACTAAAACTAAACTAAACTATAACTCTAAACTGAAACTCTTAACTGAAAGTAAACTAAACTATAGGTGTAACTAAAAACTCTAAGCTAAGACTCTAGGCTAAAACTCTAAGCTAAAACTCAACTAAAACTAAACTAAACTATATCCCTAAACTAAAACTGTCAACTGAAACTAAACTAAACTATAAGTTTTACTAAAAACTCTAAGCTAAGAATCTAGGCTAAAACTCTAAGCTAAAGCTCTTAACTAAAACTAAGCTATAACTCTAAACTAAAACTCTTAACTGAAAATAAACTAAACTATTAGTGTAACTAAAAACTCTAAGCTAAGACTCTAGGCTAAAAGTCTAAGCTAAAGCTCTTAACTAAAACTAAACCAAACCATAACTCTAAACTAAAACTCATAACTGAAACTAAACTAAACTATAAGTGTAACTAAAAACTCTCTGCTAAGACTCTAGGCTAAAGCTCTTAACTACAACTAAACTAAACTAAACTATAACTCTAAACTAAAACTCTTAACTGAAACTAAACTAAACTATAAGTGTAACTAAAAACTTTAAACTAAGACTCTAGTCTAAAACTCTTAACTAAAACTAAACTAAACTATAACTCTAAACTAAAACTCTTAACTGAAACTAAACTAAACTATAAGTGTAACTAAAAACTCTAAGCTAAGACTCTAGGCTAAAAGTCTAAGCTAAAGCTCTTAACTAAAACTAAACTAAACTATAACTCTAAACTAGAACTCTTAACTGAAACTAAACTAAACTATAACTCTAACTAAAACTCTAAGCTATGACTCTAAGCTAATACTCTAAACTCTAAACTAAAACTCTTAACTAAAACTAAACTATAACTCTAAACTAAAACTCTTGACTAAAACTAAACTAAATTATAACTCTAACTGAAACTCTAAGCTAAGACTCTAAACTGAAACTATAAACTCTAAACTAAAACTCTTAACTAGAACTAAACTACAGCTCTTAACTAAAACTAAGCTAAACTGTAAACTCTAAGAGAAGGCTCTAAGCTAAAACTCTAAACTCTAAATGGTGAAAAGACCTGTTTTGGATTCAAACCTATTGCAAAGGATTATATCAATGTAGACGAAAAAATAGCTTTCTCCTGGATTATTAACAAACCTGTGTGGCAAGTTTATCTTTAATGAACTTAATTTACTTTTATTCAGCGCTCGTCGCCTGACCTTCACGTGTACTTCGCGTGTGTTGGTTTAAATTATTTTTGAAGTGAATTTATAACGAAATGAGCGTTTCCGAGCTTTTGTTTTCACCGCTGTTGAACTTTGTTTTTGAAAATTTAAGTGGTGTTGATGAAGGTGTTATTTTACGGAAAGGAGTGGACTTTTTTAAAGATTTGGAAACTTTTAAGTCAGAGAAAGCAAAGCTATGGAGTTTTGTGAATGAAAATGATCCCCCTGTCAGAAGGGGCACTAATTCAATTCTCAGTCACCTGCAAGATATTATAGACTTTATGAAGAAATGTGATGCCGATGGAAAACAGCTCCCTGGTTTTGTCATCAAAAGGCCAACAGAAGTCCCTGTTATCTCTGCTACAGCGTTTACACACGTCACAGCCAAGCTTACGAGCCTTGAGCAAGCGATTTCGCTAGTTTCTGCCAAGATTGATTCGTACAATCTGAACTTTCCTCAAATATCTGTGATTAGCCAACCTGCTGAGTGTGATACACATGCTACAATTTTGATCTCCGATCCTCCACCTGAGCATGGTGACCCGCTAAAGCGAAAATCAGTAATAGACTCAATTTCTGGTCATCAGCTGGTGTCCAGAGTGCAAGCGACTAAAAAGTGGTGGACGGTGAATATTGAGAAATCTGCAGCTGAAGATTTTTGCAAATCAGCAAAGGAAGCTCTACCTGGTTCTAGTGTAAAAGTTTTATCTAAAAAACACACTGGTGTTATTCGAGAAGTCCCGTCTGATTTTGACCTTGAAATGCTACGGAACCAGTTTGGTATAATCGGGTCTAGTCGATTTGGAACAAGCAAATCGGTTAAGCTTGAATTTGCAGACGCGATTACTAAAGGATCATTTCTGCAAAACGATGTGAAGATTGGGTATGAAAACTTCCGTGTTTATGAGTTCAAGCAATTGCCAAAGTGTTGCTTCAAGTGTCGTTCCCCTGGACACTTGGAAAGTGCATGTACTAGTAGCGCTCCCAAGTGTGCTCCTTGTGCTGGACCTCATTTATCTACGAACAGTGATCGTTGTACGGAATCTCCAAAATGTGCCAATTGTGGAGGATCTCATCCTTCTTACAGCCTACAATGCCCTGTGATTAAGAAGATCACTGATAAGGTCTATTCTCAGAAATGAATCCGGCCATAAGTATAGTCTCATTTAATATTAATGGAACGAGAGGCAAGGACTTTTTTATTGATGATCTGTATGTTAATTACGACTTTGTTTGTCTCCAAGAACATTTACTGACTGCCTTTAGCGAAAATTTTCTGAGACGAAGCAGTGATCACGTTGTTTTTGTGCGTCCAGCTAAAATTACGTGTGGCCGCCCTTCTGGCGGCTTAGCATGTGTGTTTTAAGAAAAATATTTCTGGTGCAAGTCCTGTGCTTTTCCAATCAGATGACACTTTTCTTGCGGTACGTCTTGGTAATGTGGTATTAATTAATGTGTATCTGCCATATAATGATCGTTCCATTCGTTCACTTCAGAATTTCTCTTGTGCTTGTAATGGTCTTAAAACTTTAGTTCAAAAGATATCGGATAACGGGTTGCATTTTGTTATTGCTGGTGATTTTAATACCGATCTGGTTTCTGATAATGTAAGGAATGGACAGCTTTTTGATTCTCTCCCGGCTTACAAAATTGTTCGGAAGTCCCATGATTATTCGTATATTCACCATTCAGGTAGTAAATCAGACATTGATCACGTTATTTGTTCTGCAGCTCTTGTCTGCTCGCCAGTTACGGTTCATTTTGATGAGAATGATCTTGATCACCTTCCGCTGTCTTTTTGTTTATCAAAGTCTGTTGTTTGTTCTGGGAGTATGTCTAAGAGTCATGGGGTACGTTCTAAATGGTTTTATAAGCCTAATTGGAATGAATGCGAATTTTTCTGTTTATCTTATAACTTTGGCTTGACTTCTAAGTACGATTTATGTTCCTTATCAGCTTTTGCAGTGTAGTCAGAATTTTATTTATGCTAAATATGAAATAGACCGATATTATCATTCTATCCTCTCTGCTATGAAAGAAGCTGAAAAATTTCTGTCCCAGTAAAGAGAATCCGAAAGAATACTCAAAAGCCTCTTTGGTCACTTGACCCTAACCTTAAGGCCTGTAAAAATAAAGCTAAATTTTGGCTAAAAATTTGGACAGATTGTGGTCGGCCTAGGTCCGGTAATGTTTTCCTTATTAAACAGAAAACTAAATTAGAATTTAAGAAGTATCTAAAAAGTGTCCGATACCGAGGGCTTGATTTTCCATCTTCGCCTAAAGATTGGAGGAAAGTAATTAATTCAAGTAAAACAGACGATTCTGATGTAAGTAGTATTGATATTCCACCAAGTTCTTGGCATGCATATTATTCGAAGATTTTCTCCGTTTTGAATTATTCTGTTCATAGAAAGTTTGGTGAAGCGTTTGTTAAAATTGTCCCTAGATTTCTAAGTCAGCGCTTTGTTTTGCCTATATCGCGTTGTGAAGTTTTGAATGCTTTGAATCGTCTTAAGTCGAAATCTATTGATGCTGATGGTATCTCTAAAATGCATCTAACTCCCCAATGTGCTGAACTTGTGTCACATCTTGCGCTTTTGTTTCAAATGTGCTTGGCATCTTCTGTCGTCCCGGAAAGCTTTTTGTGTGGCAGCGTGACTTTTTAAAAAGAGGTAAAACGCCAACAGATTGCTCTTCTTACCGTCCAGTTTCTGTTTCTTGCAATATTAGCAAGGTCTTCGAGTATATTCTTTTACCTAATTTAACTCGAAATATTTCTTTCTTTGGTGAAAATCAACTTGGTTTCAGACCTGGTGTGGGGTGCCAACATGCTCATCGTGTCCTTTCTTCTATTCTACTTTCTAATTCTTCTAAGGGTAAAGGCGTATATCTCTGTACACTTGATCTTTCAAAGGCTTTCGATTCTGTTGTTCATAACCAGCTTTTCTTTTCTTTGGCTTCTTCTGGTGTTAATTTTTCGGTTATTTACCTTCTACGGTTTTTGTAATCTAATTCTTACCTCCGCCTGAAATCTTCTACAGAAACAACTATTAAAGTGCTTCGTGGTGTTAGGCAGGGAGGTGTTTTATCACCAACCCTGTTCAAAATTTGTATTTCTACTGTTCTGGAAAAGATCTCAGGCACTTATTTTTCTGGTTCTACTGATGTTTCTTACATTGCCTATGCTGATGACATTCTGTTGATTAATCGTACTAAGTCTGCTCTTTCTGCGATGGTTTCCTTAGTTTCTCAGTCTTTCCTAAATATTGGTCTATCCCTGAATCTTGACAAGTGTGAATTCTTATCTTATAATCTGTCTTCGTCTACTCCTCTGGTATGTAATGAATTTTCTGTAGATTGTTGCTGATTCAGTAAGAAAAATTCAGTTCAGTTATTCAAAAATTGTAGCAAACCGTGGAAAACATAACAGAAGAGCTCTTGGGCGCTTATTCTCGACTTTTTCTGATCATTCTGTGCTTTATTTTTCGGGTGTTCATTCTGTTCTTAAGCTAAAGGATTTAAAAAAGATTAAAGTTACTTATTTCAAATTTTGCAAATTTCTTCTTTCTCTGCCGCCTTGGACTAGAAATCGGTATCTAGTTAAAAATTTTTATGTTACGGATGTAACTCAAAAGCTTGGTGACCTACACAAAAAGCTTTCTGCAGATGCATTTTGTAAATTTGGCCCTGACCACGGTCTTTTACAGTTCTTTTCGTAGTTTAATTTAATTGCTAGTGTTTGTTGAGTTTTTTTTCTCTCTTTTTTATTATTATGTACTCCACTTGTACTACTTTTTGTTAGTTGTGGGTAATAAATGATTGATTGATAAACTAAAACTCTTAACTAAAACTAAACTACAACTCTAAGATAAGACTCTAAGCTAAAACTCAAAACTAAAACTCTTAACTAAAACTAAACTAAACTATATCTCTAAAATAAAACTCTTAACTGAAACTAAACTAAACTATAAGTGTAACTAAAAACTCTAGGCTAAGACTCTAGGCTAAAACTCTAAGCTAAAACTCTTAACTAAAACTAAACTAAACTAAAACTCTAAAGTAAAACTATAAACTATAAGCTAAGACTTTTAACTAAAACTAAACTACAGCTCTAAACTAAAACTCCTAACTAAAACTAAACTAAACTAGAACTCTAACTAAAACTCTAAGTTAAGACTCTAAACTAAAACTCATAACTAAAACTAAACTAAAACTATAACTCTCATTTTAAGATACGTAAAAAAAGTTGAATAACTTCGAAGTCCAAAAAAAAAATTAGTCCAATAAAAAAAAAGTGCTACTAAAAACAATATTTTTCTAATAGTAAAAGTCACGAGTAACATTTCTATATCATTCTCATTTTGAATTTGGTAAATATTAAATGTGATTTTCTTATGTTTTAAGTATGTTTCATGTCATTCTAAGAGATGTTAAAAAAATTTGAAAAAATATCTTGATAAGAAAAAAAATGTGGGGGGGGGAGGCAAAAATTGGGGGGGGGGGGGCAAAAATGGGGGGAGAGTGCACCTTGGATGTTGGGGGTATGGGGAGGCTTTTGAGGTTGAGGTCCTTGGTGGTTAGGGTCAATGATGCTTACGGTCCTTGATGGTTCATACTCATAATAACCTCAGTACTTCATTTCCAAGGATTTCTAAGGATTGTTTTTGAACTGAGAAAATAACTCATCGTCAGAGTTTTATACCCGTGTTCTAGGTTAAACATAAAAAACCACGCCTAACACATTTCCATAGAATTTCGTAACAACCAAGATCGTTTACCCATACCAGGAAAACAACCATCAATGCATGAAAACAGCCATAACTTTTAACAGAAACATGAAATTTAATACAAAATAATTTACTCCAATAAAAAAAAGTGTTACTACAAACAATATTTTTCTAATAGTAAAAGTCACGAGTAACATTTCTAAATCATTCTCATTTTGAATTTGGTAAATATTAAATGTGATTTTCTTATATTTTAAGTATATTTCATGTCATTCTAAGAGTTGTTAAAAAGAAATTGAAAAAAATACCATGATAAGAAAAAAGGGGGTCACAAATTTGGGGGGGGCAAAAAGCTGGGGGGGGGCCTTGGAGGTTGAGGGTATGGGGAGGCTTCTGAGGTTGAGGTCCTTGGTGGTTAGGGTCAATGGTGGTTAGGGTCCTTGATGGATCATACTCATAATCACCTCACTACTTGATTTCCAAGGATTTCTAAGGATTGTTTTTTGAACTGAGAAAATAACTCATCGTCAGAGTTTTTATACCCGTGTTCAAGGTTAAAAATAAAAAAACCACGCCTAACACATTGCCTTGAATTTTGTAACAACCAAGTTCGTTTACCCATACCAGGAAAACAACCATCAATGCATGAAAACAGCCATGACTTTTAACAGAAACATGAAATTTAATACAAAATCATTGTATCTTGAATAGCACGAATTTTCATGGTATGCTGATTATAATTACAACATAAAAAACCAACCAAAGATATGACTTTTTAGGCCTGGTGATTTTTTTTTATGATACATGTTAATGCCCTGTTGGAATGACTGCCCCGTTGGAATGCAGGGGGACTGCCCCGTTGTATAGATTGACATAAAAGGGAGTACTCTGCGCTTCCTTTAATTGACGCAGTAATTTCCGACCACCCCGTCTTTTTAATTGACACAGTAATTTCCTACCACCCCCGTCTCTTTAATTGACACATCACTACTCACAATACCTCACTCTTTGCGCTAAGGTTTTTCTGAATTGAAAAAAGCTTATTATTCTAATTAAACAGCCCCTGTGTTTCATGAGTCGTTCTTAAATAATCGGGACAAAAAGTCAAACTTTAGCGCAAAGAGCAAGGTATTGAGAAGACGGCAGCCCCCTCATATAATTAGCAGTTTCTGTTCGTTTTAAATTTTGATATTGCTCCTTATTTGAAGTTAAAAACTTTTGTTTTAATTTAATTTTTAATAGTTTTTAAATAATACCAGGAAATCCGGCCCCCTTCCATGGAAAATCTCTTCTCCCCATAGAGAATCCCTCCATAGAAAGTTATTCCCAAGTAAAATCACAACCCCACCAGGAAAATCCCTCCCAGACAATTCCATATTAGCTGAAAATTCCCCCTAAAAAATTTATTGCGGAGGATTCCAGGTGAATAATTTTCTTAGCGCACTTTCATTTGGAAAAGACTTTCATTTACAAAGATTATTTTTAAATCATTCCGGAAATCCTCACGCCCGTGTAAATGTTTTCCCGCAAATACCCCGCCCACTAGTAGAAAGTTACTCCCGCAGAAAATTCCCTCTGGAGAATGTAAGTAGAAAGGCCATAATATCTCCCACGAGAACACCCTACTGCCATCTACAATTTAGTCTAACGCTTACGAACTTAATTTATGCATGTTTTTATGGTTTTTGTCACTGAGAATAAAAAAAACAGGATTTTTCTCACTTTGATATATTTTCATTGTCGATTTATTTGTTGTTTTTTGGCCAGGTGTAATGACACCGGGGGTGATTTACATAATCGCTAGGGGGGAATGTATTGATCCAGGACTCGACTAGGACAAGTACAAACAGTACATAATTTATGCATGTTTTTATGGTTTTTGTCACTGAGAATAAAAAAACAGGATTTTTCTCACTTTGATGTATTTTCATGGTTTATTAATGTCTAATGAATGATGTCAAGGTCGATTTATTTGTTGTTCGTCCAGGTGTAATGACACGAGGGGTGATTTACATAATCGCTAGGGGGAATGTATTGATCTAGGGGAGAGAATTTCCGGGAACTTGATTTACATAATCGAGGGGAGAATGTTTTGATCCGATAACGGGAAACAGGATCACGTGTCTCCTTCAAAGCCAATCATGGAGTCGGTTACATCTCCTTCTAAGCCAATCAGAGAGTCGGTTACATATGGTTTCCCATTACATTAAAATTCGCCCTTGAGATTTCGTATATAACGGACATGCGTTGTGATTAAACATTCAGAAAGTTCCAAGACACAATGGATAGAGCATTGGAATACACTGATGAGCTAGAAGCCTTAGCTACAGCGATTTACAATTTGAGTTCTGTTTAGTAAATTTTCATACTTTATTTTCAAATAAAATCATTTTACATAGTAGTCCCTCCAGTAAATTCAGGTAACCCCCCCACAATACAAAATCCACTATATATTGTTTATACTCGCTAGATAAAGGTAAAGGTAAAGGATGCGGCACTAGACCCTTAAGGTCCAAACCGGCGGTGCTGATCTCCGTTTCGTGGCCCTTCAGCCAGGAAGTGCAATGGGGGGCTGGGGGCCAGCCAACCTATGCTTTCGCAAACCCTACTGAAACCCTTTCGCAAACCCTTACCTTGTAAACCTAACCTCCCTCCTCCACAACCCCTCCTCTGTTTATGACTTTAATTCTTCCATTGGAAATAACTCTGTTTTTGATAAATTTATTCTTTCTGTAAGCCTATCTAATAGTGACAGTCAACTTCTGTCAACCCTTAGCTATTAATATACAGTTTCCATTTAAGCCGCTGCTAACTTGACATAAACATTCCCGCAAAGATTTAATTAGCTGATAATTACTGTCACCCTACAATTGCACTTCCGGCCTCATAATCCTTACGTTAGTGGTTTAACCAAAAGGTTTCACAGAGAAAAAAAAGGATACTTTTTCCCGTCAAATTAAAAACAGTTTCATGCAGAAAGAGATTGCTGTTTATTAAGCTTGTGGGTTCGCAACCTGTATGGAAGAGTGAAACGAGTTATTTCCCAAAATAATTGCTAACAATATATTTTAGGACATTATGTAAAAAGGGGGAAGGGGCAATGCCTCAATTCTAACACCATCATTGTGAAATGAAAACAAAGTGTTTCTTCGCGTGAAAAGTAAGAGGCCGGGATTTTTAGGAAAAAAGAATGCATAACTTTATTATGCGTAAATTGAATACCATTTACGTCTAAGATCGTAAATTTTAAGCCTATAAGCTGCTGGGTTAACAATCATTTATCTATTTTAAAGCCTATAGACGGGAACATTTAAAAAAAATTCTAAATGGTAAAAATAGAAACATTGATTTCTATCCTAAGGCTACAAAGTAGTGATTGTCAACTTTTATTTTTCTCACAAGTTGTGCAATAAAAACGTATGATTTCCATGCATAGTATATTTCTCGTAAATTTTACTTTTTGCTTTGTTGAAAAGGGGGGAGGGGACTTCTTTGTGATAAATGCTTTCTAGACAAAATTATGGTTAGAGGGTTGGGGGGAGGGGTACTAATTTTTCTTCTGTAAAAAAAGGGAAAAATTATTTCAATACTAAATTTTTTCTCTTCTTTAAGGTAAATTATGAAGAATGTATGGCACCCCCTCCATCTAAGATAGCAAGAGAGGATGAGGCAGCCCCTGCGAAGGCGACAGTTGTGCAGTATGGTCGCTGGTCGAGGCCCTCCAGAAAAGTGTTGCCTGCCCAAGTCCCATCCACGCAGGCTAAAATGCAGCCTGGTAGAAAATTAAAGAGCGAGTGGATGGCTGCTCATAACGTCACTGCTGCACAAGATTGTGAGGTCACCCCCTATCAAGCGTTGCCGGGCCCTTCAAGAGCTACCCCACCTACACAAGGTCAGGAGGTTGCCCTCCAGCATGCTTCTCCAGGGCCTTCAGACACTCAACTGCAGCCGGGATATAAGAATGTGAGCATTTTTACCTAACTTATAGGAATATCTAAACAAACCCATTTTTCATCGCTGTAAAAGTGTGTGTCAGAGATATTAAAAATGTTATTTTCTCTATAATCCCCCTCCACACCCCTTGTTTTAAATTTCTCTGCTCCCCCTCCCTCAGAGATATCTAAATATAATGTAATTTTTTTTGCTTGTCAAAGAAACCGCTCTTTTTTTCTAATCTTTCCTATTTTCTCTGCCCACTGTAGGCATCTTCGCTATTTTTCAACCTCATAATAATATTTTTAACTAATTTCTATTTTACTGATAGAACTAGACTCTTTTTATCTCAAAATGCTATTTTTCGCTAGAATATTATAGTTTTAAGGGGCCCTTTCAACAAGCGATTCATTTCATCAGTCAGTCAAAGCGTGTCAGAGATATTAAAAGAAATTGTTCCCCCTTTTTAAATCAGGTCAATTATCGTATACATTCAGTCTGCTGAATTCCCATAGTGAAGCCAAAAAGGCACTATATCTCGGACATAATTTCCTCATAGTAAAATCTTTGCGTTATAAACTGTATGGCCGGAAAGAGTTGGGCTATCAATTAAAGACCGCGGTTTTTCAAAGCAGATAAAGAGTATTAATATGAATCATTTTTATAGGAGTTGTTTGAACAAAATCAAAACCTTCTATGTCATCTTTTAGATTGTATAAGTTGGAACTTTCAGAATATATATATATAGAGTAGAGAACTAAATGTTACTGCTAAGCACGTTTTTAAATAATAATCCAATTTTTAAAGATAGGGTGATTTAGACACTTTGAAAATAAGCTGTTTTTCTTTTATAGGTTGTTCTGGTTCCATATGCTCTGACACCCTCACCAACTGAAGAAAGAAATACTGAACTCATTGAATAGGCAATGGAACTTTATGCAATTCACGGCAATGAATCGCCAACTATCAATGAATTGCATGGTATCGTTAATTCTCTAGAAATACCTTGTGTCAATGACAATTTTTTAACTGATTATTTTAATATTAATAATAGCACAGTTGAGCAGGGGGACTTACCGTTGTTAAGTCCAAACACACTACAGCTTTTAGAGGATTTTACCCGGGAATTAACAGGGAACCCTCCCCCCACTGATAACATACTTCCACATCAAACAACTGAAGTGGCTTCCCATAGCCCTATTATTGAACAATGTGGGGGAGGGGTGGTGATAATAATGTACAAGAGGAGGAGGGGAGGAGGAGGACGGGGGTAATATCCAATTTACTTCATTACCAGAGTTTCAACTCTCAAACACAATTTTAAATACGATAGTTGTCTACACTGCAACCTTTGGAGACCCTTTTACTTCGCTTTTGTGTGGTAATTTTGTGTTTGACCCTGTAGAAATTGTTCATGAATATGTAGATAGAATTCGTGCACTGCTAGAAAACCAAATTAAGTTGTGGGGAGGGGTTAGGGATTCAATTAAGGTTTCTATTGTTTTAAAGGTGTTTTATTTAAATAAGGGAAAAAGTGAGGTCTATCATCATTATGTACACACCGAGATGCGAGTGGTCTATCCAAATTAAGAGAATTTTGAGGGTGTTTTTTCCGAGTGGATAGGCCATATTATTACGCATCTCGAGAATTATAACGAAAATGGGAGCGGGTCTGTAGTTCTTTATGTTGAAAATTTAAGCATTAATATCTGTAAATTTAAAAAAGATGTTATTTTAAGAGGGGGAGGTTCTGAGGTGTCAAAATTTTAAAATATAATCACGATCTAGTAGGT